>CM038224.1:124711108-125026088 GCA_021442155.1 Cymbidium sinense | reverse complement strand
GGGACTTACATCCAACTCAAGAGTAGTCGAGAGGAAAGGAGGCTTAGGGGACTTATCCTAAATCTTGACCTAGTCGATACATGATGATTAGTTCAAGAAGAAAGCAGGACTCACATCTTCTTAAACAAAATCAACATGAGGTAGCTTCTTGGGCGGCGGAAGCTACAAACTAATAAAGGCTCGTTGGTTTATAATGGTCAAGTTAGAAGAAAGTGTGGACTCACATCTTCCAAAATAAGGAACCACTTTGGTGACATATACTAGCAAGGTAGCATGTAAACTTGACCTAGAAGCTAATGAGTGAGTGTGAGGGGCTTGCTCCCACATCAAAATAGCAGATAAAAGATTTGTGTGTTTGTTTTATGCTTGTGTTAAAGGAGGATGCAGGTTCTCTCACACCTAAACACTTAGAATTTGATGAAATGGTGCCATGAATGGCAGCCGGGATTCCCACCAAGAAAGGATGTCACTTGGGTTCTCTTACACCTAACTTAGTTGTGCTAATCGAAATAGGATGCCTGTTGGGTTCTCTCACACCTATTCTAGTAGCATGGGAATTATGTTTATGTTGAGAAAGAGGGATAGGATGCCTCTTGGGTTCTCTTACACCTATCCTAAACACATCATGGATTCGCAAGACAAGCAAACAACACTTCAAAAGAAGAGAATATTTTGATGAATTGGAATGAAATTTTTGTTCTTTTGATGAAAATTATTTTTCAAACATATTTTATGGGTAATATTTCTTCAAATAGAGCCCATTAATTGGAAGCATCGAGTTTTCCCCTTTATCAATGAGTAGATAAGATCATCCTTGGTAGGCCTTTATATGATAAAGGGCCTTCCCAAGTGGGTTCAAACTTGCCTCCCATCTTTCAGCAACAATTGGTCTCCTTAGGACTAATACAAGTTCTCCTACTTGAAAAGAAGGCGGACCACTTGTTGTGAGCTTGAATCATTTTTGGCCTTGTATAACTCGAGGTTGCATGCGCGTAGGCAACTCTCTCCCAAACCTTTGAGCTCTTCTAACCATAACTTTGCATTCTGCTCTGTAGTGATCTTGCTACCCAATGCTATCCTTAGTGATGGGAGTTGAACTTCTAATGGTAGAATGACTTCAGACCCATACACTAAGGAGAATGGGGTAGATTGAGTTGGAGTTCTGTATGTGGTGTGGTATGCCCACAAGGCTTCAACCAACTGCTCATGCCACTATCGTTTGTTGTCATCAAGTGTCTTCTTTAGTATCTGGATGAGAGTTTTGTTGAATGCTTTTGCTAAGCCATTTGCTGGGGTAGTAGATGGTGGAGTATCTCCAATCTATCGTCTTACGGGAAGTTGTTAATCTTGGTGCTTTTGAATGCTACCATTATCGGATATAATTCATCGAGGCAAACCTATATATGATATGGTTCTGAAAAAATTCTAGCACATCAGTATGACCTCTCTAATGGGATTGCCTCACCACTTGGAAAAGTAGTCGGTGGCGGCAAGAATGAGCGATGACCCTTGGAAGAAGGAGGATCGATAGGACCCACAATGTATTAACACTCAAATGGCCATGTGGCCAATGTAGGATGTAGAATGTTGGGTGGCTGATGTAGGACCACACCGTGTACCTGACACTAATGGCATCTCCTAGATACATCCATACAGTCTGTAATCATCGAAGGCCATTAGTATCCTAGTCTTTTGATCATTGTCTTCATCTTTGAATCAGATTGATGCACTCCGCATAGACCTGAGTGTACCTCAATCATGATTCTATGGGCTTCATGTTTATCCAAACAATGTAACCACATTTGATCGAAAGATTGCTGGTACAAGGTGTCATCCACGAGAGCATAGGAGAGAGCTCTATTTCACCTTATGGGCTTATGATTTCTCTTGAGGTAGTTTGCAAGTGTTCAAATAATCTATGAACGATTGCCTCCAATCCAGCTCCTCATCTTTATTGGCAATGACAACCTCCCCTTCAAGAAAGTCTCTGAGTTCATCAATAAGGGATAGGACTTGTCTATTTTGGACCCTTATTGGAACTCATCTTCCAAACATGCCAATTCTTTGGCAAGTTTGGCCAAAGCATCTGCTACTATGTTCTCTGCTTAGGGAACCTTGTAGATAGGGACTTCAGGGATTTGGACCAACATCTTCATAGTATACCCGTGGTAATGATGAAGCTTAGGTTGAGAACCTTAAAGGACCTAGCAATCTGGTTAATGATCAACTGAGAATCCCTAAAGATGTTGATGCTCTTAACACATATTGTGATGGCTAACTCCAGACTAGCAATCAAAGCCCCATACTGAGCTTCATTATTGGTGCAGATAGAAGAGATAGTATGAGAATCTCATCATCATTGTGATGCGGAGTTAAAGAACTATTCACCCGCCTTTCATGGAAGAGTAGATGGTGCTTCCTTTATGAAAGGAAGCACATCAAAATACATCTCCCATCGTGGGTTGTCAACCTCCCTAAGTTCATGATTTGTTCATCAAGGAGATCATCACTAAGCGGAATCGGCGGAAGTGGGTGTGCTATTAAGAAATCCGCTAGTGCTTGTCCTTTCACCGATGAAGGGGTATGAATGTGATATCAAATTGTAAGAGAATCATGGAACAATGTGCCAAACATATGGATAGCATTGGCCATGTCATTAGATACTGTAGTGGATTGGTTCTGGAAATCAAGTTCACCTTATGAAAAAATAGATAGTGTCATAGCTTTTGGATTGCAAAGATTAAAGCTAGGTAATGTTTCTCAATAGGTGGCTAGTTCGCTTCAGTAGGAATTAGACAATGGCTGAGGTAGTAAAGAGAACTCTCCTTCCCTTCATCATTGGCTTGGGCCAACAAAGCACCAAGAGAGTCATCCAATGTAGCAGTGTAGAGGATGAGTGGCTTGCCCGGGATAGGGGCTGCTAGAACTAGCGACTTCACCAAATACTGCTTGATATCTTCAAAGGCATGTTGGCACTTGTCATCCCACTTAAACTTGGCATCCTTTTTGATAAGTGGTGAAAATGGCTTGCATCTTCCCGATAGGTTAGAGATAAAGCGTCTTAGATAAGCCAACCATCCTTGGAAATATCTGAGTTGAGTTAAATTTTTAGGAGGTGGCATTTCTAAGATAGCTTTGATCTTTTCTAGATCTATTTCTATTCCCTGGTGTCGAACAACAAACCCAAGGAATTTCCCTAAAGCTACTCCGAATACACACTTCAGGGATTCATCCTGAGGTTTTATTATCTTAATCATTCAAAAATTACTCTCAAGTCAAAGAGATGGTCTTCCTTTTCTTTACTTTTGACTACCATATCATCAACATAGCACTCAACCTGATGATGGATGAGTTCATTGAAGATCTAAGTCATGGCCCGTTGGTATGTAGCACCGCATTTTAAGGAAAGGCATGACCTTATAACAATAGATTCTGATCGGGGTTCAAAAAGTAGTGTTTCTTTCATCCTCGGGGCCATCTTAATTTGGTTGTAGCTAGATGACCCATCCATGAAGGAGAAAACATGATATGAGTGATGTCCACCATTAATTAGTATAGGAAGAGAAACTCATCCTTAGGACATGCCTTATTTAAGTAAATTGCATATGTGAATTTGGCCATTCTTCTTCTTAACTAGGATGACAGCTAACCGGTAGGGTATTTTTCTTCCTTATGAAACCCGGCATCGATCAATTTCTTGACTTCAAAATGACCTATTGTTGTTGATTTCTAATGCATGCATCTAGGAGCTTGCTTGATAGGGTTGGCATTAGGATCTATTGTTAGTTTATGGACTGTTACATTAGGTGATAATCAGCATCTCTTCATAGCTCCATGCAAAGTCCTTAAACTCAATCAATAGCCTAACTAAGTCATTGGTTTCTTCTTCATTCACAATGCGATGTATGTGTTGGGATTTTCTTTTCCCGAGGTTGATTTCTTTAAGCTTGTCAATTATTGAATGGATCTCCTCTTCAAATTTTGGCGGTGCATCTTTAATTTGGAGATCATCTGGACCATTTGAAGTTTCTAAACACACATCCTCATAAGAGCAAGTGTGGTGTGAAAATAACCTATCAGATTCCAAATTATTGGTGATAACTAAGCAGTAATCGTCATCATCGACTAAACCCACTGTACTGAATCCTATTCCTAATCTTGATTATGCATCCCTGCCTTTATTGTTCCACAGCTTCTCGAAGAACTATGACATATGCTTAGACCATGTATAAGGAATCAAACCCTTCTTTGCAAGATTAAGAACACAAGACAAGTACCAATCAAAAGGCAATTCCATTAATTCTTTAATTGAAATATCTTCAAGTCCTACATCAATTTTTAGACTTGAGGATGATGATCCCAATAGAATCTCTTGACTTGACATCCCTAGAAGACTGAGGGGCTTCCTTAATTAATAAACCTTTAAATTTTTGAGAGAAAAGTGAGGTTAGAGCTAACATTTCTAATTGATGCCTAATAGTTTTGCATAAAGTTGATTCGAATACATTCGTGCTTTGTCTGGGGGCCTGGCCTTCATCACTGTCCGACTCAAGTGTCACCTCTAATGAAACCTGCTGAGAGGGGTTGGCTACTATGATAATCACATTAGACTCATCCTCCAAGCTAGATTCCAAGTCTATGTGAATAGTAGGGGTACTCCTGTGAACTGGAACATAACCCCTATTGGCTGGTGGCCAACCATGGGGTCTTCCGCCTTTGGAACTGCCTCTATTTCTGCCTCTGCCTGGTGGAGGTTGAGTAATCCTACCCACATGTTCATATGATGGAATGAACTGTGGGTGGAATGTGATAAGTAGTTATACTTCTTCCTTGATGTCCTTTTCTTGTTCACTTGAACTTTCATTTTTCTTTTCTTTTTCTTTCTCTTTTTTTGTTTCTTCTTTTTCTTTTTCTTTTGAATTTGAATTTTGACCAAGTTCATGAGAAAAGCTATTTTGAAGAAGATAGTAGGTTGCATCATCATATATCTTAACTTCTCTGACTAAAAATAGTTTTTCATCTCCTTTGACATAGTATTCAATCCCATCCTTCGAACTTGATGCACGATGGAGGAGGATGGAATCATCTTATTATGTATCCAAGGTCTACCGATCGAAGTGATGAACAAAATATTTGAATCAATAATATAGAACTTTGCTTTAGTCTTCTAGTCACTATCTCCAAAGGTAACACTATGGAACCTAAAGCCCTCTCGCCTTGTTCATTGAATCCTCTCAACATCATCTGATCTCCTTGAAGTGTGGAGATGTCGATCCTCAAATAGGTAAGGGTCTTTAGACTCATAATGTTCCGATGCACGGATCAACAAGAACCTAGAAAGTGCAGATCTATCCATGTCCACTATAATATAGGGGGATGATTGTTCTCCATGTCCTCTAGCAGAAGGTCTTCATCTGTGAAAGTGACTCCTTGGGCTTCTCTGGAATAATGTGCCTCCTCTCCAACAATAGTTAGTTGAGCTAAGCATATTTATGGATCAAGGACCATTAATGATTTCTCATCTCTTTGGATAAGATAAGGGCATCATATATGCTTAACTTATATGGTAACTTTCTTAGGTGAGAGAGGACATTGTAATCCACCTTGGGCTGATCCTCCACAAGCATATCCATGGGTGGAGCATCCTATGGAGGGGCTTCTTGATCATCTGAACCAATGACTTGTTTCCCCTTATCTTGAGGTGCTGCCCTAAGAGGTAGAACCTTGCCACTATGAGGTTGACTTGGTGATCTCTTGTGGCAAGTTAGTGGAAGATTCTACCTTCTCGTCAGTCTCACCTATAGCTTCTCCTATGGGACCCTCAAAATCAGATGATTCCAAGTCTATCTCAAGAGGTGAACCCGTAGTATTAAGAGAAGGAAAGTCTAACTCTAAATCAGAAAGAGGAAGATCGAAGTTGTTATAATTATTATTTAGACTTGGAGAGTTTTCAGTAAGAGCAAAATTAGATAACCCATCAAAAGTCACACAGATATAATTCAAGCAAGCTTTATTCTTCAATTTCTTAGATTTTGAAGGAGGTACATAGTAGAAATCAAGTAAAGTAAGAGGGTGAGGGATTTGATGCCCTCATCATCCGATATAAGATGTCTACTAGAAGAAGAAGCGAAGTAGAGGTGTTGGCGATGTAGCAATGTGTAGGCGGAGGTTGGACTGGTCGGTGGTCACTACTTGGCTATCTCCGGCTAGCATGGGTTGTTCTTTTGCTCTGAGCTCCCCTTTCCAAGTTGTCTGGACAACTTGCAAACCTTCCTTGATGTTAGAGGTTCGAGCTGCCTCAAGCACCTGCAAGTAAAGTTTCTTGACTTTCAATACAATCTTCTTAGAGGTACAGGATAAGGAGATATCCCAACCTTCTTTGGTTTCAGAAGGATCATAGGTATCCCTAAGGATTACCCTAATGGAAATAGATGGTTGTTCCACAAGGTATTCCTTCGGGATAACTATGGCACCTGTATTGAAGCCATGCTCAAGACAGTCCTTGAATGTAAAGAAATCCTCCAAAATATGACCTAGCATGCGGTGGTAGGTGCAAAAGTAAGGATCATTACTTTTGCCCACTTCCTCCGGCCTTCTAGGCTAGGGTAGCTAAAAATCAGGCTTCTTTAAGAGATTCTTAAAGATTTTCCTGATTACCTCCCTCTTAAATGAATAAGATTTATTTAGTTTATCCAAAAGAGTAAGTGGGCCATAGCTACCTGGCGGCGGGTATGTGGACCACTGCTGCTATGGATTTGGCTGAGGAGGAGGCGGTGAAGGCCATGGAGGCTGTTGTGGTAGCCGGCAGGATGGCCTTGGTGGTAGTAGAGGAGGTGGAAGTGATAGCTATGGAGTACGAGGTCTCTCATACTGCTCTCTGGCCGGCTGCTTCCCCTTGTATAATGCTATCACTGCCCCTGGCTTCTTCTCATAAGCTTTTTGTGGCTTTGGCTTTATTGATTGATCCAGAAAAGCAACTGTTTGGCTTCTCCTTGTAAGCTAGCCACCTTGTTGATTAGTTTCACAAACATCTTGATGGTAAAACCTTTGAGCATGAAGCGTCGGCCATGAATATTCTTTAACAGAATGTCAATGGTGTGCTATTCAAATAGCTACGATTCGCATTTCATGCTCAAATTGTGTCATCTGAAAATATAATTAATAAGGGACTCACCCGGGTTGTTGAGCCACAACGAGATCTTCTGATCACCTTTCTTGAGCTCCAGTAAATCTCTTGATGAAGAGTTGCTCTAACTCAACAAAAGTCTTCACTAAATTATTGGGAAGTTTAGCGTACCAATCGAAGGCTATGCTTGCTAAGCTACTGATAAAAAGTCAAAATAAGAAAGCATCACGCACCAAGCATTACAATAGCGGCTCACGAAGTGCTATGTATGTCTGGGTTCCGCCATTGAATCCTTTGAAAGAAGGTGGCACAAAACTCTTAGGATACTGGATGGCATCAAATTTCTTTAGGTAGGGTCTACCCTTTGGAATCGATGATCTTCCTCAGGCTTGAGCCAATGCTTCTCTCACTTGATGCTCAACCATGGTTTTAATATCTTTTTTCTTATGGAGGTACTATCCACTACCTTCTATACAAGATGGTCTGCCACCTTTCTCTTGGAGATGAAGTCTTAGCTAGATCCAAGACATGCAACAACTCAAGCTAACCTGACTCTGTTATAGTAGGATGCACTATTGAGGCTTAGTTCTGTAATCCCAAAACTTCTGCTAGCAAGTCTTCATGCCTCTTCCTCATTCTATCTATTTTCTCATCCTTTTATTTTATTTGTTGAATGAGGTGTTGTTTTCTACAGCACCTTCCAAACTTTTGATCATGGAGAAAGAGATGTCTGTGTGTACCCTCAATCCTCAAGATCATCTTCATTGGGATCAAAGCTAACCTTCTCATCCTCTCCTAGGCATATCCACAGATCTTTCTCCACTAGAATCTTGAGTTACAATGTCATCAGTGATCGATTAACAGGTATGAAAGATCGAGGCTGCTTGGTAGTAGGATCACTGTCATGAATAGAGAAACATCTAACCTCCCTACTGAAGAATTGATCTTTGAGGCTGCTCATTGGATGATAGATGCTCCTACTATGATCTGGATGGGTGGTACTCTTAGGATGATCTATAGCCATGGGAGCGATTGAACTGTCTCCTCCTCCCACAACTACTACTATCTCAATAGCCTGATGTGATGGTGGTGGTGATAGAATGACTACTATGCTTCATGGTTGCCACTCCCTCTTCACCACAACTAGGGCAGAAGGTTGAGTAGAGAGCTTCGACCCTTGCGATTGATGTAGATGGAATTAGATCTCTTGGCCATAGTAGGATCACCAGTGGGGTTCTCTTCCTCGATGTACCTTCATGGCTTTTAGAATAGTAGATGATGAAACTTGCACAGGAAATGGTGGGCATGGAGTAGAGAAATGTGGTGGAGGCACCACTGACTCTCTCTAGATAGGAGCTCCTCTCCTTTGGTGGGTAGAACCCATCAACAAAATACTATCAGTATCATGCACGGGTAGCTTGGATGGAAAGTTGATAGAGGTGAGGCGCTATCCTTGTACCTCTCCTCTGGTAATGCGATGTATGGGCCTCCTTGGCCCTCTCTGTCGATCTATCTTCCAGAGGGAATGATCAAAACAAGCGAGCCCAAACTCGATCGTCCAGTAAGCTCACTACTGATTAGAGAACTAATCAGAGGCCTATGACCTCTGTGGGGAGGCAGGAAATCCTCTAACATTCTCTCTGTCGGATCAGAGAGAGTGGAACTATTTTTTGTGATGAGGAGAAACCATCCTAGGCAAATCCTCTACGAACTGGGAAACTTCAACTCCCACTGGCTATGTGGGTATGATACCTCTTGATCATGTGATTCTTGTTTCAGTGCTGAGTCCTGGTAGGTCGAGCAGTATGGGAACTAGACCTAACCTCAAAGGCAGAGGAGACAATCCCTAGAATCAGGGGTGCTTTCCCCTTGGAGGTAGCCAGTGAGTGGGTGCTAACCCGTACTGGGGCAATAAGGGGAACAATTGGGTGCACTGGTACTGTAACTGCTACTACTGTGGGAACTACCATAGCCTTCCTCTTTAATGAGGGAATCTTCGAGTCATATGGCATCTCAACCTAGATGATCGGCTTCTGTCCAATCACTACACTTCTGCTGATTGTTGTGATGGAGGTCCCCTCACATGTGATCCTAGCCCCCTCAAAGCCTTGGCCAAAGTGGATGAGGTGGGCAAGTCTATAGGAGGCTGGCAGATCCAAGGCCAATCCATCCAAAGAAATTTAAAGACACTTACTACTACCATTGAACTAAACTAGCTAAAAGCGAAACTAAGAAAGTTTGCAATGTTGAAAATTAAACCCAAATCAGATTTCTTGCTTTATTGATTTTTGAATTTTGATTTAGAATTTGAAACCACACTCAACAACTTGAAAGTGTTAAGTGGGGATCAAATAAATTTAGAAAAGAGATTTTTGAATTGATTGGAAAGGGAATTTTTGAATGTAGAATCCATTTTTAACAAATTTGTGTATGTTGAAAAAGGATTCAAATATTTTGGAGATTGATGCTTCCATAGGTTCATATTTGATTTTGATTTTTGAGTTTGAGGACCCTTTATTTAACAAATTTGAGTATGTTAAATTAAAGGGTCAATTGATTTTGTTTTTGATTTTTTTTGGAATTTACTCACTTAGCAAATTTGGGTATGCTTGGTGAGTTGTTTGAAAATAATTTCTTTTTTTTGTTTGCTTTTTTGTGAATCATGTGTGAATTTGAAAATGGAATTCTCATTTAGCAAATTTGGGTATGTTAAATGAAGAATCCAAATATGTTTTATTTTAGAAGATTTTTGAAAATAGGATTCGTAGCAAATTTAGGTATGCTAAAGAAATCCTGTGTTTGTTTTTTTGTTTTTTTTTTTTTTTTTTGAAAAAGAGGATTCTTAGTAAATTTAGGTATGCTAAAGAAATCCTATGTGTTTTTTCTTTGTTGATTTTTAAAAAAGAGGATTCTTAGCAAATTTAGGTATGTTAAGGAAATCCAAATGTTGTTTTGTTTTTGTTGATTTTTGAAAATAGGATTCTTAGCAAATTTAGGTATGCTAAGGAAATCCAAATGTATTTTGTTTTTTTTAATTTTGAAAAAGAGGATTCTTAGCAAATTTAGGCATGCTAAAGAAATCCAAATGTATTTTATTTTTTATGATTTTTGAAAAAGAGGATTCTTAGTAAATTTAGGTATGCTAAAGAAATCCAAATGTGTTTTGTTTTTGATGATTTTGGAAAAAGAAGATTCTTATCAAATTTAGGTATGCTAAGGAAATCCAAATATGTTTTACTTTTGATAATTTTTGAAAAAGAGGATTCTTAGCAAATTTAGATATGCTAAAGAAATCCAAATGTGTTTTGTTTTTATTTTTTGAGAAGAATGATTCTTTACTTAGCAAATTTAGGTATGCTAAATAAAGGATCCATATGTTGTTGTTTTTTTGTTGATTTTGATTTTTTGAAAAAGATGATCTTTATTTAGCAAATTTAGGTATGCTAAATGAAAGAATCCAAATGTTATTTTTTATTTTTCATTTTGATTTTGAATTTTGAAAAAGAGGATCTTCATTTAGCAAATTTGGGTATGCTAAATGAAAGAATCCAAATGTTTTTTTTTTTTTTTTGATTTTATTTTTATTTTATTTTTTTTGAAAAAAGTGGATCTTCATTTTAAATTTGGGTATGCTAAATGAAGGATCCATGTTATTTTATTTTTTGGTTTTGATATTTATTTTTGAAAAAGAGGATCTTCATTTAGAAAATTTAGGTATGTTAAATAAAAGATCCAAATATTTTTTTTATTCTTGATTTTTGACTTTGATTTTTGATTTTGATTTTAATTTTTTTGAAAAAGAGGATGTTGATTTTATTTTTGAAAATGTGATTGTTGATTTTATTTTGAAAATAAAATCTTCATTCAATAAATTGAATGGAGATGTTCATTGTGCTTTTGGAAAATATGATTTTGGATTTTATTTTTGAAAAGATGTTGTTGATTTTATTTTGGAAATGTGATTGTTGATTTTTTAAAATGAAAATCTTCATTCAATAAATTGAATGAAGATGTTCATTGTGCTTTTGGAAAATATGATTTTAGATTTTATTTTTGAAAAGATATTGTTGATTTTATTTTAAAATGTGAATGTTGATTTTGTTTTGAAAATGAATCTTCATTCAATAAATTGAATGAAGATGTCCATTTGTGCTTTTGGAAAATATGATTGTTGATTTTTGTTTTGAAATGATCATACATATAACAATCATGAAGATTGTTATATGAGGATGATTTAAGAAAATTCTTGTGCAAATATTTTATTATGTGCATTTTGAAAAAGTGCATTTTGGAAATTGATGTTTTTATAAAGGATTTATTTTTCTTTATTTTTGGAATGAACCTTTGTTTACCATAAAAATGATAAGTAGGAAGTTTTTAGTTATTTCTTTTTATTAAATTTTTATTTTCACCTATTGGGAACCCAACAGGGGTTTTAAGACCCACACAGAGTGAGGTCCTAAAACCTAAAGGATGTTGGCTACCTTAGCTTAAGGATGAAATAAACTAAGTGCCAACAGAAAAGAAAGATAGTCTTGGATTCATATAAAATGCAAACCCACTATCGATACTTGAAGACAATGATCATTTACTAAAGATGGAGAGAGGAACCATCCCCAGTGGAGTCGCTAGAAAAATCTGTGGTGAAATTTTTATTTTTAGATCTTTCATCCATCTTTGAAAGAGAGAAAGAAATAAAATGAAGAACCAAAATAAAATTATCAAAACACTTGTGTTGGACACCACAGATGCAGATGTTCTTATTAGGGTGATGGGTGACATTGAGGAATGATGTACTATCTCGAGAGATAGAAGTCATCATCTACAAATGGACTAATCACCTTAATAAGGACTCTAAGGACTATGGGTCTTTGGAATGTACTTATTCTTCTTTACATGGAAAAGTAAAGCGGGATTTATTTTAAACTGGGTTCTTTAAGTTTCCTATGGAGGCAAGCCCCCATAGTTAATTACATCCAAAGAAATGAGATTCCTTAAGAATACTATCGGTTAAGGTAAATGATCATTGTCTCCAAAGATTTCAAAAATAAGACTATCAATCAATTGGTTAATTTTTAGAAGATCAAGTGGGATTGATCAAGAGGAGGGAGTTATTATCAAAAACCAAATGAAGATAAGTAGGGGATGCTTAGAATACTAGTAGTAAACATCTCAAACTATCATGGTTGGGCTTTATATTTTTGAAATTGAAGTGATTTATTTGTTTGAGTTGAATTTTTATTAGAAATCTAGGGCTTGCAATTTTATGACACAATATCACGAAAATGCCTAAGAGGTGAGGATTTATGCATATATCCCGCAAAGGGAAGTAGCAACCTCTGAACCTAAATCTAGGGAGCTTTGGCAAGTGCCAAAGCACAACCTAAATCTAAGGTGAAAATGGGTATTTGATTTATCTCCACAAGAGAGGATAAATCACCCAACTGTTGAACTTTACAACCGCCTAGGGGTGGCCGCCAACTAACTCCTCCTATGATTTTAAATACATGTAGGCAAGTCATATACTTTTGTAAGATAGCTAGGCTGTTGTTTATTTAGAAAGAGACTATGTCCTTAAACACACTCTAAAATACTAAAACATGTGAGCATGATTAATGACTTAAATCTAATGCAAATTTTTGTTATGTTTTTTTTTTCATTTTTGGGCAATTATTTGACACGCAGGCTATATTCATATGCATGCATGATAAATTGGATTATGGGCCAAAATCCAAGAAAGGAGGTGTGTTTCTACCATGGCTCTCAAGGATAAGTCAAGTTCAGCAAAGGTGGAAAGCCCTCATAATAGAGTGAAACAAGATGCTTTTTATGCATGATGTGAAAACATACAACATGTAGCTAAGGGCTTGCTAAATCTTTTATCTTGCCTATAACCTAGGCTTTAGGTGAGGTTATGAATTATTTATTTTTAATTTCAGTTAATTTGATTAGATAGAAAATTTATTTTTCTAAGAGCCTAATCGCATCCAGGCCATTCATCAAAGCAAGGAATAAACTAGGAAAAATATGTCATCTTAATGTACAAGTTAAACAAACATCAAATGATTTATAAAGCTAGTGTAAAAGAATAAGAGGCCTTTTGTGGTCGGGCTCCATCGCACAAACCCAAAAAACAAATTGGGTAGTCGAGCTCTACCCTTACACAACCTGGATTACAAATGAATTAATTACAATCAAGAAGTAATTAATGTTATGGGGGTCTTCATTCTTCATTTCTTCTTTTCTTCTTTCTTCTTTCTTCTTTCTTCTTTCTTCTTTTTCTTTCTTCTTTCTTATTTTGGTTAGTTGGAATGTGGTTGCTCCAAAGGCTTCACATGGTACATAAGACATAGTCTTATAACCAATGTTCATCTAATCCCCCATAACAATCATTCCAAATCTAATTACAAAATTACATGAAAATGAAAAAAAATATCGATTAAAACACCAAAATAGATATTAACTAAATAAACCAAATAATCCCAAGCATGTTTATGAATAAATTGGACTTAGCACCCCATACATGGGTAACCAAGTTCACACATATTTTGGATTATGCTTAGGGTAAAACACTTGCATAAAAGCATTTTATATTTTATTAAGCCCCTTAAGCACAATCCTGAAGATAATATTAGACTAAGATCACTCTACCATTGTCTACACATACACCTAACATCAAACTAAAATATTACATCACAAAATAAAATCAAGCATCAAACCATGCACCTAACATAGGACTAGAAATGATGACTTAGCCTAATGTGTCCATTTAAGCTTGTGGTATGTCTTAGCTAGGCTTTAAGGTTAGAGTTTTCTAAGTGTGAAAGGGTTCAACTTAGGATGGTTTCATTTAAGTGATTTAGTTGAATTGGTTGATTTATCGATGATTTGATTTGGTTTGAATGAACCTACAATTAATTACTAAGTGTTATAAAGAGGTCCTCCTACCTTAAGTAATTTCTAAGGTAGATTCATTAGTAAATATTTTAGTGAATATTTTATTATATGTTTTAATTAATCTTAAGTTTAGATTTGTCCTAAATGAACCTATTCAAAAAGAAAGGCATTTTAAGATTAAGTAAAGTGAATTACTATCACAAAATACACAACCTTTTATTTCTTTCCAACATGTGTAACATGCATATGGATGAATCCTAAGCGTATCTATACATGCAAATGGAAATAGCACACCTTAATGATGAATGCTAAGAGATGTTGCTTAAGAAAATTTGGATGTTTTATGATGCATGATTTTTATTAAGTAGAAAAAAAGATTCTTTTATCCTTATTCATATGCACATTTACATGTATGAAAGGCATAAGTGAGTATACCATTATTTTACACCGGGGATGTAAGGATAAGACCTACTTAGGATAATTAAAGCTCATAACCGGGATGTCCAAACTAATATACCACTTTTCTTAAATACATGTGCATGTACAAAATGAATGGAAAAGAATCATGCAAAATATTTTTTATGTTTGATTTGTTGGTTGTTTAATTTATATGTGCAAATGTGAAAGTCCTTCTTAAATGATAACATAGGGATGAGGAATGGATTAAGCAAGTGTTGTGTTCTTTTCAAATGAACTATACACTTTACAAATCCTATTCAAAACTATGTTAAAAGAGAAGAGAAGGAAAAGTCACATAATGCACATTTTATGTTATACTCACATGCAAGCTTATAAGTAATTATAAGTAACATACCTTTTATTTTTAATGTTTGATTTATAAGTTTTGAAAATAATTTTGATTTAGTAGTGATAATAGCCATTCATATTCTTACTTTAGCCAAAACATGCAATTTGACATAAAGAAACATTTCATTTTAATTTGATTTTTTAAAGACATGAATGCATGATTTTATATGACATACACCATTTAACATGTTAGAAAAGAAATAAAGCAATGTAAGCATGTAATTTCATTCAGTCTAATTAATTCCTAAAGACAATCTTATGGAATAAGATTATTTAAAGTGAATCAAAGTTGTTTAAAGAAATTTTTAGTTTTATTTTGAGTTTGATTTGATTTTAGGAAATGTGAAAATATTTGCTAGTCCTAACCATCTCCACATGTGTGTGTTATTTTAGTTTAATTTTTTTTGGAACCATTAGTTGATTTTATGTTTTGTTGGGTTTAGGTGTAAATTAAGTTCATTAATTACCCACCACACACCTTTTAACATAATTATTCAAATAATTATGAGCCAAATATGACATGCAACCACATTGAATTTAAATCAGTAATGCACCCTAAGAAAGAAAGGGCCTAATGCAATTGGATCATAATTGATGATTAATTAAGCTAAAGAATTTAATTAAGTACTTTCATACTTCCTACACATGTAGGTTGGATTTATTGAACACCTAAGTATCTACCCAACAAATTATTGATTAAGTTCAGATTGATTTTAAAATCTTGATTAAGTTAATTAAGAAGGTTATTAGTGGATTATCCCTTAATTAGGTTTGGATTAAGGAAGAAAGGGGATTTAGAGAATAGCTTAAGGAAAATATCCCAAAATTATTCCATTAACCTCATGATCCCTTAAATAATGTTTAATTATCTTAATTAAATGATTAAACCACTATTCATATGCTTAATTACCCTTAATTATATTAAGAGAGTGATTAGGGATTCATTAATTGATTTCCCTAATTAACCCATTAATAAATTCCAAGAAAATTAGGGGAGGTAGAGGTCATCCCCCAAAACATGCCTAAGAAGTTTAAAATTAATTAATAAAGTCATTAGGGAGTAATTAGGGTTATTAAGATTTTAAATAGACCCTAACTAAGGAAAACTCACTATTCAAAATCAATTAAAAATAATTTTATATTATTTCTCATTGAATTATCTTTAAAATGAGCCCTCGTTCATATTTTTTATTTTTCTATTTAATTATGAATATTTGAATTTTAGTGATTATTAGGCAATTAAATCCCTAATTATATAACTAATCCCGTTGGTGCCACGTGAACGGCGTTGTGGTGCTTTCCGTGGCGGTGATTAGTTATTTAGGTTGTGACATTACGCATGCGCGTCTCTACGCATTTCTCTTTGGACGTCGATCAAATATCGGATGTCAAAACTTGCAATTTCTAAAGGGATTAATCATTTGATCTATATTATTTAATCATGACCATCCATCCAAAACATGTGGGATGGACAGTCTATGATTCATCCCTGCTCTCGCCTGCAAAAGATAACAATCGTCCGTCCTCTAAGGCTTGATTCGAGCTCACTTGAGCTTAGATTGAGCAGGGATTGAACACACACTATCTAAGAGCAAGAAGCAAGACATCCAATGGTTGAATTACAATGGGATGAAAGTTCCCTTCACAAAGGACCAAAGAATTCCTACAAGCTTTTTGAGGCATACATCGGCGGAGGCTATCATCGATGCTCCCAAATGTTGAAGTAGCCGTTTAGTGGAGATGAAAACCTGTTGAACGTTGAAAGTAGCCAGCTCCCTCTTCCGTGGATTAGGTGCTTGGAACTTGACTTGGGTGAGCTCGATTGGATCCTCACGAAGGTGCTTGCAAGAGGATTGAGCTTTGGTGAAGTGTTGAGCAAGTGGAATTTCCAATGAGCTCCCTATTTCAACTTTGAAGAAATCCAAAAATGGAGAATTGGAAATAGCTTGAGGAAGCTTGGAGGATATTAGAGAAGGTTTCTTTGAGTTCCTATGGTTCAGTTGAGTGCAAGTGATTAGGAATAAAGTGAAATTAGGGAGAGTATATCTTCCCCTACAAGGATCGGACAGTCGTGAGCCTCCCTTCCATTTTGGATCAATTGGCTTGATTGATTGAGTTTGTTCGATGGTTAGGGCTGCCATGTGATTTGGTTTTGGCATAGGAGAGGTGGTGTGGAGTTGCACATGTGGAGAATGAGAGTATGGAGGTGATCCATGTGCTTATTTCCAAGTGGGGGGTCAGTTTTGGCTTTGGGTTGGGTTTGGCTGACCCAAACCCATTGGGTCATCTGTACCACTCTCATTAGTGTCCATTTGGTCCACAAAGAGAGTGTCAAGTGGACATGAAAAGGATATGACCAATTTTCAAGTGGAATTGGCCATAGGTTACCCCTTGTCTTAGGGGTAAAATGGTCATTTAGCTTTGATTTTAGTTTGGGTAGATTTAGAATAGTTTGAAATTGGGTTGGTCCAAATTTTAAGGATTTGGAGTTGATTTGATGTCATTTGGCTCATGTTGACCCATTTAGGTCAAAAATTCAACTTGGGTCAAGTTGACCAATTGGTCAAGGTCAAACCAATTGTTGGGTCAAGTTCATATATTCATTTGAAATATTTTAGCATCATTGGTTTGGTTCAATTTTTTTTTATTTATTTGGTTTTGGTTCATTTGAATTCATTTGGGTCAAATGGGTGACCCATTTGACCTAATTGGGTTAGTGAGTTGATTTAGGTTTGGTTGGTCATTTGAAATGTTTTGGTAGCTTCATTTCAATCAATTTTGGTTTGTTTTGATTTTGTCTTGATTTGATCTTTTAAGTCAAGTTGGCTTCATGGCCAATTGGGCTAGGTTGGGTCTAGTTGGACAATTGAGACTTTGGTCAAGTCTAACAAGTGATTTAGAATGAACTTTACCCATTGGTTTCAATCAATTTAGTTTAGATTAAAATTTGACCAATTTTGACTTTTTTAGATCAAGTTGGGCCAACTTGGGTCAAGTGGCCAATTGGGCTAGGTTAGGCTCAAATGATGACTTGGTCAAGTGCAATCATTGGTCATGAATTGGTCTTGATCAATGGTTTTAATCAATTTGGCCTATGGTGAATTTTGGCTAGTTTAGGTTCCATTTGGGTCAAATGTTGACTTGGTCAAAGGATAAGTTTGACTTGGTTTGACCCCATTTGGGTGATTGATCATCTTATGATGATTGTTGCTCACAATGTGAGGCTTAGATGAGCTTAGTTCAATCCAATTTATGTAGGATTAGAATTTGGCTCAAAAGATACTTTAGGTCACTTTGGATCAAGTGAGCCTAAGTGGGCCAATTGACTTGATCAAGGCTTGAATCAAGTTTGATTGAACTCATATATGAAATTATGATTGGAATATAAACCTATTTGCAAGTGATTTGGAGTCAAATGGGTTTTGATTCATTTGACAATTTTAAGTTCAAAAGGGTGAACATGAGTTTGATTTGGGTTTGATTTTTTATTTTTATTTTGGTTTGATGATTGAAGTTTGTGTTTATATTTGGATTCATGATTGAAGGATTGATTGAATCATGAAGAAAATCTAAGGGTTTGGATTGATTTGAGGTTGATTTGGCTAAGTTCAAGAATTTCACTTGAAAGAGTTTTGATTAAATTTGGATTTGAATTTTTTTGAATTTGGTTTTGGGCATTTTAATTTATATTTCATTTATGTTTGTGAATATAAATGATAATATAAATGGGTTATGAGATAATCTTTTGAATTTGAACTGATTTGGATTTAATTCAAGCTAAGTCCATAAGATGAAATCAATGTGACGTAGGAAGGATTTTTTAATTTGGAATTCAATCATGAGTTTCAATTATTTGAAATTGATTCATGATTTGAAAAATTCATTGGAATTGATTTAAGGTTTTGATAAAATCAATTGTTGGAAGATTTGAACTTGAAGTTGGTTTAGAGTTGAAGTTGATTTGATTTGAATTTGAAGTTGGTTTGGAGTTGATTTGAGTTTTGAGAAAATCAATTAAGTTGGAATTGATTTGAGTTTGAATTTGGTTTGAATTTGGAGTTTGATTTGAAGTTTGAAATTTGACTTAAAGGAAGGAAGTGAGGATTTGGTTGAAGCTATAGGGTAGGCAAATTTTCCTAACACCCCTAAGGCATGACCTATTCATGGCTAACTCTTAAGTCTCTAGGGTTAGGTTGAGTGTTCATCTAATCACTAGAAGTGTCTTAAGACTAAGGAACTCTTAGTGTCGAAGAAAAGTCCTATGTCTAAGATGGAGGGGTTGAGATCTCATTCTAAAAATGAGGTTAATAACATGCAATGTAAATCATAGCAAATTGATGATGAATGCAAAGAAGTATATTTTCAGTTCAAATGTTTCATTTATTGATTGAATTATGAATGCATGTTTTTTTATGTATGTAGAAGAGGGATTTTTCATCTATTAGTTAAATATATATTCACATGTATAAAAGTTATAAGTGAGTACGGCACCATTATTTTCTACATAAGGGGCGTAGGGTACTAGACCTACTTAGGGCTACTTAAAGCCTCGCAGGCCCGGGATGTCCAGACTAATGTACCACTTTTCTTAGATATATATAAATGTATGAATAACTACAAGGATAGGAAGATCCATGAAAAAGGTTATTCTTGCTTTATTTGATTTGTGATTCTTTATTCATGCCACATCATTCATTCATATGTATAAGAGTTTTACATGAGTTTGGCACCATTATTTTTTTACAGGGAGTAAGGTACAAGACCTACTTAAGGCTACTTAAAGCCTCGCAGCCCCGGGATGTCAAAACTAATATACCACCTTTTTCAAATACATATGAATGTATAAAAAGAACCACATGAACAGAGAATCATGCAAGAAATTATGTTTGATTTGGTTATGTTATTGATTGATGATTTGTTTAGCTTGTGCATTAAGTGGCATCCTTTTTCTAGTTTCTTCCTTGCTTTATGTATGGTCTGCGGATGTGGATTAGGCTCTTAGGGAAAAATAAATCTTCAAACAAATTTAATAATTCAAAATTAATAATAAAGAACTCATAACCTCACCTAAAACTTAGGTTAAAATCAAGGTAAAAGAATTAGCAACCCCTTAGTTGGATGAGTATTTCTTTTGTAACATCATGCATAAATGCATATTATTTTCACTCTTGATTGGAGGGCTTCCACCTTTGCTAGAAACTTGGCTTGACCTTTGAGAGCCATGGTGGAAACACCCCATGATTTTGGCCAATAATCTCATTTCTCATGCATTAGGCATATGAATCCTAGCTTTGAGTCAAAATGATTGTCCAAAATGAAAATAAAATATAATATGATTTGCATTAGATTTAAGTCATTTGAAGCATACCTTACATGATCTAGTCTCTTTAGGGAGTGAGTTTAAAGACTTAGTCTCTTCCTAAATAAATAATAGCCTATATCTTGCATAAAGCATATAACTTGCCTACATGAATTTAAAATTATAGAGAGTTAGTTGGTGGCCACCAGTGTAAGTCCAGTAGTGGGTGGTTTGTCCTCCCTTATGGAGGCAAACCAAATACCCATTTTCGCCTTAGATTTAGGTTGTGCTTTTGGCCCCCGCCGAAGCTCCCTAGATTTAGGTTCTGAGGTTTCTTCTCCCCTTTGTGGGCCATAAGCATAAATCCTCATCTCTTAGGCATTTTTATAATCTGTTTTATGGAATCATAAGTCCTAAACTTCTAACAAAAAGTTAACTCAAATGAATAATTCAATTTCAAAAATGTAAAGTCCAACCATAGAATAGTTTGAGATGCTTGCTAGGTTTCCTAGCATCATGAGTATCTCCTACTTATCTTCATTTGGCTTTGATAATAACTCCCTCTCTTTGATCAATCCCATTTGATCTTCTGAAACAAACTAATCAATTGATAGTCCTACCCATTGAAATCTTTAGAGATAATGATCATTTACCTTAATCGAGCATATTCTTAAGAGATCTCATTCCTTAGGATGTAATTAACTATGGGGGCTTTCCCCTGTAGGGAACTTTACTAACCTGATTTAAAATAAATCCTACTTTACTTTTTCATATAAAGTGGGGAAGAATCTTTGGTACACGTGTAGACCCATTGTCCTTAGGAGTCCTTATTGAGGTGATTAGGTCCATTACATGGTTGTTACTTCTATCTTTTAAAAGTACACCTCCTCAATGTCGCAGATCACCCTCAATAAGAACATCTGTGGATCTACATGGTGTCAAAATTGCATAAAAAGAAGAAGATGTATATTTCAATCTTCATTTCATCCCGTATGGAGTGAAGATGGAAGTATATATTTAGCATATTAAGTAAGTAAGCCTAAGTAGGTCAAATGGCTTTGTCAAAGCTTGATTTAAGTTTGATTGAACTTGTATATGGACTATTTATTGAAATATAAATCCATTTGTAAGTGGTTTGAAGTCAAGTGAGTTTTGATTCATTTGATAATTTCAAGTTCAAAGGGTGAAAATGAAATAGATTTTGGCTTGATTTTTGAATTGAGTTTTGGTTAGGTGATTGAAGTTTGTATTTATATTTGGATTTATGATTGAAGGATTGATTGAATCATAAAGGAAAATCAAGAGTTTGGCTTGATTTGAAGTTTATTTGGCTAAGCTCAAGATTTTAACTTGAAAGGCTTACGTTGGATTTTGAATGAGTTTGAACTTGATTTTTGGAATTGATTTTGATTGTTTGAATTTATATTTTATTTATATATGTGAATATAAATGAGAATATAAATGAGTTATGAGAAAATCTCATGAGTTTGAATTGATTTGAAGATGGTTTAAGTTAAGTCCTTAAGAGAAATTAAAGGACTTAGGAAAGATTTGGAGTTTAGAATTTCAATCATGGATTTCAATCATGTGTTTCAATCATGTGGCATTGATTTGAGTTTGGAGAAAAATCAATTAGGCTAGAATTGATTTATGCTTAATGTTGATTTGATTTGGAGTTTGACTTGAAGGAAGGAAGTAAGGAAAGTGGATCAAGCTATAGGGTTGGCAGATTTTCCTAACACCCCTAAGGCATGACGTAATCCTATGGCTAACTCTTCTAAGTCTTTAGGACTAGGTTGAGTGTCCACCTAATCACTAGATGTGTCTTAAGATTAAGGATCTCTTAAAATCTAAGAGGAGTCATATGTCTAAGATGGAGGGGTTGAGAGCTCATCCTAAAAGTAAGGTTAACAAAGGGATCTCAATAGGTGTGGTGTGACAAAGAACCGCGTATTGTTGACCATAATGATCAACAACATCGAATGATCACAAGCACTAGAGATGATCTACTCCCTAAGGTGTAGAAGGAATCCCACTTAATCTAATGTGGCTCTACTTATGTCAAGGACATAAGAGGGAAGGAGAAATCCACTTGGGATAGCATAGTGAACCTTCCACTTGGGGAAGCGGTTCAAGTCATCCACAAGGGGATGAGAGGTTTGATTTGATTTGAGTCTCGCTGAGGAGAAAGTTTCACTAGAGAAGATGGTTTTGTTTCAATTTTAGATTTGGGATTTTTTGAGATGAACCATGTTGGTTTATGATGGGGCTGGGTAGGAGCCATGAAGGCCTAGACTGATTTACCAATCCAAAGGGGTAGTCTACTAAACACATAGTAGTGCTAACCAACCAAAGGGATGCCTTTTGATATGCAGCAACTGTACTAGGTAGAAAGCATAGTAGACTTACATCCTCCAGAGTAAGGACCAGTTACTGGGGTAATCTATTGGCAAGGCAACATATTGAACCCAACCTAGGGCTGACTATTGAGTGAATATCACTAGGGGACTTATATCAGTAAAAATATAGTCAAGAATAATTTTATTTTTAGATTTATTTTGATGGATTCCATTATTTTGCGATGGATCACATTGAGAAGGAGTTTATATCAGCCTAAACTTATCTCAGATTTCCTAAACTAAAAGGAATAGCTTCCCGACCAAAGGAGTGTCTTTCGGCTTGCAATGATCGATTGAAGGGAAGAAAGCTTGGGACTCACATCTTTCACTACAAAAGACCATTGAGGTGATCAGTTGCTTTGGGCAACAAATCAAACACAACCTAGGGCTGCCCATCAGTTTGCGACAATCGTGCTAGAAAGAATGCGTCATAGTCTTACATCTTTCAAAGAAGAATGACTGTCAGGGTAACCTGCTTGTAACAAAATAGATTGAACCCAACCTAAGGGAAACTATGAAGTGAGTACCAACCCGGAGATTTATCTCAACTCAGGTAATCAGGCAATTCCTATAGGGAGTTCTGCTGACACTATCCTAAAGATAGGATGTCTGCTTACGAAAAGGGGCCCTTTTAGGGGCTTGAATTCCTAATCCACAAGAGAATTAATTTATTTATTTTGCTTAGTTTATTTATCATGGACCCTTCTGGTTTGTGAGGGATCAAACTGAGAAGGAGATTATATCAGCCTAGACCTATCTCAGATTTACTGAATCAAGGGAGAATTTGCACATCCGTTGAATAAATTCTCCAACCATAGGGGCGACTACTTAGAAAGGGGGACTGTGCAATCCAAAAGTAACCCGGGTAGTGTCTAAATGGGGTCGCAAATAACTTGATCCAAATAGAGTGCTCGCAGGGGATGGGGCCGCTAAGGTCTTAATCCAAAACCTTGGAGAAGATGACATGGCTAGTCATATATCCAATAGGTACTCAGTGTCCAACTCAAGGAGAAAGCTCAGGGACTCACATCTTCCAAGAGTGGTGTATCCATCAGGTGAGTCTCTGTCAGCATAGCGAACATCAACCAACCTAAGATGCCTATCAATTTGCAATAATAAACCTAGGAAAAAGAAGCTTGGGGACTCACATCCTCCTATAGCGGGACTGATTGCTGGGATAATCTATCTTTGGCTCGACAGTGTCATCCGACCTAGGGTGACTATGGAGTGAATGCCACTAGGGGACTTATATCAGCTTAAATGTAATCAAGAGGAAAGGAGCCTCTGGGGGATTTATCCTAAACCTCAAATATACTCGACCTAGTTATATCATGATGATTAGTTCAAGAAGAAAGCACAGGGACTCACATCTTCTTAAATAAAATCAACATAAGGTAGCTTACTTGCTACAAAGTGAAGTCTACCATACTAACAAGGTGCTCGTCGGTGTGCAGCGGTCAAGTTAGGAAGAAAGTGCGGGGACTCACACCTTCCAAACAAGTGACCACTGGGGTGACATAGTAGCGAGGTAGCATGTAGACCCGACCTAGAGCAGCTAATGAGTGAGTGCCATAGGAGCTTGCTCCCACGTCAAAATAGCTCGAGACAAAATATTTATGTTGATTTTTTGTGCATGTGTTAAAAGGGAATAGGATTCCTCTAGGGGACTCTTACACCAACCTTAAACACGCTTGGGGATTTTGATGAAACGGTGCCATGGATGGCAACTGGGAATTCCCACTAAGAAAGGATGTCGCTTGGGTTCTCTTACACCTAACTATGTTTGATTTGGTTATGTTATTTACATGTGTGATATAAAATTCTTTCTAAATCTTAACATGAAGATGCATAGAAATAGATTTAGGCAAGTGTTGTGTCCTTTTCAAATGAACTATACAATTACAAATCCTATGTGGATCCATGTTAAGATAGGAAAAGAGGACTTCACATTACATATCTTATACTATCATCACATGCAAGCTCATAAATACTTGTAAGTAGCATCACTTCATTTATAATAATCGATTTAGAGTTTTTGAAAATAGTTTTTGTTTAATAGTGATAATAGCCACTCATATTCTTAATTTTAGCCAACACAGGCAATTTGACATAAAAGAAAATATTTTATTTTATTAATTTTCAAAAGAAATGAATGAATGATTTCATATGAAAAATAATATTTAGCATGATTGAAAAGAAATAAAGAAATATAAATACATGATTTCATTCATCCCTAATTAATTCTAAGGACAATCATATTAAATAAGGCTATTTAAAATGAACCAAAATTCTTATCTTTAAAGACATTTTTTATCTTTGAATTTGATTTGTCTTAAAAAAATGAGAGAGGTTTGTTAATCTAACCCATTTCCCCATGTGTGAATTAGTTTGGTTTAATGAAGAATATTTAAGTTGATTTTATGTTTTGATTAGGTTAAGGTATGAATTAAATGAATTAATTATCCCTAACCTACATTACCTTAAGTTAATTAACTAAATAATAATAAGCCAATATGATATGCAACCATATAAAAACTAAATTTATAATGCTCTTAAGAAATGAAAGGGTCTAATGCAATCGGCTTATGATTAATAATTAATTAAGCTTAAAGGATCTCGCTTAATTACTTTTATGATTTTCTCACACATGTGAGCCGACCATAATTTCATTATCTCTCACCTTGGATTATTGAACACCCAAGGAGCTACCCAAGATCAATTAAAGGTTGCTTAGGTGTGGATGAATTAATTTTTTAATTTTAATTTTATTAAGCTTTTAATGAATTGACTAAACATTTTGGTTATGTGTTAATTTGAATGATGAAATTGACTTAGTGGAAAGGATCGAGGGAAATGCCTCAATCCTAATCCCTAAATCATTTAAACATTGAATTATGTTTTAATTTTCTTATTTTTAAGATTAATCACTTAATTAATCAACTAATCATTCCATTAACCCATTAATTAATTTGATT
The DNA here is from genome assembly GCA_021442155.1 of Cymbidium sinense. Lineage (NCBI taxonomy): Eukaryota > Viridiplantae > Streptophyta > Magnoliopsida > Asparagales > Orchidaceae > Cymbidium > Cymbidium sinense. The sequence goes on along the minus strand of CM038224.1, from coordinate 125,000,585 downwards.
TTTAAAGATAAAGATGATTTAGGAAATGAATTAGAAAAAGTATCCCCAATCACATTCCCTAAGTGATCTTACTGTTCAATAGAAATAAGTTTGTTTAAATGATTAATTAAGTTACCATTCATTCCTTAATTATGATTAATTATATTAAGAGAGTGATTAGGGCTTACTCAAATGATTTTTCTAGTTAAGCAATCAATAAAAATCCTAGAAAAATAGGGGAGGCAGAGGTCATCCCCCTAAATATCCACAAAAAAAATTGAGCTTAATTGAGTGCTTAATTAAGGTATAATTAAGCTAATTATATTTTTGATGAAACCCTAATTAAGCCAAAATTATTATTCAAAATCAATTAACTATAATTTTCTTAGATTCTCCTTTGAAATATCTTCAAAATGAGCCTTAAGTTTATTTTTTTAGATTTTTCTATAATTAGTTATGATTTTAGGAAGTTCGGGGTTAAAATTAGATTAATTAAGCAAATTAATCCCTTAATCCCAACAGCCACATGGCAACGGCGTGGCGCGCTTTCCACATGGTGCAACGGGATTGGCTATTTAAGTAGTCACATTCGGCGACTGTGGCGAACACGCTTTCTCATGGGCCATCCAATGATGGACCATGAGTTAATATGCAGGTTAAGGGAGATGCCGCACGATTTAATCATAGTTGTCCATTCCGATCACGCAGAATGGACGGCGTATGATCTATCCCTCTCGCGAGTGCTGAAAGACAAGCACTATCCATCTTTCCTCATTCGATCTGAGCTAACCCGAGCTCAATTAGGATCAAATGGATCCTACACAATCTAAAGGGGCATGCAATCACATCCAACGGCTGAAATCCCTCAACATGGAGATTTCTTTCACAAAAAACAACCGCACAGAGATCTAAAGCTATGATTTTGAGAAATTAGCTTCGAGCTAAGGCGGGATAAGGATCATCGAGGTAGCCGTCTGTAGAGATGAAGCCTGTTGTAGAAGTTTAAGCTCAATTTGGCCTAGGGTACTCAGTCGACCAATCCACGCATGCGCACGCCTCGACTTTGATCGAACTTCTATCTCGGTGCTTTGGAAGGCTTGAAAATGGTTTGGTTGGCCGATTAAGTATGAGGATGGTGTGGGCGTAGGGGATTGGGATTTGATTTAGTAGAGAGGGAGTATTGCTTAAGGGAAGGGTATCCAGCTTTGGTTTACACACGGGAGTGGCAATGGTCGATCGAGGAGAGGTTGGGATCCTTGGAATCACTCTGAGGGAGTTTGAAATGAACTTTGGGACTCAGAGAATGTGGTGTTGTTTTTTGCTCGAATTGAGGTAGTATATCCCTCAATTAAGCCAGGTGGATGGACTGGATTGAATTCACAAATCTCATCGAGTACCGTCGCCATCTAAGGTGTCTGTCAATGCCATGTGGCTCAGATTGGTCAAAGCGGCAGGAGCTCCAAGGAAAGATATGGAGTCGGTGTGGGATTGCTCTTCTTTATGTCCATGGGTTGGCCATGGATGAGAGGGAAGAAACATGGTTCATTTGGCATCTTGATCTATTATGAGATAGCAAAGTGGACTTTACCACCTATGATAAGGATCCAATGCAAATGGCTTTGCACATTGGTCAATCCCCTTTGGCTTGATTTTAAATGGGTTTATCAGATTTGAGGTGCTTTGGGGCGATGTGGAGTGGGTATGATCATCCACAGGGGTTCCATAGGGTGGATTGAAGTGGGTTAGCTCAATTTGGGCAAAAGGGATCAATTGGGTTCACATTGGGTTGGGTTGACCAATTGGCCAAATTAGGTCAAACCAAGGTTAGGTTAAGTCTAAATCATGATTTGGAATGTTTTGGTGTGACTAATTTGATATGGTTTGACTTATATTTGGTTTTGACTCATTTGGATGTAAATGGGTCAAATGGGTCAAGTTGACCAATTTGACTCAATTGACCAAATTGGGTTGGGTTAGGTATTGAGTCAAGTTCAATTGGTCATATGAAGAATTGGTAGCATTGATTTGGTTTAATTTGGGATTAATTTGGGATTGATTTGGGTTTTGGCCAATTTGACCCTTTATGTCAATTTGGGCTAGGTTGGGTCAAGTTAACCAATTGATCAATTTGGGCTCAACTATGGCTTTGGTCAAGTTCAATAAGTGGTTTGGAATGAACTTGAGTCATTAGTTGTAATCAATTTGGATTAAATCATGATTTGACCCATTCGACTTTTTAGGTCAATTTGGATTAACTTAGGTCAAATAGCCAATTAGGGTTGGTTTGGCTCAAGTGAGGGTTTGGTCAAGTTCAAACATTGATTATGAGTGGGTTTGAATTAATGGTTTTAAACAATTTAGCTTATAGTGGATTTTGACTAGTTTGGATTTCATTTGGGCTAGATGTTTACTTGGTCAAAGGCTATGTTTGACTTGGTTTGACCCAATTCAAGGTGGTTGGTCACCCTATGATGATTGTTGATCATGATTTGAGATTTAGATAGGCTTAGTCCAATCCAATTTGGGTTGGATAAGGCCTTGGCTCAAAAGGGTATCTCAGGCCATTTTGGATCGAGTGGGCCTAAAGTGGTCAATTAGCTAGATCATGGCTTAATTCAAGTTTGGTTGAACCCACATATGAGTTTGGGATTTAAATATAAATCCAATTTTAATTATTTTGGAGCCAAATGATTTTTGGTTCATATGACAATTTCAAGTCATAAGGGTTAACTTGGGCTTGATTTAGGTTAACTTGGTTTTGGTTCGATAATGGTGGTTTATGTTTATATTTGGATCTATGATTGAAGGAATGATTGACTCATGAAGGAATCTATGAGTTTTGAGTTGATTTGGGTTTCATTTAGCCAAGTTCAAAAATTTGGCTAAAAGGGATAAAATTAGAAATTCGATTTGATTTGAGTTTGGTTTTGGTCATTTGAATTTATGTTTCATTTATATTTGTGAATATAAATGAAGATATAAATGGTTCATGAGAAAATCACTTGAGTTTGGAGTTATTTGGAAGCAAATTTGATTGAGCTTAGAGGTGCAAGTTAAAAGGGCTAATTTGGGTTTTGATTTGGTTTGATTTATTTTTGGTCATTGGAGGGTGGGTTTCATTTATATTTATGAGTATAAATGAATGAATGATTTATTTATAAAGAAATCAACTAAGTTTGAGTTTATTTGAAGTAGTTTTGGCTAAGCACATGAAGGTGGTTCATATATGGCTTAGGAAGAGATTTTGGAATTTAGAGTTAATCATGGGTTTCAAACATTTAGAATTTGGAATTTATTTATGATTTGGAATTTGATTTGAGATTGGATTTGATAATTGAGAAAATCAATTGGGCTAGAAGTGAATTTGAGTTAAGGCTAAGTCCATAAGATAAAATCAAATGGCCTATGAAGGGATTTGGAGTTTGAATTTGGTGATGGATTTCAATCATTGGATAGTTGGATTTAATTTTGAAATTTGAATTTGAGATTTGATTTGAAAGAAGGAAACAAAGATTGGGTTTGGGCTATAGGGTAGGCAAGTCTTCCTAAATCCCAAGGCATAACCTATTCCTATGGCTAACTCTTTATAAGTCTCTGGGTTAGATTAAGTGTTCTAATCACTAGAAGTGTCTTAAAACTAAGGAACTCTTAGTGTCTATAAGAGTCCTAGACCTATGATGAGGAAGTTGAGAGCTCATTCCAAAGTGAGGTCTGCATCTAGCATGAGATTGATTGAGAGTGAACATAGTAGAACACTTGATTTGATATTGGCTCCTTTATGAGCTAGAGTTTTCCTAATTTGTCACCTTTAACAAACTAATGCAGAAGGTGGATTGGGTTAGATTTTGCTTTAAGTTTTTAAAGATTAAATTTCATTTTAACATTTAACTCTTAGTAATTTATCGAATTTTATATTTGTATTGATACTTGATTTTGATTAATTCAATTTGAGCTTGCAAGTACATTTTGATGGTAAGTATCCCCTCCGATTAAAATCTCCATCAACACAACCATCATCGGGTTTATGAGTTTGCTTGATTATTTAACTTATTATTTCATATCTTGTCAACTCTATTAATTTAATAATAGAGATCAGATTTAGATTTATATTTTGGGTATTTTGAATTTGAGAATATTGAATATAATATCATAAATATTTTGATAATAGTTACCCCTTCAGTTGATATCTTTAATCAACTCAGTTATCATTGGGACAGACCTTGTCAACTCTACTCATTTGTTAGAAGAAGATCGGGTCTATGACTTAGGTGTAATTTAAATTTTTCAAGAAATTAATATCATAACAGACCTTGTCAACTCTATTATAAATATAGAGGAATGGGTCTTATAATCTAATGTAATCTAAGTTCATTTAGAATTTGATCAGTTAGTAGACCCTATCAACACTATTTCACGCATAGAGGATTAGGTCTACCGTGATCATATTCTATGGAATTGAATATTTATATCCTTCATGGACTTGAATTAGCATATGAATACATTCATTAACTCGCATGCATATAGTTATAAAGGATTGAATTGATTTCATCATTCTTCTTTTAAAAAAAAAAAATCCACGCAGCATCCTCAAACACTCAGTTTAGGTATTTATGTAAGTGTCGAGGCCCATGTGGTTATTTGATAATTTAGATTATTTTTATTTTTTAATTATGAGATTAATTTTATATTTTTATTTAATCCCAACTTAGCCTACATAGTTTTTTCAGCCATTAAATTTTGCACTTTAAATCTCTATGTCTGAGCACATACAGGTGTTTAGTAATCTAGGTAATTTTATTTTTAAATTATAAGATTAATTTCATATTTATTTAATCTCAACTTAGCCTGTGCAGCCTTTTTAGATATTAAAATTTACACTTTATATCTCTATGTCCGACCACATGCAGGTGTTTATGACTTAGACAATTTCATCTAATTAATGAATTTATTGATTTTGAAAATCATAATTAAAATAAAACTTCTTTTATTTTTGGATTGAAAGAAGCTCCATAATTAGTGTAGTATTTAATTTAGTATTGTTTTTATTTGCTTTTACGAAAAATTGCATATCCGGTGGCAATAAAAGTGTTTTAAATTGTTCTAACATCTTATTAGATTCCTTGGAATAACATTTAATTACTTTCATTTTTTTCAAAGTTGATTAGTCTTTAAATGTTCAATAGACTCTCATTTATGTCTATTGACAATTCTCAAACTTATCACAAATTTTATTCAATTTTTTCTTGATCCAATTCGATTATTTAATAAGACGAATACTATGCTTCAAACATTTTCCAATGATTCATTGATAGACAATCAAATTCATTGCATTTGTTATATGATCAAGTATTCAAATATTTCATAAGTTTCTTATGCTTTGATCATATAGTCAATTAAAGACTTTTAAATTATTTTATTATGAGTTTTAAAATAATTTTAATGTTTAACAAGAGATTTTATCTCAAGCAATTTCAATTCCAGTTAAACTTATATTTTTTTATAGATTCATCTATTTCAAAACTTGATAAGTTCAAATTGAATATTGAAATTATCTTAATATTCAATTTATGTTTAGAAATTTCTATTTAAATAGATTCCTTTAAGTCATTGTCTCTGTAAATTTTGGCAGTATTTCAGTAGTATTCTGACGTCATCCCCTCATAGGGGGCTACATCGAAACTACTTTGGCTTGTCTGGTACACTCTATTGGGCGTAGCGGATGGTGTCTTGCGACACCACAATCGAGTCTTCATACCCACTAAGCCTTATTGAACATTAGTGGTATATTTGATCACTTGTATGTAGCAAATATATATAATTTTCACATATTTAAGCCTTTTTATGTTATGCCTTTGCAATGAGCAATGATGATGATTATAAAGTGACCTAGCCCGCTACACCCTATTGAGCATAACAGGGTCTTCAAACTTTCGGTTGAACTAATCGAGAGAGAAAAGAGTGAGGAAAAGAGAGCAGAAGGGGCTTGAATAGTCTCATTTGACTTCTAGTCGACCCTTGGGCTAATGGGAGGAAGCTTTTTTCAACTTGAGAAAGAAATGACAAAGTCGGTGCAGGAAGCCGCACTGTAAAAAAATCAACTACAATGCCTCTGATGGTATCAGTCAGACATAGTCAATTTCTTAAAAAAATGGCCTTTTGCGCCTTTCATATTATGCCAAGAGGGTTGTTGTTATTGATATAGCTTCTTCAATAGCTAACCGATTAAGAAATTTAAGGTCTGCCAATAATCTTTCTAGAAAACCTTGAAATCGATGAATGAGTTCAGCAATACGGAACCATAAAATCTAGATCAGGCATATCATCATTCTCCCAACCATTCATTTTAAGCTAACAATGATGAATTTTATAAATTCTAAAATCTAAATTTTAACTCCATATGCTGCTATTATATGCTACGCATTAAGCGATCTAACGACTGCTTTAATCGAAAATTTTTAAGTCTGATCTAGATTTTATGGTTCCGTATTGCTGAACTCATTCATCGATTTCAAGGCTTAATCTAAATTTAAGCCTTTTTATGTTATGCCTTTGCAATGAGCAATGATGATGATTATAAAGTGACCACTACACATATGAGCATGAGTCTTCAAACTTTCGGATGAACTAATGAGAGAGAAAAAAAGTGAGGAAAAGAGAAGCGAAGGGCTTGAATAGTCTCATTTGACTTCTAACAATTCTAATGGGAGGAAGCTTTTTTCAACTTGAGAAAGAAATGACAAAGTCTAGCGTAAAAAAAAATCAACTACAATGCCTCGATGGTATCAGTCGACATAGTCAATTTCTTAAAAAAATGGCCTTTTGCCTTTCATATTATGCCAAGAGGGTTGTTGTTATTGATATAGCTTCTTCAATAGCTAATTAAGAAATTTAAGATGTAATAATCTTTCTAGAAAACCTTGAAATCGATGAATGAGTTATACTGAACCATAAAATCTAGATCCATATCATCATTCTCCCAACCATTCATTTTAAGCTAACAATGATGAATTTTATAAATTCTAAAATCTAAATTTTAACTCCATATGCTGCTATTATATGCTACGCATTAAGCGATCTAACGACTGCTTTAATCGAAAATTTTCTCTCACTTATTGTGAGGGGTAATTAACTATAGATGATTGCACCTATAGGAAACCTAGAATCAGATCTAAAGTCCTCGGAAAATAAGGACGAAATCTCTGGGTAGTGTCTTATCTACAATTCTATCTTTTTTTTTAAATTACAGCGATACTTAAATTATACTCTCTTCAATGTGAGAGATAGATGGTGAATTTTTGAAGCCCCATATGTTGATTGATAAAAAATATTATTTTTAGGTTCATATTTATATCAAATTTTATAACAAGTAATAGATAATAATGAGCTCAAAAATTTGAATTTACATTAATTGGATACCATAATATCCCATTAATATCCAATCTATTTCAACTTTCATTTAACCCATTCCTTTCTCCTATAAATGCAAACTCTTCCCGTCTCCGATCTTGTGTAAACACATAACCATATATATCCCCGGCTTGCATGGCCTTAGCAAGCGACAGCTCTTCTCTCCTCATTCCACTAAAGCTGTATCATCACTCGTTCATGACCAACGTCGCCGCCAACGACGACGGCTGCCGACAACCAGCCAGGTACACCAGAACCTCAGTGTCACCTACATCTCCGGCCCAATCATCGTCCATCAGGCCTCGCCACGCCGCCTCCCTCCACCTCCTGTCTATCCCTACGTCATCATCGAACGCTCCCGGCATAGCCCATCTATGGCGTCACCATAGCTGACCGCCTCACCCTCCACCTTCCCAAACAATTCTGCGAACTCCCTCACCTCCACTTCCCCTCCTATTATCCCACTTACCCTTCGAAGTCTGACTTCCTTTCCTACCTTCTCACCTATGTCAACCACTTCAGTCTTCGCCCACAGTTTCATTGTACCGCCACAGCGGCACAATTTGATGAGATGGATTCTCTGTGGCACGTGGTGGCTGTGCGGAGATGGCCGGAGGGGGAGGAGGAGATAGTGGAGTTTGTGTCGCCGTGGTTGGTGGTGGCGACAGGGGAGAATGCAGAGCCAGTGGTGCCGGAGATGAAGGGGGAGAACGGTTTAATGGTGAAGTCTTGCATTCGAGCGACTATAGGAATGGAGTGGACTGTAAAGCGAAAGGGTGTTGGTTGTTGGATGTGGGAATTCAGGAATGGAAATGTGTTTGGATTTGTGCGAATATGGAGCAGCGCCATTCTTGTCAGTTAGGAGCGGGGTAAGTGCTTTTTAATCTCTCTTCCTGAGTTTGAAAGGTCTGGTTTTGCATCTTCACTCTGTTCTTACTCTTCCAGAAAAATAGTCATCCAAAGCTTTGATTTACTTAAAAGACTTTTTGATACGAATCAAAGTTTTTAGAAAATTATAATTTTTTTGATAGATTAAAATTGGAATGTGTGTTTTAAATCAAAGAAAAGATCAGGTGAAGAGTACTAATATCGTTAAACTGCTTTTAAAAACAGCATCAAAATGGCTTTCCCTGGCTTTTATATGTGGCATGGTACACTTACAGCAATCTCTACAATGAAAAAATAATAAATTCATTTCGTACAACGAGAGCACAAACATGGCATCATGAGAATATTGATCAATGAAGGCATCGTACCTCATTTTGTACTATGTTTATAAGTTGTCTTCCTGTTTTAGTTGTTGTTGGTTGAGTTCTTGTTGCTGATTATATGAAATTGGTATTAAGCAGGTGCATATGCTACCAAGAGATTTGTTCGGAATTTCTACTTTTGGGCTGGCAATGAAGCTATTGAAGTGGCTTCCTGTGAGATTAGTGGACAAAATACTACTATTATTGGCGAGGATGGCGATGGGGGATACAGAAAAGTATGGATTAAAAAGGCCGAAGATAGGACCTCTTGAGCTCAAGAATTCTACTGGAAAAACTCCTGTTTTGGACGTTGGAGCATTTAATCTGATTAAAAGGAAGGATTAAGGTAGCTTTATCAATTTTCAGTTTAAATGAGCCTCTTTTTTATGTTATCTTGATTCCATTTATGATATTTTTGATGGTAATGATATTTCATATAACTGTAATGAAATGCACAAATCCCAAATTTGATTTATCTAAAGATTGCAGTATGTCATTTCACCTTCGTTTTTCTCACTCTGCACTCTGTTCTTCCCAAAAACCATGGTTTCTCGTGCATTCTACTGTAACTTTCAAAGATATCATTTTTATGTGATTAGTGACCAAAGACGCATCTTTTCAACAACTAGAAATTACTCGAGTCTCTCACTCTCTCTCTCTCTCTCTAAACAAGTTATGGGCCATTCTATTTACTGATCACAGGATCTCTGTTCCCCATGCTGACAATGGCAGGTAGTATCAGAAGTGGAATCCCTAACAAGGAATGGTGCCAAGTTTGCTGATGGAAGAAAGATGGCATTCGACTCTGTCATTTTTGCTACCGGTTACAGAAGCAACGTCCCTCTCTGGCTCAAGGCAATTACCTGCTCTCTCTCTCTCTCTCTCTCACACACACACATCAATACTTCTCATGGAATAAGCTGTCATATGGAACCATTTCAAAATTATATCATAAAAAACAGCTTTTTAAAAAAATTCAGTTTGTATGTTTTATCCAAACAAGATACATCTGTTCACCTAAGCTCCCTTACAAAATCCAATCTTTTGAATAAAAAACTCGATCTTTTCTCACTCCAAAAAAAATAATAATAATAAACTCGAACCAGGACATTCAAAATACTGCTTTCTCTGCAGGACTGTGATTTCTTCTCAAGTGATGGCAAACCCAAGTCCCCATTCCCCAGCGGCTGGAAAGGAGAGAATGGCCTCTACTGCGTTGGATTTACAGGCAGAGGACTCCTCGGCGCCAGTATAGACGCAGAGAACGTTGCCTTGACATATCAGATAAATGGACGAAAAAGACTTCTAATGTAAAAAAACCACTAGCAAAAGCTGGTTTCTTTCCGTTATGCTAACTTAGAAGTTTAACATGAAGCAGGTTTAGCTCGCTCCAAGCACACAGTTCTTTCTGTCCCTTTCTTTTTACTGTACAAGGAGCTGTACTGTTTTTTTTTTTTTTAGCAGGGAAAAATGAGCAGTATAGTATAGTGTTGCATGGTCCATGTTTTGCATCAGAAGATGCAGAAGAGTTGAAGGAAAGAGCCGTGCTAAGCACAGATAGTGATGTCAATATGAGCTTGGCTTTTGGTTTCAAGAGCCTCGCTTCCACCTTTGCGATCAGTCTTTTCCTCTTAACTCTGCCCCCCAAATTCCAGTAGATTTGGGAGGTAGTGGTCGATGCTTTTTGTCCTGTATTTCAGAGAGCATGTTGTGGCTCTTTCTCTAGGCATAAATTTCATGCAATCAGACATAAATTTAAAGTTTTGATAATAATTTTTAAGTTTTTTATCTATTGAATTTGAATTTATCATAAATAACTTGAAAACCTACTATCAAAAATGACTAAATATAGATGGAGAAAGAGAAGGATGAAAGATTTCTCTATATTGCTATAAATCACAACACTTGTGTAAAAATGATTTTATGTTATTTGAGCTTGCCCATGACCTTTTATTTATAGGTAGGGTTTAAAACATAAATCTATAGAGAATATTATACTTAAAAGAATAAACAAATTACTAAAGAAGGTCTAGTGAAAATTTATCATAAAATGAATATTGAGATGCTCAAACACACAACCCAATGGTCGAAAATTATGTGAAGAATCTTACGAGATTAGGTTCGAGGGTTCACTCTGTAAGAAAATGATATTGAGGTATAATCATTTAATTACATTAAATGTATTAATGATTTTAAATATGGAGCCAATTTATATGACATCTTTGGCTGACTTAACCTTAGTTGATTTGAGTTTCGGCGAGTACTTATGTTGAGTGACTTGAAAGTAGGGTTGTAAATCAACCGAGCGTTCGACAAGCTACTCATGCCTCGGCTCGATTAGAGCTCGTTTATATTTGTTTAACTAATCAAACGAGTCTGAACACTTTTTTAAATACTTGATTACTAAATGAGCCGAGCAAACGTATTCGTTATGTTACGTGAGCGATTATCATTTAAAAGCTCGTGACAACTCACTAAAAGTTCGATTATTACCGATGACTCGATGAAGACTTGTTTGTGAACAGTACTATTCAAATTATTATTTTTTAGGCTTAATAAGTTTTATTTAATACAGCTCATGTTTATTTCTCAACAAGCTACTTGTGAACAAGTTCGATTAAAGCTTGATTAAAGCTCGTTTATTTTATTAAACGAGCTGCTCGTTAACAAACTCGATAATCCAATTTGAGCCGAGCTCGTGAACAAACTAGAATTGAGCTCGAGCTCGATAATGATAAACAAGCTCAAGCTTGAACACTATTCTTTAAAGCTCAAATCGAGCTCAAACTCGATAATATTAAACAAGCTCAAACTTGAACACATACATATGCGGCTCCGCTCGGTTTGTTTGCATCCCTACTTAAAAGACTAGGCACGATTGGCCACAATGGTAAGGTTCCTTAGGCGAGTCCTGTGAGTAGCCAGCCTTCTGTGTAGTTGCTTCTTATAATTACAGCTCTAGTGTGAAGTCTCTTCATTGCGATGGCTTCAAAGAGTTATTTTGACAAATTCAATCTACTAATAGCCCTAGCCTAATCAGATAATTATAAACTTAGCCCAAATGAATTTGAATATATATATTATGAACTAAATTAGTTGACATCTATTTAATTCTCCTCTTACTCATCACTTTCTTAGAGAGAGAGAAAGTATTAATTTTAGCTCAAGTATTTTTTTTAATCTTTTTAGAGAGAGAGAGAGAGAGAGGGAAGATGACTGACTCATAAATTGAAAAAGAAAAAAAAAAAGAAAGATGGCTGATAGAGAAATAAGAAAGATACCCACCGTCTCTTAGCTCGGTTGGTGACGTCTTCAGAACAAGTTAATTCTCAGGGGCCATCGTAATGGTGGGAAATCAGTGGGGACAAACCATTATGGGTGATGAATGTGGCTAGTGGGATAATCATGACATTCTACAGATGGGTGAGGTGTTGGGTGGATACCCATTCAAAGAAAAATAAGAAAGATGAAAAAATAGGCATGATTGAAACCTTCATAAATGATTGGATTCAAAAAGCTCAGAAGCCGCAAGTTGCAGCCAATGCGAAAAGCTGCCACTTCAAACTTATTTAATGTGGAGGTGGGACTAAAATTTGATAAATAATGTTTTACAATCATATAAAATAATTAGAGTTCATATATATATATATATATATATATATATATATATATATATATATATATATATATATATATATATATATATATATATATATATATATATATATATATCTACCTGATTCGAAGATAAGGTAACGTATGGGTTTACCAAGTCCTCATCCCCATTAGTAGGTCTTTATGTTGAAATTAATGTCATTTTGTTGATGTAATTATACTTCAATTCTTCTTAAAATAATTATTTCATATTATGGTTTATTTGATCAGATTTTGATTTGATTATTTTGTAGTGATTAAAATTTTACAAGAGAATTAGTTAAAACTAAGCTAAGAGATTGAGAGTAGAGAGAATTTTGAGAGAATTTAGTGAGATAATACTTTGAGTAAAATTAGGAGATTATGTTATACCCATGCTTGAACTTTGACCACTTATTTATATGAGGGCTAATGTTGATTGGTGCCTTTGAACGATTGAATTAAATAATATGAAAAAATGTATAATTGAGCTCGCTATAGCTAGCGATGTACCAATTATTAGCGAGTTTTTAGTTGAGGATAAATATCTTTGAAAAGTTCTTTTAACGAAAGGCTATTGCTGACCTTGGCTAGTACTATAAATGAATAGTTGAGTTTTATAACTGGTCTTCTTTGAGAAGTACATAAGTTGACAGGTCTTATTCAAAAAAATATTTATGTGATTCTTCTTCAAACAAGAAGAGTCTTTAGACTAAATGATTATCAAGAAAGAACTTGATAAGGAATCCAAAAATTCAATTGGTTTGTGTGATTTGATTATTTGCCTTGATTATCATACTTCTTCGAAGAAGTTAGAAAGAACTTGATGATGAATCCAAAAACTCAATTGGTCTATGTGATTTGATTATTTGGATTTGCAATGTTCGTAGATTTTGAAAGTATAGTACTTAAAGCCAACTATGGTGCAAGTCAATGTCACATTAGGTCAATAAGGATATTTTTAATATCCTCTTGACTTATAGCAATAAAATATTTCTATCAAAAAATTTCAAAATCATGGACAAAATTAATAAATACTGAAGAATATGAACGATAGGTCAACCAACCTAGTTCAGGTTGGTCATGCGACTTTGTATGAAGCTATCAGCAGTATCTTAGAAGGGAACAAAATTAACCAAATAATTAATGACCAACTGAAAGGCCTTACCTCCATTATTAGAAACATTAAACTCATCTTCACATGCATATAAATAAAATCATTTTAATATCTAAGAACAAAATTATAGATAATAAAAAATTATTAAAATCATAATTTTGATGGTTATACCATCAAGCCTGTCATATGGAGACGAACTCTCTAAAAATATTATTATTACATTGTTAAAATCCCACTTTTACCTCTAATATCGAATATAATTGCAATGAAAGGCCTTATTTTGGGCTAAAAATGAGTATTTAAATTTAGTTTAATGTCTTAAAGTGTGAATTATAGTTTATGGTGGAAAGATGAAGAATTTATTAGAAGGGATATCAAGATTAGTCCATCTTAAGCTATTTTGGGCAAATTTGGAACATCATTTTAAAAAAAAAATGGCTTTAAAGTGATATAAAAAAGCTAGAATATATGGCAAACGACTAGCTAGCTTAGGCTGTTAACTTATGATCAAAATTAGATGATTGGAAGGTGATGTCATTAAAGTGATTTTATAGAAAAAAGAATAAGACTAGTTTATATCAGACTAAATTGGGTAAATTTGAAATTTATCTTTTAGAAAAGAGCTTTAAATGGTCTAAATAAATAAAAAAAATCATAGTGGAGAGTTATTTAAGATGTGAACTTGTGATCTAAGGCATTTGGAGGAGTTTGGGAATCTTCAATGTATTGCAATGATGTAGAAAATAAGATTAGATAGTTGTCCACTTAATTTTATCATTGTAAAGGTAAAGAATTTATTATATTCAGTAATATTTATAAAGATTATAAAGACCATCATAAAAAAAGAGAAATTTTTAATATGAAATGAATTGGATGGCCTTTAATAGAGAAATGTTCCAACTACTTTTAATAATTCATTTTATCTTACAAGATTTTGTTAATAATAATTTTAGAAACTAAGTTTAAAATTTAAATAATATATTTTAAATTTAATTATTTTTAATTCAACTCTTGTGATAGTTGTTGATTGGACTCTTGCTTAGATAATTTTTTGGGGAATTAACATACATACCACACAATTCTTATGTATTTACATATCTAACATCTAAATTTTAAATTTTTTTTATAACACCAAAATCTTCAATATCACATCAAAAATATCATCATCATTCATACACTCGAGATTTATACATTGGCTGGTTTGACAATACATAAAAATTGAGTTGAACTATTAATAAATATACATATATAATTTCTAGAGATATCCCATTATTCAATGTACAACACACTAAATATTTATTAAAGAATTAGAATGGTGTTAATATAAATATTGGGTTTTAGATTTAGTAGAAGACCTAACATGGTCATGATTGTGTGTTATATTTTCTATAAATATTTTTTAAATATAAAATGTATCTTTGCTTGCATGATATAATTTTCGCCAACTATTGTACAACCTAGTGATGATTTATGCAACAAAATTTTGATTTAAAGAAATAAAAAGTTTAAATTCTTATGATTTGACCTCAATTAGTCCTTCACACTCCATATGTGATTAAGAGCTTATACTATATATATATATATATATATATATATATATTGCGTCTTTGAAAAACCGATTCGCGGTAGAGTAAAATTTATTTATGCCTGTTGATTAGTCAGCACACCGTAATTAAAAGCGAACATGAGACACTCCAGAATTTTTAACGTGGAAAACCTCGAAAAGAGGGGAAAAACCACGGGGCCTAGCCCAGTAAAAAGATTCCACTATGTATCCTTTTCAGAGTACAAAATCTTCCCGATAACGGGATTACAGAATTCTACTTGAGAAAGGGACAACAGCTGTGTAACAACGATCAGTTTATAATAGTTGCTGATGTTGGAGATCTTTGGGTAACCACGGTGGAAATGGGTATAATTAACGATGGCTGGCGGTGTGCGATCTTGCTCGGGATCTTGAGCTTTAGAGCTTTCTCTTCCTCGACTTCACTTTTCCTCTTCTTCCTCGATCTCTTCCTCTTCTTCGCCTTCTTCCTTGCTTCAGCTTCCTTCTTCTTCACTTGCTTGGACTATTCTTCTTCTTCCTTGCTCGGGTCCTTGTTCTTCTGCACTTGTTTCAGCTTCCTCCTTCTTCACTTGTTTCAGCTCCTCTTCACTTGGGCTTTTCCTCTTCTTCCTCGATCAGACTCTTCCTCTACTTGGCCTCGCTTGGTCCCCCCTCATTTCATGTGAGGAATGAAGGTCTATTTATAGATGGGAGGAGGGGTATTCTTGTAAATTCATGTAAAGCCCGTACCACTCCCCTCGATCGGACGGCGGGATGAATCCTTGATCATTTGATGTATTTTGAGCATTTGGATGCCCAAATGAAGTCAATTATGAGATCTTAGGCTCGTTAGATCCGCTCGTCGAGCTTCGATTTGACTATAAATACTATATATTTGAGAGCTGTTTTGGGATTTAATTGATGTCCCAAAGATTCCAAATGATATTTTAAGTCTTCTCGATCGGTTTTGACTCAATTATATACTTTCGACATCAAGATTTGTGCTTTGACTAGTCATATTTTGAGAGCCATATCAGTTGCCTATTTTGGATGACATTAGCTTAATCATCCAAAAATATCGTGTCAATCTTTCGAAAATGAATTCTTCAAGCGTCGCGACGTAGAATCATATATTTTGAGAGAATAAACCATCATAAAATACAAAATTATGATTATGGAATAAGATGTGCCGTTGGCATGAGATTTTGAGGTTATGGAATTTTTGGATCTTGCGAAGTTTTAGGCGTTTAGGGGCCGCGCCCGTGCGTCCGTCGGCGTCGCTGGCACCTGCGCGCAGGTGCGCGCCCAGCGCAGCGCGCGCGCCTGCGAGCGAGCGGGCGCGCGCTGTAGTTGTAGCGGCCCGTCGGGTCGAGGCGGGCCGCGTTTTATCGGTGGGAGCGGGCGGGCCGCGTGACGGGTCGGCGCGGCGGGCCAGACGCGGGTCGGCGGATCGCGTGCGGGAGGTGCAGCGGGCTGAACGGGCCGGACCGCGGGTCGCGCGGTTCTGCGAACGCGGGTCGGCGGGTCGCGCGGAACGGCGGGGAGCGGGCGGGTCGCGCGGCGGATCGGGTAAACAGTCCCGGGCCGAATGGGCGGGCCGGAGGCCGCGTTGCGCCTGTGCGCGCGCGCGCTCGCGGGCTGTGGCGCGCGCCCGCGGGCCGTGGCGCGCGCCCGCGGGCCGTGGCGCGCGCCCGCGGGCCGTGACGCGCGCCCGCGGGCCCGGCCGAGAATTTGAAGGATTTTGAGCCGTTTTTTGTGCCGTTTTGGCATTTTGAGCCGTTTTGTTTTGGCCATTTTGAGCCATTTTGCCGTTTTGAGTTTTTGACGTTTTTGAGAGGTTTTACCTTTTCATGTGAGGTATCATACACTGCAGTAAGGGAGAGGCACACCTTTCCTCTCCCTTTCTTCTTGAGTGAGGGTCCTTTGGAGGCAATCAAGAAGCGATCAAGCGTTGGAGGCGATCGAGGCGATCAAGGCCACCGATATCGTCGTGGTTCGGTTCTGACCGTCGACCGGGTTAAGGCGATCAAGGCCACGGTATCGTCGTGGTTCCGGTTTCACACCACATCGGGCCGTCCGGGTTAGAGCGATCAAGGCCCACGGTACATCATGGGTTCCGGCGATGTCCGAGAATGGCGAGAAGAAAACCGGCGATGGTGGCGATGTCCGGCGGCAGTATCGGCGGCGGTGGCACCGATGGTTGGCGGCCCGGGTGGTCGGCGGCGGTAGTCGGCGGCCACGGAGATCTTTGACCTATCCGAGGTTGTTTGTCGAGTGTTACCGATGGCGTTAACTGCGTATGGAAGAGGTCGTGGGAAGTCCAGCGAGCGTTTTGACTATCTGGGTTGTTAGTCGAGTTTTTGATGGCGATTAACCGTATGGAGCGCGGGAAGTCCAAGACCTGACCTTTCCGGTTGTTAGTCGAGTTTTACCGATAGCGTTAAAAGGATGCGTGAATCCCAGGGCGTTTTGACTATCTGGGTTGTTAGTCGAGTTTTACTTGGCGTGCTGCGTATGGAAAGTCAAAGTGAATCCGTTAGTAGTCGGCAGTGGCGGCAGCGTCGATGGTCAGCGCGGATACCGGCGGCAATGGCGATAGCCGAAGATTGCCGGCGATGTAGTGGCGGCATGGACGGCAGTAGTCAGCGATGACCGGCGAATAGTGATAATGCGATTGCGATGGTCGGCGGTGCAAAGCGGAGAGTAAGCGCGTGTAGCCTATAGTGGTTAGCGGCCGAGGGTAATTCAGCGGCAGCGGCAATATGGTGTCGGCAGTGGCGAGCGTTAATGTCAGCTGGATAGCCATTGATAATGGTGATAGCCGCGATGCCGGCGATAGTCGGCAGCGATGAACAGCGGCAGTAGTAAGCGGTGGTAAGCACGATGAGGATTTTGACCCATCAAGGTTGTTTATCGAGTGTTATCGATGGCATTAACTGTCGAGTGGGTACAAAGTTTGACCTTTCACAGGTTGTTTATGAGCTTTGCTCAATGACATCAACCGTATGGAAGATCATGAGATCCACCAGGGCGTTTTCGGCAGCGGCAGCGTCGGTAGTTGCGAGATAATGGTGATGATGGTAGCATGGCGGCGGAGATTCTTGGCGATGGTCGGCAGCGGTATGACAGTAATCAGGGCGTGACCAATAAGGGTTAGCGGCCGGAGGGTGAATGGCGGCTAGCGGCAATTGGTCGGCGGTGGCAACGTCGATAGTCGGCCGGATAAGCGGCGACAATGGTGATGATGAAAGATGCCGGCGATGGTCAGCGATGGCGGATGGTAGTCGGCGGTGGTGGCCGGCGGCGGCGATGAGGATTTTGACCCATCCGAGGTTGTTTGTCGAGTGTTATCGATGACATTAACTCGCGGTGGGTACAAAGTTCTTTGACCTTTCTAGGTTGTTTGTCGAGCTTTTCGATGACGTGCTTATGGAAGAGATCGCGAAGTCCACAGGGCGTTTTGACCTTTCCAGGTTGTTTGTGAGCTTTTGCTCGATGACGTGCTGTATGGAAGAGATCGCGAAGTCCACCAAGGGCGTTTTGACCTTTCTGGGTTGTTTGTCGAGCTTTGCTCGATGACGTGCTGCGTCTGGAAATCGCGAGAAGTCCACAAGGCGTTTGACTATCTGGGTTGTTAGTCGGTGTTTACTCGATGGCGTTAACCCGTATGGAAGATGGGAGTCCCACAAGGGCGTTTGACTATCTGGGTTGTTAGTTAGAGTTTTACTCGATGGCGTTAACCGTATGGAAAGGTCAAAGTGAATCCGTTGAGTAGTCGGCGTGGCGGCAGCGTCGATTAATCAGCCAGCGGATGACCGGCGGCAATGGCGATGGCCGGCGAAAGATTCCGGCGATGGTCAGCAGCGGTGGCCGGCAGTAGTGGCGTGGATGACCGGCGACAATAAGTGATGGCGGCGAGATGCCGGCGATAGTCAGCGGTGGCCGGCGGCAAGTAAGCGGTGGTAGCCGGCTATAGTGGTTGGCGGAAACGAGGTAATTCAGCGGCCGTGGCGACGGTAGTCGGCAATTAGCGGCCAGTCGGTATCGGCGAGATGGCCGGAAGATGTAATGTCGGCAAAGGTTCTGCGGCGATGGTCGGCAGCGGTGGCAACGGTAGTGGCGGTGGTGGCCGACTAATGGGATTTTGACCCATCCAGGTTGTTTATCGAGTGTTATCAGATGGCACATCGAGTGGGTAAAAGTTCTTTTGACCTTTCACAGGTTGTTTCGAGCTTTTGCTCGATGACGTGCTGCGTAAAGATCGCAGAAGTCCACCAAGGCGTTTGACCTTTCACTGGGTTGTTTGTAGCTTTTGCTCGATGACATGCGTCTGGGCGATCGCAGGAAGTCCACCAAGGACGTTTTGACCTATCCTGGGTTGTTAGTCAGAGTGTTTACTCGATGACGTTAACCCGTATGGAAGAGGTCGAATAGTTGTATGAGCTTGTAGCCAGAGTTGACTATTGATTTTTGCCTTTTTTGGTGTGTTCTTGACTTATCTTTTGAGATTAAGAGTTGCCCCGTTCAGAATCCGGAAGGAACAAAGTTTGATGAATCTTCATTCTTCGCGCTCTTTAAAAGCTTGAAATGCTCCACCTCGATGGTGGTTTTGATCTTGTTGGGAAACTTGGTGTCATACTGATGAAATAATGAGAATCGACATCCAGACGGCCAAGCATGCGTCTTTGGAAAACCGATTCGGTAGAGTAAAATTTATGCCTTGTTGATTAGTCGGCACAGGTAATTAAGAAGCGAACATGAGACACTCGAATTTTTAACGTGGAAAACCTCGAAAGAGGGGAAAAACCACGGGCCTAGCCAATAAAGATTCCATATGTATCCTTTTGAGTACAAAATCTTCCGATCGCGGGATTCTGAGTGCGAAAGGGACAACATGTAACAACGATCGTTTATAATAGTTCTTGATGTTGGAGATCTTTGGGTAACTACGGGAAATCGGGTATAATTAACGATATGCGGGGTGCGATCTTGCTCGGGGATCTTCAAGCTTTAGAGCTTTCTCTTCCTCCTGACTTCACTTTTCCTCTTCTTCCTCGATCGGACTCTTCCTCTTCTTCCTTGCCTTCTTCCTTGCTTCAGCTTCCTTCTTCTTCACTTGCTTGGACTATTCTTCTTCTTCCTTGCTCGGGTCCTTCTCACTTGTTTGACTTCCTCCTTCTTCTTGTTTTCTTCTTCAGGCTTTTCCTCTTCTTCTCGATCGACTCTTCCTACTTGGCTCGCTTGGTCCCCTCATTTCATGTGAGGAATGAAGGTCTATTTATAGATGGGAGGAGGGTATTCTTAAATTCATGTAAAGCTACCACTCCCCTCGATCGGGGACCGGATGAATCCTTGATCATTTGATGTATTTTGAGCATTTGGATGCCCAAATGAAGTCGAATTATGAGATCTTAGGCTCGTTAGATCCGTCGAGGCATCGATTTGACTATAAATACTATATATTTGAGAGCTGTTTTGGGATTTAATTGATGTCCCAAAGATTCCGATGATATTTTAAGTCTTGATCTGATCGGTTTTATTTCAAAATTATATGCTTTCGACGTGATTTTGCTTTGTCATATTTTGAGAATATATCATATATATATATATATATATATATAAGATAATTCTTAATTCTAAAATATTTATATATTTTTTACATAAAGATTACGTTTATGGAGTAATCTTTTAGGTTTATAATAGTGTCACTGGCTTAAGGCTTGATCTCCAATGTTAGTCACATTAGGGCAACCTACAGTAGTAAGATGCCTAAAATTTTAGCGAGATTATTACGTGATGCGGGCGTAGCTATCTTTCGGTTAATAACGTAGCGTAAATGTGACGGTTAGGCGATATCTGATTATTATATATTGGCTGTGAAGTGATATGTAGTAATATTAAGCTGCGCGTAATATCTGACATATATATCTGATAATAATATCTTTCTGAGATACACAATATTTGTCAATATAGTAGTTAAACAATAATTTTGTATTAGCTAAATGTCGCATGACATTATGTTATTGAAGTCCATATGTAGAAGTTATATATGGACTTAGCATGTAATAATATTTCAAAATATGAGGCATTTATGTTTGTAAATCACAAAATTAGGGAAAAGAAATATTTTCGAAAATGCAACCATAATATTTTTGGATTTATTTAGATCAATTTTATTTTATATATTTTTTATGTTAATGTTATTTTAAACTATATTTATTTGATGTATTTTTAGTTTTTAATTTTTTAAAAAATATTCAAAATAATTATTGGATGTTTTGAATTTTGTTTAAAAATAATTATTATTATCAAGTACCTGCCACTATCAATCATCACTCTCACTAGTTTTCGTAGTTGTTTACTACCTCAAACCACTATCACCATTGTTGTTACTGGTGATTGTCATATCACCAAGTAAAAATATGAATAATATATTTTTAATATAATAAATATATTTTATTTTAAAATAAAATAAAATTATAATATCTTATCATAATTTTTTTTTCATTTCATTCAACAACAACAAGAACAAGCTTTTTTCCATTTCATTCCAAAAAATAATAATAATAATAAAATAAAAAATCAATTTGGAGGGTAGCACTACCGTTCGTTGTCCCAGTGGTTGTCAAGAGACCAGTCAACGGCGGGATTCCCTTAGAGTGTGGCCCTTCGGGGCCCCCTACATTGACCATCGTGGGCCCACTTTGTAATTAGTTTTTTTTTTTTTTTTTGCCGAGTCTCAATTAAAATAATTTAATATTTTCCAAAAAAAATACTTAATCTTTTTTTCCGTTAAAAATCCAGCAGATATATTGAAGGCCTTAATATTCGTTTCAACTAATTTATTATTAAATTGAAATAAGCCATAAATAATAAACTAACGTAAAATATTTTTAATAATATTTAGTTAATAATTTTAATTTCATTAAAATTCTAAAATTCATCTGATATGACACTAAAAATACTACTAGTTGAAGCACGAATCTTGATGTCAAAGTAATGATCCAAGTTAAACTAGTGAGATCAAGACTTAAAATATCATAAACTCTGATATCGTTAAATCCTAAATAGTTCTTAAATATGGAGTGTTATGATCAAATCGGCGTCTTGTGGCCGGATTTAACAACCCTAAGATCTCTTGATTCTGACTTCATTTGAGCATTCAAATACACAAAATACATTAGATGATCAAGGGAATCATCTTGAGCCATCCCATGGAGTGGTTTGGATTTTGCATGTATTTATAGAAATGTTTTCTCTGTATAAATACATATTCTTGTGAGCCTAAAGATAAGAGAAAAGCGAAAATCCTCCAAGCATAATCATGACACCACTCAGCGGTCGCACACCTCGTTGGCGACCGAAATACGCCATGGCTTCATCGCCGTCTTGCGTCTCTCATCGTCGTTGTGCCGTGACCACTCTCGACGGCCTCTCGGGCATTCGTCCATATCACGCTCATTACATCATCGCCGTCACCGTGTCATGTCATCACGTATTCGTCGCCGGTCGATCAGTGGTCGGTCATCATCGCTGACCACTGCCGCTCATTGACTACTATAATTCGTTGTTCTGACCATCGCCATTCATCTTCGCCGATCATCACCGTCATTTGTCGCGTCGATCGGTACTGCATTGTTACCATCATATTCAAACTTAACTATACATACTTATATAAGCTATTATCGATTCTTGGATTCTCATTGTCAGCCCTTCTAATATACAATTATATAATCCCGTTATCGGGAAAATTTTGTACACTAAAACAGATATATAGTGGAAGATTTTTTTTCTTAGTAGGTCTTTGTGATTTTTTTCTTTTTATTTCAGTAAAATTCGGGTTTTATTAATTTTTTAAATATCTGTGTGTGTGTTAAATTTCATAACAAAACTAAGACATAAATTTTTATTCTACCGTAATTAATTTTTTAGCACGCAACATCATCTAATTTAGATTTTTAATTTCTATTAAGTTTAGAATGTGTGTTATTCAAGATTTTGAATTTTTTTTCATACCTTCAACTTATAGAGTGGCAAAAGTTTAAAAAATTTTAAAAAAATAATCATATTTTATTTGGTGAATAATTCGTTCGAATTTTGTGTTATGGAAATATTTTGGTAGAAGAGAAAAAGAGAATGATTGATTATAAATAAATTGATATGAGATTAGATTATATATATATTTCCATAACACAAAATTCGAACGAATTATTCACCAAATAAAATATGATTATTTTTTTAAAATTTTTTAAACCAATATAAAAAAATGAATTAGAAATATATAATAATATTCCAATACAAAAAAAAAAAAAAAAAAAAATTTGAACGCATGAATCCAAGAATCACATATGGTTGGAAATTGGACTCTTTTTGGTCCTTTTCTGCTCTCTTTGGTACATTGGGTAGAAATGGCAGCTTCTCTCAATAGCAATGTTTGCTATTTAGAATATCAGACATTCAATGAGAATTCAAAATTTAATAATTATTTTGAATAATAAAATAATAATATTTATATCAATTCAAAATATATAATATTTTAATTGAATATTTTTCATTCTTAAATATTTTAAATATACTTTTAAATTAAAATTTAAGACATTATTTTAATTTTTCATTTATTTGTAATCGTTCAATAAAAAATTAATTTTGATTAATTTTAAAGCTTATTGGTTCTTTAAAATTGATCCGATTTTTTATAGTTTTATTATGAAGTAGTTTTGGGTTTAGTTTTTTATGAATGATTATCCTAAATTAAACAAATTTTAAATTCTATTTTATCAAAAAAAAATTAAAGAATATTTTATTTTAATATAAAATCAATTTTTTTTTAAATTGTGTTTATATTAAGAAAAATTTTGAGTCAATGTTCTGATAATTTTTTTAATATTTTAAATTATACTAATGATAATAAATATATAATTCCGAGTGATTGAATAAAATAGTAGAGTTAGGCTATCATTCATCTAGATGGATAAAACCACTTTTCATCGTTCATTTTTTAATATTGAATGAACAAAATTTGTTATTATAAAATAAAAATAATTAAAATTTATCAATGAATTATCTTAAATCTTATGCTTGAAAAAAATGAATATAATGAGTAGTGGAATTGTGTTTAAATTTGGAGGACTAAGAGAGAGAGAGAGAGAGAGAGAGAGAGAGAGAGAGATAATTGGGACATCTCCAACTGTCTGAACAAGCAATAGTAGAGATTAGGGGTGCAAACTAACCGAGCGTTCAACAAGTTACTCGTGACTCGGCTCAATTAGAGCTTGTTTATGTTCGTTCATTTAATTAATCGAATGAGCACGAGCAACACTTTTGTAAATCTTCGATTGTTAAATGCGACGAGCGACAAGTTATATTGATTCGGTTATGTTCGTAACGATTTTTAAAAAGCACAAGCTTCGTTAAAGAGCTCGATAATGGCTCGATTAAGGCTCGATTAAGGCTTGTTCATAAACGATCTTGTATAAAGGCTCAATCGATAATGGCTCGATTAAGGCTCGATTAAACTTGCTGCGATCTTGTATAAGGCTTCGGTTAAGGCTGATAATGGCTCGATTAAGGCTCGTTTTTCATTAAATGAGCGACTTGTTAATAGGCTCGATAAAATCTAAAGCCGAGCTTCGCGAACAAACTCGAGCGAGCTCGACACAATTTTAAAAGCGAGCTCGAGCTCGAACACCATCCTAAAGCTCGAATCGAGCTTGAGCCTCAATATCGGCAAGCGAGCGAACTTCGAGCAGACCTTTCGGTTCGTTCGTTCACTAATAGAGATGCTGTAATTATTGAAGAAACTATGATGAGCATACAAATTTTTTTTTAAAAAAAAAAACTCAAATCACAACTTTCTGGCCGCCACCGCAAATAGCCAAGTCAGATTAAAAAGCGCAACTTTTTCACCATAAATTTTTTAAAATACAACTTGAACGCAATACCCAAATAATACTGCAATGCGATACAATATCACACTGCAACGCCACCACTGTCATAAACAGCCCCTTACATGAAAGACTATTAGAGAGAAATATTTATATTATTTTTATCGTTATGTTAATTAATATTTAAATTCTCTGTGACACTCACAAATAAATCTCATCAAATCACTTAAATTCTCTTGCGACATTTTTTATATTTTCTTTATAAAACTATTTTTTTAGTAATCATTACTGTCCTCTGGTGCATGATCCACCAACCAGTAAATTCTACGTAAGGAAAAAAAATCTCAACAGTTCGAGCAGACAACAGAATTCATAAGGCCAATATTAACTAGTTTTCTTAACTAATATGTTTAGATAATGCATGAATCTACAGAACAAATTAGAGCAAAATATTGAATCATAAATTTATCTTATACTTGCAAGAACGGTTCAGATATTCAAATATCACTTCATAACAAGAATTTGAAGAAAGAGCATAGCACATATAATACATAGGGCCAGCGATCAGAATTGCTTCTCTTAGGCAGCCTAAAGTGGCGGCTTCCTAACAGCTCGGAGCTGCGGCGAGTTCTCGAAGCAATGCTGGAAGCCATAGTGAGGGTATCTCTCAAACCAAGTATCCTGCTGCACATGAGTATCCCAGTGCTCGCCAGAGCTGCTCTTCCCATATTTGTGCACCCAACCAGTCCCATTGTGTCGCTCTCCCCATGTTCGATTCCACCAATCCTGATTTCTTCCTTCCCACCATGTCTCCCCCTGCTTTACGCCGTGTCCGTTGGGATCAAACTGCTCGTTCCACTTGTCTCCCCACTTCGACCAACCATCAGCTTCCGATCGCTCGGCCCATTTGTCGGTGTATTTCATGCTACCTCCTTCTCCGTCGTACTTCTCACCCCACCTAGAGGATACAGGAACAAGAAGACCACTCATTTGAACATGATCTTCACATATTTGAGATGGGTTCTATATGGAGAAAAGTTTCCATTTCATAAATAGGAGTTCAAAACAGGTAATTGATTAATGGAAATGGCCTCAGGAGTTTTTTTTTTTTTTTTTTGCAATGGGTATCCACAACACCCATCTTGTGGGTGGGGATGTCGTTTAATCCATGGGCTAGTCACATTAAATCACATTCTGGGGACTTACTTTCCCCACCTTGTAGGTATAGGCCACCGGAAAGAGTGGTAGGTCGGGGTTCTCCTTCCCTGAGCTAAGAGACGGTGGGTTATGGCCTCAGTTCAGTGTGATTGCAGATATGAAAGTAAAGCACTAATTACTTCAAATTTCGATGTATGGATTAATGATTCTGGTTTGTTATATACACAAAATAAAATTTTGGGAGAAAGAAGGAACTACAAAGAACATAAATAGCAAAAGAATATTAAAATACCTCTCATGCCAAATATGTGCGTGGCCCGGCTCTAAAAATCTATTGGGATCAGTGCAGCACCATTTGTGCGCCCACTTCTCAGTTTGCCCACAATCGTCATAATGCTCCCACCATTTTTCTTGCCATTCATCACCCTTGCCGTTCTTACCCCATTTGTCTGCGGTCTTCTCAAAATGAGTAAGGCCGCTGCTGAGGTCCTGTAATATTGAAGTTTTCAAACCAAACTATATATTCCATTACTCCCTCTCATAACTTCAATGTATGACTAATAAGTTTGATTCTTCTATAATGAATACAATCTAAAGCATCTCTTTTGCTTTTAAACATTGCCACTAAATACTTTTACTTTAATAATTTTGCATCCTCTTAGTCTTCAAACATTGCCACTAAGATTATTCTAATCATTTTCATTACTATAACACTTCCAACTACTGTTAGAAAAAAGAACTGATTGTCATGAATCTTTTTATAGCATAAATTATGTCATTTACCTGCCGCATAAATTCTCTCCAGTATTCACGCCAAACATTTCCATCAGCATCACGTCCAGATTTCTCCGAGCCAAGCTCCTTATAATCAAATTGATCAGAGGCCTCCCAATATTTGTCCTCCCATTCGATCGTTCCATCTGCACTAACTCCCCGATTCAGTGTCCACCTGCAAACCACACCATCTACCCTTTGATCCACGCCTGACTCCCTCCACAATTTGGAACCATCAAGATTCACTCCATGTGTTGCCCCTTCATTGCTCTTACCAAGAGCTTCTGCAGCCTCCGCCGCATTTCTCGAAAAGACCACCTCAAGCTTCTCTTGGTTAGCTTCCATAGCTAGGTCAGTGGACGATTCAGTCTCTGCCTTCTCAACCTCCATAACTGATTGAAGAGGTGGAAGTACAGGGAAATGGCTTTCATGTAACGTACTCTCAAAAGGAAGTGACAAAATATCAGGAGGCTGCTCCATTTCGATGACTGAAAAGGATGCATTTGGAGGTATATTTAATTGCATAGCTGGCTGTAAGCTTACTGCATTATCGCTTAGTTGACTTCTGTTATCCGTTGGGGGAGACCATGACCAAAAATCTGGGCCAGGAGTTCCACGTTCAGAAGTTCCTGTTTCATAAATAAATAAATAAGTCATCTTATCAACTCCTCAACTCTTTTTCTTATCTTTAAAAAAAGCAAATTTAGTTCAATAAAAATACAATCGCAAACAAGAGGGCTCTCTGCTCCTCCTCCAATACTGCAGTAGTTCCACAGCCATACGTCAAGGTTGTTCCACAATAATCTTCACTAATGTAGCCCAATAACTAATGAGCTATGATTGAGGTTTTGATATTATCCAAACAGTCTAATTGAAACCCATCTCTGAAACTGAACTTGCCAACTACTTATCCAATGGCATATCAAACCTTCTCTCTTTCTTTCTTTTTGATGTGGGGTAGTACATTGTGTTTTTAGTCTCAAAGATTGTAGGAATTTATCATCCGATCATCTATCTCTATGGCTATTTCGAGCATTATGTGTTGTTGCTATTGCTCTGAGAATTTCTACCCAAGATTTCACAAGATTCCTATTCCTACAATTTCACCAAAATCATTTAAGATATTCTAAATTTTTTATTTTATAAAAGATTTAATTATGAATTTAAGGTTTACTATTTAATAGCATGAGGATGAGGTGTCTTAAAATAATTATTTTGGGGCATAGAAATTATTAATTTTAATTAAATAAAATGTCTTTTCTAGTTTTAACTCTTACACATGAAAGTTAGAAATCTGATTCCTTCAAGTGGACAACAAGTGTTATATTTTTTTGATAATTACATTATCTTTTAGGATTTAGGCTTCGTTTAGCTAAGCTTTTCATTCCAAAAGTTTGGTTTAAAATATTTCGAAAAAAATTTATTTGTCTTTCTTTGAAGCGGCTAAAAAGCAGCTTCAAGATGGAAAGCTAAGGTTTAAATTCAACGGGTATCAAAATTAAAATTCGCTCTCAAAAGCAAAATGCACTAAAAAAGCTTAGTCAAACGAAGCCTTAATCATCATATTTATAGTTTATATTAGTGGTTCGTGATATGAAAATCTTGAGTTCCCTTCCATGAGTTTCATACGTTGCATCATTCTAGTTGAATTAAAAAATCCCAGCACTAAATCATAATGAATCATTTTTCTTTCCTTTTAAAGAAAGAAAGGAAAAAGAGAAAAAGAAAAGAAAGAATTATTTAAGAAATTATTGCATCAAAATGTTAAGTTTAAAATAATAGATACAAATAAAACCTTCTAGTAAATGATAGAAGATAATGTGATTAAGGATAGTAAAAAAGCAGTTCCTTGTACATGGGTATGTATATCGACACATTTGGGCTATCCAATTCAATTATAGTAGAAAAGCCTTTCTAGCCAAAATGTTATGCAAGATTGCACCCAATCTTGACTTGTTTCTTATAGAGGTGTTACCGATGATATTGTTAGGCAATGCATCCTTCACTGCAGAAATGCAGGATGAGTTAAAGAAATTGAGTTGTTAAGATTGATCAAACAGGCGTATTGAGGCTCTTGTATATTGAAGAACTCTTTAAAATGTAGTTATCAGTTGATGAAGTTCAAAAAATTTCTACAAACGACATCAAATTTTTGCATGCTGAAAGTCATGACAATGAAGGGAGAAGATTTGATTTCCTTGACTATGAATGACATCCACACATAATCAAAGAAGTAAATCGAGGAGCATAAGATTTCTTACTAAAAAAATTTATAATGAGAAAAATTACAAAACCTTAGTTGAAATAGACTAATAGTAGATATGAGTTACAAAGAGTAGTCTTTCCCCAAACTTAAGAAAAGCATTAATACAAAGTAAATCAAAGCTAATTGTTACAAGTATGCCACAATGATGAAACAAGAAATTGGATGAAGTGAATAAAGGTGATTGCATTAGTTCTTTTCCTAATGTGAAGGAGGGATGGCCTTGAAGTGCCATAAGAGGCAGCACAATAAGGTTCTAAAGGCCACTTAAGCTAGTAAGATAAGTCTTCTCGTAAATGTGGAGATGGCACAACCTTAAGCATTGATGAGATGGCATAGGAAGGTCATAAAGATCATTGAAAATGGTTTGATCGATCCTCTCATGGAGGTAGTATGACCTAAGTTAGTGATGAGGTGACACAAGAAGATCATTGGGGCGATTGAAGATGGCTAATCAATCATCACTACCTAAAAGTAATGACAAGTTTCAACAACTAATATTCATCATCAACCAATGTTCGATATAAGCATTCCTAATCATTTGGACTTTTCTTCTATAGGAAGATGGCCAAGTCAAACCGCCCAATATCGCCTAACCTCCAACATTCATCGTCAACTATCAATTGTCATACAACGCATATCAAACAGTGACATGCAATGTTCGTCAGCCAACTATATCTGATAAAAGCCTTTCGAAATCATCTAGTCTACATTACTATAAGAGAACTACTGTGTCAGAGAGTCTGATATCACAAGACCTCCGACTTTCCTCCAACTTTCGTCAATGACCATCTCATGAAGAATACCAAAAACATAACACCCAACATCTATTAAACAATGATGTTTGAAGCAAACCTTTCTAGTCATCCATCTCCCCTCCTATAAAAAAATTAATAGAGTTGGACCATTTAGCATTTGCCTAACCTCTAACATTCCTTACTAGTTACAAATCAACGCCCAACGCACACTAAAGAGTAATGTTTGACATCCATCAACCACAAACATCTAACATAAGCCTTCTTAAATGTTTTTTGACCTCTCCTATAAGGACATATAAGAAAAATGATCAAGTTAGACTATCTAGTGCACTTGATTTTCAACGTTCTTTATCAATTTGTCGCCCAATGTATGCTAAATAATGATGTCGTGAATCATTAATGTTTGACACTCATCATTTCAAATGTATGGTCTTTCCTCATTAAAGAAATGACCAAATCATACCACATTCAACTTTTGATATATCTCATCAGCAATCATCCAATCAACCGACACTTGAAACTAATTAGACATTGAGATCAATACTTATCTTGTTGAGAATGATCAAGCAGACCACCCACCATCACCTTAATGACAACTCAAATACCTCAAGAGCCCTTCTACCACCACAAAAGATATATTTCATAGTTCATATCCATTACATTAAATTAAAGCCTTCACCAATTATGAGAAATGACATCATCTATAACATATGACTCATAAAAGTGGAATCATTTCAAATGATATAAGGTCCATGATTTTTGCCCTTTCTAGGATTTTATGTACAAAAATTCTCTTAGGAGCTACTCTCAACTTACATGTTGGGGTGGGGATAGGGGACTTCATTCAATTGTATAACAATAAACTCTCCCCCTTCTATCACAAATATTCCAACAATGACCTTGACGAGTTCAAAAATTAAAACTCTAAGACTAAGAGGGCCCATAAAGTTCCTACTAGAATCTAATAACTTACAGACACAAGGGATCGAAGTGATGTATTAAAGTTCAAACTTCTTTTAGAAACAGAAGAATGCAAAGGGACTCTAATGAATCTTCAAATGGTTCAGGAAACCCAACTTGTTAAAGAATTTTTTTACTTTTGTAAAAAATTATTTTAGTAATTTAGTAAACGCAAGTACAAAAGCAGTCATGCGTCAAAATTGAATAAGAGGAAATAAAATGAAATTGTTGCAATTTATTGCTTGATTTGGAATTCTTAGTCATATATTTAAGATTTCAAGCCTCATTTCATTTCTTCCACTTATGCACAACATCCACACAAGGCCAAAATTAATAAAGAGCATAGTTTAAATGGTTATGAAGTTAGATTTATGAGATTTTTGGAACTAGAATGTAGCTGTTTTTACAATATGATTCCTAAAATGTAAATAATAGATAACAGTATAGAAAACACGTCCCATACAACTCATGCGCATTCATCCTCTGTGAGATCAATTGTTAAAAGCAATTCGAGGATGGAATTTTATCAAATCAGGCAATGTGATGGCATCTTCAAAACGAAGAACACTTCACTTATCTATATATAGTGAAGATAATGTTCTCCAAGGACAACACAGACACAGTAGAAAAGCGTTAAACATCCCGAGTCAACTATGGACAAAATTTTGCCACCAAACAGCCCCTGATAGAAATAGCTTAAAAATCACCTTGCTTCTCAGGCACTGATACTAAGATTTCCCTCACCACCTCACGGCGACCTGAGCCATCGTCGGAGTGCGATCCATGGACCTCATCCGAGGGAAACTTCGGCGCAGGGGAATCCCTCATAAAGGCTCGAGCGGCGGAAATGGCGGCAGAAGCGCGATCGATGACCTGCATGCGTTGCACGCGATCTCTTTCCTCTCTGGGAACATCAAGGATCTTGTTGAAGAGCTCCGTATTCTGCTCCACCGTCTCTTTGTTTTCTGCGGGCACCTGCGGCGGCTCTTGAACACCGTCGGCCATCTTGAGGAATTCCTGGGACTTGCGCTCGCGCTCCATGGCCTTCTTCCACATGTCGAGGTACGAATCGCTCACATCGTAGGACGGGGAGGAAGACGCACGGAGGATGGACCGACGAAGCCTCGCTCCGACAAAACGCCATGGGTGGAACGAGGGGCGAAGCAAGTTAGGTCGCACAAAGACGGTAAATTGTGCTGACATCTCGTCGTCGCCGACGACGGCGGTGGCGTGTTAATCTATAGAGTGGAGACGCAGTAACGCTTCCAGTCTCGATGTGCGAGAGAGATTGATCGTTTATTCGTTTATTTCGGGGTAGCGGCAAAAATTAAAAGTGTCACATAATTTTTATATATATATTTGTCTAATATTTAAATTTTTATATTTATAATTACATTAATTATGTACATAAAAATATATTTAAATATATAAATATATAAAATTTTCCATATTATACAAATATCTTAAAAATTTTAATTCACTGAATCAATTTTTTTATTTTAAAATTTTGGTAATAATTTATAAAGGCTTTAGATTTACGCTTAAGCATGCTGTGTTTTTTCTTAGCTAAATCAAAATTTATTTAAAAAAATATGATTGAACTTAAAATTTTTACATATTTATGTATCTAATATTTAAATTTTGATAGTTATAAATTTAATAAATTTTCTATATATAAAAAATTCATTTTACTTAAAATAATTATTAATAATTTTATTTTTATGTAATATTAAATTTTTAAATTTTATTTATATAAATATAAAAATGTATATACTTAATATGCAATTATATAAATTTATGTGTTATGTATATGATTTTTTTAAAAAATTTAAATAGTGTAACATGATTTGTCATCAAGGTGTTAATATTTTATTTTTTTTAATTTTTTTTTAATTTTTTTTAAATTTTTTTGAATTTTTTTAATTTTTTTAATTTTTTTATTTTTTAATTTTTTAATTTTAATTTTTAATTTTAAGTTTTTTAAATTTTTTTAATTTTTTTAAAATTTTAATTTTATTTTTAATTTTATTTTAATTTTTTTTATTTTTATTTTATTTTAATTTTAATTTTTAATTTTTTAATTTTTTTAATTTTTATTTTTTAAATTTTTTAATTTTTTTAATTTTAATTTTTTTATTTTAAATTTTTTTATTTTGTTAATTTTTTAATTTTTTATATTTAATTTTTTTTAATTTTTAATTTTTTTTAATTTTTTAATTTTTTATTTTTTAATTTTTTTAATTTTTTAATTTTTTTTAATTTTTTTAATTTTTTTTATTTTAATTTCGGAAGGTGTTAATATTTTATATGTGCACCAATTTGATCAAAATAAAGTATTTTTTTTAACAATTTGTGCCATTTTCATTTCTAAAGTAATCATGAGAAGTAATTTAATGGAAAAAAAGTATCCATCGTCCACATGTAGTCCATGCGACCAGTTGTTATAACACAACCCAAGTTTCACGTGTAACCCATTCCGGAAGGCTTCCGGCTGAGAACCATTAAAAGATAGGGTTATGGGCGGCAAAGCAGCTGGCTTCGTTTTATTTGATTTTTGTTTTTTATTAAATGGGCTAGGGCTTATTTTAAAATGCTTGTAAATTTTAAATATAATTTAATATTTCGGTTATTTTAAATATAAATATAAAATCATGAAATTTTATAAAAAATATAAATCAAAATCAATATTTATGTTTAACTATATTAACTATATTCAGATACATAATTAATTTAAGAAATTTTTATATTTCTTCACCACATTATTTTTAACTTTAAGGCAACCAAATAAATTAAAAAAGTTTAGGCTATATCAAGAATTTTCATTCTAGAAGCAATCTTTCAAACACAAATTAAAAAAAAACTTCAACTTTTTAAACTGAACAAGTTGCACCAACTGTTGCAAGGCAAGAAAATAATTAAAAAAAATCAACTAACGCACCCTAGAATAAAAATAAAATAAATAGGCTATATCAAGAATAAAAAAATAATAAGTGAATTTTTAGTTAAAATGACTCCCTAAATCAATAGATTTATTCAGATAAATTCAATATATAAAAAATAATCAAAATTAAAATTACATTAACTTTAAAATCCATCCTATTTCATCAAGATCCCCTGAGCTAATTTCCTCAAGACACAACTATGTTACACCACATTCAAACAGCAAATTACAATCAGCTGTCCATCTCCTTCACAACCAGCAGTAACAGAATGAAAAAATCATAATCATATTGGAACAAACTGTTATCTCATGAACTGTTCCCTTCCCTCCTAAAGTAACGGTCATATGGAAATATTACAATTAATATAAGTTGAAAAAACATATTCGAAGGATTTGAATCATCTGAGAGAAATCTCCATAGATGCAATCACGCTAAGCACACTGCCAGACTTACAGATCAAGAAGCGGTGGGCTGGGCGGCGGCGGTGACTCGCTGAGCAATCCAGCCGAGGCCGTCATAGAGCCCCTCACCGGTGAGAGCACAGCAGGCCTGTATGTGCCAGTCATGTTTCTTTATGCTGTGGAGGGAAAGGGCGTCAGTGATCTCAGCTGGGGACATCGCCTCCTTGAGGTCCTGCTTGTTCGCAAAGACGAGCACGACCGAATGCTCGAGGTCATCGTGCCGCAGAATTCGGAAGAGCTCGTCCTTCATGATGGAGATCCGCGCCCGGTCCGTGCTGTCGATCACCACGATCATGGCATGAGTGCCTCGGAAGTACGTCGCCCACGATGTGTCTTGCCCGCCGAGATCCCACACTGCGTTGCAGTCGAGAGAAAAATGATTCAAGCAAATGAACTTGGTAATGTTTCAAGAAGTTGCAGTTGAGAAAAACATATAAATTAAATACAGAACATGTTACAGGGATGACAATTAGGACTAAATGCAGTTTATATTGATAGTTACGACAATGGGGAACTAAGCTTGAATTCAATCATACAGGGTCCGGTGACCTTAGTTCTGACTCCCAAGGAAAGTTGATATGGATAAGAATGGATTGACATGCTAGAAAAGTGTTACAAATAGTAAAAGTTTTGACACCATTAATGTAAGGATTTAAAGACGCAGAACAAATTAAAAAATTTCTGAAACCAGAAAACAAGGATCTTATAGAGGCAAATTTGCCAAATTAGGGAAGATGGTCATAAACGTAGGAGCATGAGATGCTCGTTTTTATGAAACAAATTATATATATGAATCTGACTGACTTGATAACTGATTCATGATTCATGACAATATTATAGGAGAATAGAGACAAGTGAGCCCAATCTCATTTTTATAATAAATATATCTTATTATTTCCTCTTTCTCGCTCAAATCTCATTCTCCAAATTCTCAAAACTCTCTATGATAACTTAAAATATAAAAAACTATATTTAAAAATATTTTTATCTAATATTAATTTAATTATTTAAGATACATATTTGACACGCATGCCAATTTAATTTTTTTAATCAGACACACCTCTATCGTCAAGGGCATGTCGGACCTTTGTCCATATCCAACACATGTTGGACATTGCATATCACATTTTTAAAAGTGTTGGTATATCATAGGGTTGGATCAATCAATTCGGTGATCTGTAGCCTAAGCATTTCAATTGGATGGTTCATGCATTTGGATACTTGTAATATCAGTAGGTTCCTTAAAATCCATTTGACTCTCAATGTTTTACAGATAAAGAAGTACTTTTTCTAAATTTTACAGATATTTTGGTGAATTAACACCTACACTTTAACCCTAAATTGATTATTTTACTTCATTGTCAACCACGGTATGGTGTTGAGACAACAGAAAATTTCTCTGTGAGATTAACGGAATATGTAAGGAATATGATAGGCCTATGAATACCGTATAAGTAAGCCTATTAGAGAATAAATAAAAGAAAAAAAAACAATACCCCTAATAACAAGGATATTAAACGCATATAATCACATCTATTATTAGAAATCCTACCTAATATGCCAACACTACCTAACACACCAGCATTTTCCTTCGAGCTAGAGCATAAATATCCATCAGCTCTAGTTTGTTGCCTAAGTAAGACAGAAGGCCAGTACATAGAGCTTTGGTAAAGTTAACCATCACGTCTTAAACAAGAGACATGTAGAGTAACAAATTTCTTGAAAAATACATTTTATATGAAATACCAATCTACTTCAATATATTTAGTTCATTCATAAAAAATTGAATTTTTGGTAATGGAGAAGGTGATTGTTGCAAGGTAAAACAATAGGCTAAGTATAAAGGAAATCAAACTCTCCTAAAAGAATTTTAAGACATAATTTCACATACAGAATAAGCCATAGGTCTATATTCAACTTCAACACTATATCTAGTTAAAGCAATATTTTCTTACTAAAGTAAGATTCCCTCCAATAAAGATAAGATACCTTGAAGTTGTCTTCCTATCTTCAACAGAGCTAGCATAATTGACATAAAATATGTTTATATATTTAAATGCTCAGCAACACAGAAATGCCACCACTCACAATACCATATTATTTAGATATGTTATTTTTACTATTATTAAATACTTCTAACTAAGTATCAGCATAACCCACTGAAGTTGAATCACATTTGTGTGACTTGCTTCATTGTCAGGGTTAACGTTCTTGTCAGCCTGAGCTTTACAGATGTAGTACATTTTATATGCATGCATTTAGGATACTTTAAAAAGCAAGCTGAAGATCGTAATCTTTTATTAGGTTAACAAGTTGATGCTAATAATAAAGTATTGGCTAATCTTCATTAAGCGCCATGCAGAAATCTTTCCATCCATCAGATGTCTGAACATTCCTGCACCCTCTAAATCAACTTTGCTAAAAAGGTTATTGTTATTGATTAAAGTACATTAATAGTATCATTCTAAGCTTCTCAGTAGCAAATGCCTATTACATCCAAAGCGAAATACAATCAAAACTAAAGATGCACCAAAATAACTACGCATAAGTCTAGTAATATATCCACCATTGAAGATATCTAGAGCACATAAAGAAAATATATATGAAGACACATAATGAAATTTTAACTAGACAGCACATAAAAAATATATATATAGATGAAGACACAAAGAAAAAGAAGCGAAGAAAAAGTTAAAAAAAATAAATTTTAGTTGAAAGCTCGTGATGCCTAGTGCAATATAATTTAAAGATGATGAAGATTGAAGACTATCAAAAATCAACACCTACAACTTTATCTATTTTGAATTGTGTATTAAACTTTTTTTTTTCTTGTTGCTTCCTTTTTAGCTGGATATGTCTTGATAAATTCTTATTTCAAATCAATCATACCACCACCGTCTTGTATTGTCTTTCTCTTCTCTTGGTTGTACATGCACAAACCACATCTATTTCATGCATAAGTTCATAATATTGCAGAAAAAGAATGAACCATGCATTAATAATAATATCCTTAACGTATCTCAATCTTTGTCACATTAGATTCAAAAATAGCTATATTCTAGAGAAGGTTCAAAACTTTTATAATGCTTTCTTATTTTTCAAGGTTATAATCTTATAAGACAAAAAAGGGATTATGGCGAAAATACACGATGATGAGCATCATATGGTACCTGATCAACACAAATATAGTATATGTGGGGAATAAGTTATTTTGAAAAGCAAAATGAAATGATCAAATTCAGAAGGTTGTATCATGAAGAATTTGACTCTTTTTTTCAATGAAACAATAACCTGTCAATTTATAAAGTGACTGAAATTTGAAGGGCATGGTGTATATATATTCCATGTAGTCTTTAATTTGCGGGTAACACCGCTATTATGTAGAGATTATCCCTTTCAATCCAATATTCTCATCAATATTTTAAACATCTTTGAGAAAATTTTCGGCCTTCAAATCAACTTCTCAAGTCTTCTCTAATTTATATTAATAAGCTATCAAATATGAATACCATTTTTTGTAGTACTCTAGGTTGTTATATAAATCTCTCCACATCAAACACTTTAGCATTCCTTCGGGCTCTAAAAATCTTCAACATTCCTTTTGGAATCCTGTCATTATAAAGATTCAATCAAATTCTATTCTTCGAAAGGTAACTTCCTTCATAAAGGTAGAAGGAATGTGATCATCAATTCAATGCTCTCCTATATTGTTCTCTACTACTCTTCATTTTAGGAATCATAATTGTGGTAATAAAAAATCACCGATGGTAATAGAAGTAACTTATTTGAAAAAGAAACAAACAAGCCTTTATCCCACTAAGTGAATTAAATTTTATATGAATCCTCGTCTCCATTATACAAATTCTCATTTAATTCAAGTATACAAGGTCATTTTTATACATCTTAACCAAGTCTTTTTAGGTCTACCTCTACCTCTCTTAACATAAGGCAAATCTAATTATCTACTCTCATCGTCATCGATGGCGACGCTTTATGTGGCCAAACCATCTAGGCGTCTCTCTAATCTTATCTGCCAAGCTTCTCAACTTTTTCCGAACATACTCATTTATTTTATCTCTAAGAGTAAAGCCATTCATCCACGAGCATCCTCATCTCTTCTCTTAACCAGTCTTTATTTCCCAACATTTTGTAATTAAGTCATTGTGGTCTTACCACCATCTTATAAAATTTTCCTTAAGTTTTGGAACTTTCTATCACACAACAGCCGGATATTCTCCACTTCAACCATCAGCATTCTACTAATCTTCTCCATCTATTTCACCATCATTTTGAACATCCTAAAATATCACAATACTCTTATTAATGACTTGTTCACAAATATACCACTAACTTCTACAACTAAAATTACACTCCATATATTCGCTTTAGATCTACTTAAACTAAAACCTTTGACTCTAATGTTGACCTCCATAATTCAAGTTTCTCTTGGACTCCATCTAGTCTTATCCGAAGAATGTCATCAAAAAGCATACACCAAGGTACATCTTCCCGTGTAAATGCCTAGTAAGAACATCCATAACTAAAGCAAAAAGACAAGGGCTTAAAGCTGATCCTTGATGTAATCAAATTGAAATGGAAAAATATTTTGTCAATCCTCCTTGTATTTGGACACAAGTAACAGCTCTAGTATACATGTCCTTAATGACTTGAATATAACTAATATTAACTCTTTTCTATTCTAGAACTCTCCAAAGAACATCTCTTGAAACTTTATCATAAGCTTTCTCTAAATCAATAAATATCATATGTAAATCCTCCTTACTTTCTTTTATACTTCTCAATCAAACCTCTTAACAAATGTATAGATCCATAGTAGATCTACTGCATGAAACCAAAATGAGAAACTTTGTATCACATCGTCTTGCTCTCAATTACTCTCCCATCATTTTAATGTATGATACTTAATTCTCTATAATTTGCACACTCGTGCATCACCTTATTCTTAAATATAACCAACAATCTATTTCTCCACTCATCGGCATCTTTTAGCCTTTAAAATAACATTAAAAGATTTGTAAGCTGAAAGTCCTTGATCTCTAAACATTTTCACTTGGAATATCATCTCGGTCCTACGCTTTTCTTTCATTTTCTTTAAACTTCTAACTGATTTACTAATCTGACGATAAAAATAAAATTCTACTTTGTTTAGATTAAGGTTAAAATCAATCGTGTTCTGAAAAGTTTATCAAAATATCTCATCCACCTATTTTCAATATCTTTTCTAAGAAAACACTTTATTATCTTCATTCATACACTCACTGACTAATCACTACTGCTTTGGTTAACTTAACTTATCATCCTTCTTTGATATCAAATCTATCAGATAAATCACTAAAAATTTAAATTTTTTTTAGCGTATATTAACTCTTAGAATCTCTTTTATATCTTTCCCAATTCTCCAAGTTTTTATATCTAAACTAAATTTTATAACTATTTCTTTATCTTTTCTTTTTCATTTCCAATTTTTTATTAAAGAAGATTTTCGATTCTCCAAGACATTTTAACTTGCTTAATTTCATTTGTTATTTTTTTATAATATTAGCTTTTTAACATCCTAAATTCTAAGCTCTTTAAACTTTCTTAAAATATTTTATTTGTTCTTTAAGTATCTCATCTAATCCTGGAATAATTTAATTTATTTTCTTCTAATCTTTCATCTTAAAATCTAAAAACTAACAATGTGTTGACTTAAACTTTCACTGAACTTATTTTACATCTTTACAATCTAAACGATCTATTTTTTCATTAAAAAAATCAATTTGTGTTTTACTTAAATCATTTTTATAAATAATAATATGTTCATCTCTTTTCTTAAATAAAATATTAACTAAAATCATAAAGCAAAATATATAGTTCTCTACCTTCTTATTATCCAATCTATCCATGAACTTTTAAAATCTATCACTCTACCAACATTTAAATCTCCTCCAATAAATTTTTTCTTCAAGAGATATCTTTTGTTAATCCTCTAATTCAAAAAATTTTCTTTGAGCACATCCAAACCTACTGCGTAAACTTATAACACTATCAGATAATCTTTAAAGCTATAATTCTATAATCTCTTAATATTTAATATTATTTCTTTTATCTATAATCACACCTACTCATTTACCTACCTATCAAAGTTTCTAAACCCTATCAATCTCCCTCTCCCCAATCCATTTAGTTTCTTGAACACAAAAATATTTATTTTTCTATGAACTAATATCTATTAATTCCATTAATTTAAGAATACATATATTCTAAGATCCTAACCATTTTAGTTTTGCTTCTTTCGCCGCATCGGTCCTAATGTGAGAACCCTTATTTAACACCGCTGCCGTGATGGCCGCTGCACATTTTTTTGTTTTGATTCATACCTCGAGCGCTAGTATTAACACAATTTAAAGGATTCATGCCGATTATTTCAACAAATTTTGTTTATTGTACTATCAACCCTCCACTTTTCACATCGACTTGGATGGTAGTGTTAACTTATTTGGAAAAGTAATATAATAAAAAATAGTGGTAGTCTAAATATTATCAAGTGGACAAACATTTTTAGACTTATAAAGATAAGGGAGGTCTTGATATCAAAGACTTGCACAAGTTGAACTTTAGTTTCTTCTAGACAAAGGAATTTAAAATCTATGCAACCAAATAATAATTCCTTTGTTTGCACTGTTAATCGTAATCACAAACAACTTAGTAACCTGACACCTTGGATTTTTTAGAATGGTAATGTCTTTTGACACTCCAATTATATTAATGCAGTCTATAAAGCTATTGTTCATTCTTCTTCTCAACATCCATTGAAAAGTTCATGATGGTAAAAGCATTTGTTTTTTAAGGTTAAAAGGAATAATGATTGATCTCTAGACACTAAATTCAATGACTTCTTACTTTGTTATAAATTGTAATAATTATGTTGCCTCCTTAAATTTCACTAATTGTGGTTAGCATGGGTTATGGAGAGGGATTATTCCTTTTCATCTAGTAAAAAGTATTCCTATTTCATATCAATCAGTTTAAGCTTGGTTATGGATATCCCTTGCTGGCTTCATTTCATTAATAGTATTTTCTATGTTAATTCCTTCTACTCAT
This sequence comes from Cymbidium sinense, assembly GCA_021442155.1. NCBI lineage: Eukaryota > Viridiplantae > Streptophyta > Magnoliopsida > Asparagales > Orchidaceae > Cymbidium > Cymbidium sinense. The sequence continues at coordinate 124,959,349 of CM038224.1, read as the reverse complement.
TTTAGAAGAATGGCGGTATTCTCACTCCCAATTGCTCTTAGATCTAAAAATCTATTACTCTTCTCAAAATCATGATTATTGTCTAGTTTCTTTATATAAGAGAAATTCATTACGAAGTCTCCCTTCATTACAAAAGGATTATCAACTCTGTTATTTATGAAATATGTAAAGATAAGATAAAGATGATTTTCATATATTTTTTAAATATAACACTATCTATAATTTTTGAAAAAACTTCACAAACTTTTCGGTATTTCATCCCCTATTGTAAACTTGATTCTACTCTCTTCTTGGAGAAATGTTTACATCAAGAATAATTTTAGAGATCTTTGGAATGTCTTCTTCTTTTTTATTTCAATTATATCATTTGGAATTAAATGAATACTAAAAAATTTTCAAACAGAAAAAGGAGAAGATCCTTTAATTTAACATTGGTAGTTTTTTTTATTTTTGTATCAACAGTTTAAAGAGAAGAGTTTTATAAAAATCAACGATTTCATGGGTGAATCACTTTTCTACTATTCCCTAGAGCTTTTTTTTCATTTTTTTTTTCTCTTAATTCTACCCCTTTAGTTGGTTTTTTTTTTCTCCTTTTCCTTTATTCATCTTTGTAACCTCGCTTTTTTTTAAAAATGATAAGGGTAAATTTGCCTAAGTTTTTCATCAATAAATAAGCTTCGCCCAACCTTTGTATGGATCATGATTCCTGAGCATATAACCACTAAGCAAGATTTACACTCTTACATTACGTCCTGACTCTTAAAAAGATTAAACAATACAGATGATCCAAATTGTAGATGCTTTTTTATTCATTAAAAATGAAATTAGTATCAAATGCATACTCTAATTTAACATATTTCTACTACAAACTGGCCAATTTCCCCTAAATACAAAATAAGGATTCAGAGATGTTAATTTAAAATGGAGATGACAATCGTTGAAGTTATGTTGGTTTTTCCCAAGGCCAATTTTTAAGGAGTCATTTAGCAAATGAAAGTAGATAAAGGAGCCTACAATAAATTAAATTTTAGAAGTAAAACACCTACGGTAAGGACGTTTTCAAAGCATAGCAGAATGGTGAGTTGGCAAAAACGCCCTCTTATAAGGCATTTTGTCACATCCAAAGTTTAAAATTGCATTAATTATTGAGGTATTTTTTGTTGTGAGCGAAGCGTAAGCCTCCGGCATTTTGAGGTGTAAGCCTCACAATAAAAAAAATGCGCAGAGTCAAAATGAAGGTATGAATCAATATATTAACATCCTAACTTATAAGTATATTTAAAAAGGCATATTAACATCGTAGCGTAATAAGAAGTAACAAATTATGTAATTCGCAAAACATCATATAAAAAATAACATAAAGTAGAAGTGTAATGCAAATATCAATTATTCAAAGTAGCATATGATAAGAAATGAAAGTAATAAAATACATTAAAAAAAGATATCAAATAATTTTAACACAATAAATTTCTTTCTCTTAATGCTATTATCCAACATAGCAATATTCAAGATATCTAAATAAAAATATAATAAGTAATCAGAAGCTCTCAACAGTCTCATCACCGAAGGGATAGTGGTGGCGGTAGTAACCCAAGAAAAGGTCATTAAATGCATGAAAAAAGAGTTTCATACTTGAGGGGAGCTATGTTTGTGAGGAGGGCTGCATGCATGAAGGTGGTGACTACTTAGTTATAACTTATAACATTAATTAAAAAAATATATAAAACAAAGAGATGTATTATGCCTCACTAAAAATGAGGCATAAGCCAAATTGCATGAAGCATAAGCCTCAAAGTGATTTGGGCTCAAATTTTGAGGCTCAAATTGCAAATTTTAAACAATGGCCATCAATTTTTTCTTTTAATTTACACAAATAATTGGTTGGTTTTAGATTTTTTATTGTATACCACATAATTGACTAATGATTGGGTGCATTTATTTATTTATAATATTTACAATATAATTCACTAATGTTGGACTGATAATTGGTTGCATTCTTTAATTGGTTGATAATAGGCTTTCTTTTGTAATTGGCTTTTTTTTTATGTTTGCATTTGATGTATAGAACAAAAATAAATAAATAATAGTAATTGATTTGTTAATCCAATTTAATATTAATGTTTGTCATTTTAATATGAAAAAGATTTATCAATGAGAGAGATGATTTTGTTCAAAACCACATAATTGACTCAATTTAACTAACTAGGTAATTATTAAAAGGTCTCAAACAAAATCTTCTCTCTTCATGAAAAATCATTTTTTTTCATATAAAAATGACAAAAACATTTATATTAAATTGGATTAACAAATCAATTAAATCAAATAATTGTTCATTCAATTTGTTATTTATTTTTGTTGCATACATCAAACACAAACATAAAAAAGCCAATTACAATACAAAGCCTGTTATCAGTCAATTAAAGCATGTAGCCAATTATTAGTAAATATCAATAAAATATTACTGAATTATATTATAAATATTAAAAAAATAAATCAAGTCAATTATGTGGTATATACTAAAAACTATAACAAGCTAATTATTTGTGTAAATTAAAAAAAAAAAAATGTGGCAAAATGTCCCAAATGGTGTTTTGACAACTCACCATCCTAATAATTTTGAAAATGTCTTTACTGTAGCCATTTTACCCCTTCTAAAATTTTATTTATTATAGGCTCCTTTTCCCAATTCTTAAAATAGGTGAAAAAAAATACTTAGTTTTGCATACCATAGTGATATTAAATGGATTTAACAACACATATAACAAATTACCCCAAATAGATGTTAAAAAATAAGCTTCATAAAAAAAAACATTATAACCAAATTAAGGCACACCATCACATATTTAACAAGGGATAGATGTGGCCTCCCAGATAAGGGAGATGGTCCCTGATCTTTCATAAGAATTCTAAAAAGCTTGCAAACAATCCAAACCTCAAAGCTTTGTACCACAAGGGAGAAAATGACCATCTTATCCAAAATACATCATATGCCACTATACATCCTTAAGGCCTATCAAAAAAAAAAATTCATCTCATAGAATTATGCACATCCATATTTACAAGCTGATGATACCATTATTCCAACATACCAAAATCATTATGCCACTTAACTATAACCTCTATCAAGTATCCTACAAAATAAGAAATAGTAATTTCCAAAAATACTATTTCAAATAAATAGATTATCTCACAAACCATTGTAAAAAATTATTGGTAAAACTACACTGGCATATCTTTAAAGACCTCTGGTAGAAGAATAAGTTCTTACAAAATAAGAAATAGTAATTTCCAAACAACCTACTTCAAATAAAGAGATTATCTCACAAACCATTGTAAAAAATTATTGGTAAAACTACACAGGCATATCTTTAAATACCTCTGGTAGAAGAATAAGATTTAATCCAAACAATGATATTAATTCAGCCACAAAATTGAGTCATTGGGTCACCAATTCAACTTTCATGTTGAGTGGACCATCGTCAAGCTAATTATAAAGTAACACATAACTAACGAAATAAAAAATGAAAATTAATTATAAAATTGAACTAAAATCTGAACAGATATTTACAAGGGTATAGATGTTAAAAAGTATGTATAAGAAAATAAAACAAATTAAACAACTCAAAACAAGTAAAAAAAATTAAGATATGTATGGACACTCTAGAAATGCAAGTGAAATAAAAATACTAAAAATTTCAAATCAATAGATGCTTATTCATAACAAACAGTATCAAATTAAAGCCTAATGGCCTAGCAAAATCTTGATATAATACCGCAAATACAAGTAGTCTAAATTTTCTTATAGCGGTGAATCACCTATAAACCAGAATGGTCCACACTTAATGGGGGAGTCAAAAAATTGTTTTAGGGGAGTGCATCATTTCCTAATTTAGAAATTATCATCATCCTTCTTCATTCAAACTTAAGACTGACATTAGTGATTTAAAAAATAATAATTAGAATATATTTATAATCAAAGTTAAAACAGATATAGATAAAAAAACTCACAATTAATAATATTTGCTCTTCATATTTTGAAAGTATTAAATAATTATATCATTGTTGATATCATTCAGTATAGTATATCTTTCTCAATATAAGTAATAAAAAGATCATTCATCTATTGATCTTCAATTCTATTTCATTGCCAATTTTTTATAATATTCATAGAAAATAGCTATTTCAACACTTGATGTAAGCAAGCATTCAAATATCTTCAAAGAATGAAAACTATTCATCAAGCTAAATATCCAAAACATTAGTTTCCAATTAATTATTCATAATCATTAGTTTTATTGGTATAAAATCATTTAAATAAAATCATTAGGTTCATAAGGAAGAATTAGGTTTATGTCATCTTCATCCCAATAATAATATGTATTAGATATACTATTTATTATATAAATAAATTTAACTTCAAATTTTAAAAAAATAACATATTTTAAATTTTTATTATGAAAAATATATAAATGATAAATAAAAATAATAAATAAATTTTTATTTTTAATAATCTTAAAAATAATTAAATCTTAAAATTTTGGAGAGGTACAATATGATTTTTTGTGGATAAAAGTAAAATTAAAAGAATACTAAGAACATCTCAGACTTTTAGATGGAGATACCATGGCCACACAAACATAACCCAAACATAAGAGATTCATGGTGAAGGCCAATCACTTGCATATAACCAATGTGTTCTCACTATTCGCCTTTGAACTTCAAAATTTTCCATTCAAACTATCATTCCCTCTTAAATTTAAAACCAAACTCATCAATCAAGGGTCATATATAAAAGATGCAGTTCTGAATGGAATAGAGCACAAGAGTCACTCAACTTTGCTCATTAATAAGAGAAAGAACTATAGACCATAAAGTAACAAATTTCTCAATTACTAGAACCAAGCTGAACTATATTCTAATTTGACTTCTTATGAAGAACTAGGAGATCAAATGGGCTTGTTAATTAGATGGTTTTTGACAAACCCCATCCAAACAGGAGAACAGTGAGTCCATTAAGAAAAACAATTACACGATTCAAAATTTGACAAAAAAGGGAGAATAATCTTCTTTTATATCATATAATAAAAATAAATATAAGCTAGATGATTGCAAAGGATAGCAATATATTTTTCACATGAGATATAATTCTAATTAATAAGGCATATTAAAATAATTGAAAATTTAGAGCAATGAAGAAATTTTGTAGAAAATAGAAGTTTTGAAATGTGAAAAGATTAAATATATAATATATGATTTTAGTGAGTGTGATATTAACAATTATCATATAAGAAAATAGAGTGATGCATAGTTGTCTTGAATCTATTAAACAAAAGAATGGAGATATAGATGAATATTTAACTTCTAAAGTTAAAGTTGGATGATTAAAATGAAAAAGTTCCTAAAGAATTGTGTGACACCAGAATATTATAGATGCTTAGAAATAAATTTTATAAAACTGCAATTAAGATAATAATGTTATATGAATCTAAATGTGCAACAACATAAGCTAATTTATAGGTTTATTGAGTATGAAAAACATAAGAATGTTAAAATAAATGTATTACAAAATTAGGAATAATAAATTAAGAAATAATTATATTATAGGAATAATTGGAGTTACATTTATTTAAAATAAAAAAAATTGAAAGTAGATTTAAGTAGTTTGGACATGCATAATAGCAACAACAACAACAAGACTTTATCCTACCAATATGTCCTATCAAGTGTCATTTTCTCATTTAATCTTATATTAAGGTCATTTTTTATACTTCTTTTTAGTCTTCTTCTACTCTAATATAAATAAATCTAATATCTACTATCCTAACTAGGTCCTTGAGCATTTTATGTGACAAAAAACCATATCTTATCTCTACCATCTTGAGCTACTCCAACTTCACATATATTCATTTTCATTTTGTCTAAGTGTAAAGCCACTCATCCACCTGAGTATCCTCATCTCTACAATACTTTATGATTATATATTATGATAATCTTTTATTGGCCAACATTATGCGTCATAAAGCATTGCAAGTCTCACCACCATCTTATAAAATTTCCCTTTGAGTCTAATGCGATACTTTTCTATAAGACAAAATGTCTGATGCATTCCTCCACTACAACCATCCAACTTGAATTCCACTAATAACATCTCCATCTATATCACCATCACTATGAAAAATAGACCCGAGATTTCTAAAATGTTCACTCTTTTTAAAGACTTGATCACCCATTATCATCACTCTATTAAATCTTCTACAACTAAAATTACAAATGGTATAAAATAAATATACTTATCAATTTAATTAATAAAATAGGTTTAACTCTTAAGACAACACTTAGGGGTTGTTTGATTGGTTGAAAGACAAAATATATTGGATTCTTTTTCCAAAGAAAAAAGAAATTTTTCTGTTTGGTTGGTTAAAAAAAGAATATGTAAATTCCAGTGCATTCATTTTTCAACTTTTAGTTCAAATCTAATACAAAATAATTTCGCCCATTTTTGGGTGATTTTACCTCATCGGTGTAAGTGAGTATCATGCCGTCACAACCACCAACTAACCTCAATAGCGCCTCACGCTACCGGCCTTCATTATCGCTATCATCGATCATTTTTGAGATTTACATTAATTTTATTTTTTACTAAACACTAAAATAAATTCTTGAATTTTATTTACATTCATCCAAACAATCATAAATTATTTCAAATATACTACATTCTTTTTACATTGAATTTTTTTACATTGCATTTATTTTTCAGCCAACCAAACAGCCCCTTAATAAAAATGAATGAAAACTGAAGATTCAATAAACAGATCTAAAATAGTTGAGATTAGGTTAATGATAACAGTAATGAATAAATATAAGCATGAGTAACATTGAGCTATCAAGTAATAATCCAACTCCCTTAAACAATCAAGTAGTAATTTACCAGCACATTAAATAAATAACTTATCTCTAAGATTAACTATTAATTTCTTAAAGCCAAAAATAGATACAAAACCCCTCACTTCCCAAAACCCACACACATAGACATGCACACAATTTTCTCTCTTCACTCCCATCAATATAATGAATGATTCTTTTTCCATTATCATTGTTAACTTTGGAGTTGTAATCACTATAACTAATGATGATGAAGATACTCATCCCTAAAACTTTCCTTAATCAATGAAGACACCGCCACAATCATCATCCCCACTACCAAAAAACAAAAAGAAAGAATGACAATAATATAATTGTTGCCATTCCAATGTTGTAGACCTTCTCCCCCTAATTTAATAATTCCAGATCCCTTTTGTTGTCTTTTAACCCATTAACAATAATGTAGTAATTTGAAGCATTCACTCATATTACTTCATCATTGCCTACCCACCTACACTACATCATCATTTGTCAACCCTATTATAGTTGCACATTTTTTCTTACTTCTTGTTCACAAGTTGTTCTCAAAAAATCATTGGTTTTATGGTCGACCAAAAAATGGCATAAAAATTTATTTGGAATCCTCTCTTGGACACAGGTTGGCTAACAAGTAAACTAAATGCCAACACATTGTCAATAGCATCTAGATCCAACTTGGGTAAGGTCAAACAAATCTGAATCACATGTACACAAACAAAATATCTAGTTAATCTTTTTAAAACAAGATTAAACCCAATACACTCATACATCTTCAAAAATCTCCCTATCATATGAAAAAGCAGCCTTCCATGCAAATAATTTAGAATGTTTACCCTCACAAAAGATATGGTATGAAGATATCTAAGTTATGCACTATGATTTGCATGTGAGAAAAAAAAGACGTATCAAAAACCCAAAATAGTAGGATGAGGAGAAGAGAAGAAGTAATACATCCAAGAATAGAGCAGAAAAGTTCCAATATCTAAATTTCTAGTAGCTATGCTATGCATTAGATGTTTTATAAAGAAAAGAAATATAGTTTAGACAATTACTCTAAAAAAGATTTTATCAAGAGTTCAAAAGAATTGAATGCCTTACTTGAAAACAATAACCATCCAATGATTAGCACCATACTAAGTTACTAACTATTTAATCCCTTAAATATTTTTGGATCAATCCATGTAACTTCCTTCAAAACTGCATCGAAGAATATTTTTTGGTCAATGAATCAATAGTTGAATTATTATTTTAGTATAGCCCTGTGCATAGTTCTTGGAACTATAATCTAGTAACTTTCCCAACTTTCTCTAAACAATTTTATCAGCATGATTACCAAAATCCATGTTCAAGTAACCCTACTAGCAACCAAACATCCCATAAGTTGCCATCTCACAAAGTCCAACACTAAAAAGTCACTAAACAATCCAAGGGAACAGTAAAGCATAATCTTCTTTGAGCAATAGTTCAAATTTCAGTGTGTAAAAAGGAGTCATACACGGCAAAAAAATAAAACACTTCTGCTAATGTAAAGTTCCAGCTCCTAAGACAAAATATTATATTCCGTAAACAAATTCACAACCCATTGAACTAGATCAGCACATTAAAACAATAACTAAACCAAGAATCATTATGCATTCCATTAAATGTTTTGCAAACTAACCAAGCAAATAGATGCAGAAGCGAATATTGGGAGGATGGAACGAAAAATCCACCAGATACAAACCTCAAACCGTATGTTCTTGTAAACAACCTCTTCCACGTTACTACCAACTGTGGTTCGTAGTGACGACCTCCCCAAATGCAATTTGTAGAGCGTCGTTGTCTTTCCGGCATTATCCAACCCACAACCACGATTTTGTACTCCTTAGCCGGAAACAGCATGAACCAGAATCTCGATACCAGCGCCCCCATCTTTTCAACTGTTCAAAACCTAGGCATAATCAAAAAATCAAGAAGTTAAAATCCAAATTTTGATCCAACAAAAAACAATTATCAATCTTAGGTCTCGTCCGAAAACCATCCTTTGCGTTGATTTATGATAATGGATCGGATCAGGAAAATCAAGACAAGATCAAAAGCCCAAAAGTCTGACAGAAGAAGAGATGAAAGCGACCTCACCTTGCAGGGGTCGACGGGGATCCGACGCCTTGTTGATCGTATGTTTCATCACCGGGAACCATTGTCTTAGAAGATGGCGGAGCCAGGGAAGAACCCTAGTTGATTGGGAATTGAAAGTAAATGGAAGAAAGGAGGAGGATAACAGGAAAGATACGCCTCTTTATCAGCCAAATGAATTTTGTTCTTTGATGTCGAAAAGCCGGCGACCTTATTGGAGTGGAAGATGAGATAAACAGTATGAGCCGAGAAAATGTATCCAGGCGTGTAAACTCCAAATGACTATAAGTCATACAAATAAAGAACTTATATCCACTGCTGTAAGATGTAAATGTTGTCTTACTTTTCAAGTGCTTAATGATAGCAACTTATATTTCTTCTTTGACCCTTGGCTAGCTGGTGTGTCACTTGTGGAGAAATTTGGCTCTGTGGTTTTTACTTGGTTTAATTGTGCTGATACTATGCTGGTTTGTGAGGCCATTACAAATAATGCTTGGAATCTTCCTGTTAATACGGTGACCCCTCATGAATGTATCAATCTTATACACAACACCCCCATTATTAACAACACTAACAACATGGCTAATTGCCTTTGGCTGAATAGAAACTGCTTCAGCCATAAGGCAACTCACACTTTCATTTTTCAGGATTACACTAAACCACATTGGGCCAAATTTATTTGGTTTAAAGGTTTTTCTATTAAATATGCTACTTTTGCTTGGAGAATTCTTATGGAAGGCTTGAAAACAAAAGATACTCTTATTAAAAGCGTCGGTTAACCCTCAATGTGTATTATACCACTTTCAATGAAAACCGACATCTCTTTTTTGAATGTTCATTTGCAATGGATGTCCTTAACGCTCCATTCGATGGGTAATTTTTTTTCACATGGGCGCTCTTTAATGCAATTACTACTCTTTGAAAAATAACTTGCAAGGTCACAAAAAAATTCTGCTATCTATATCCATCATGCTCACTATATTTGGTTGGAAAGGAATCAACGGATTTTATATATCCCTTAGTTGAAAGCGTTATTCAAAATATATCGCTATGCTATCAAGCGAGAAAAGTTATAAATGGAAATATAATTACATGTGCGGATCCTATATTTTATATTTGGTAATACACTACATTTCTCCTCTGATGGTTTGGTTTCTTGGATCGAGCTTGTTGGTTTTCTGACTTTTAGGAAAGATAAATGATGGTGAAATCAATTCCTTGGTTTTATTTTTTTAATGGTTCGCTTTCTTTGGCTCTTGTATGAACCTATATATTATCTATATTTTAGCTAACACACTACCTTCCCTTCTATCCGGTTGGTTTGACTCCTCGAGATTTCTTCTCGCTTTTCTGGAAAGATTAGCTTATGCTTCAATAATTTACTTTTAGGTTGTTTTTTAGCAATGATGAACCCAAACTTCTTTGGCTCAAAGCCAATGTATTCGTTATGGTTTTATTTGGATGGTTCTGTTTACTATGGAACTCTACTTGCTAGTTTTGGTACTATGGATGGAGCCTTCTGCTCAATCGGTACCAGATTTTGATGCTTCAGATTCTTATCTTTTGGTTTCACATGGACGACTTGTTAGCTACATTTCTGGTGGCATTGGTGGTAACCTCTCAAGCGATCATTGGCCACCCTGGATGGAGTCCAACTTGCATTCGATTTAATTTGAGCTTTGGTTGTACTTGATTTTCTTCACCTTTGTTTTTATCTTTTTATCCTTTTGTTGTCAGCTGAATATAGCAATTTCCATGTAAGCTAATTATGGTTTTTTATTTTACCTTCTTTTTTCACATATGTAACTATGTTTAATCTATGAAATCTGGGCGAGGCCCTCATTTTCAAAAAAAAATACAAATAAAATTTTTTATAATAGACTGTTTAGTAATTAAATTAGCTAATTAGATATTTTAAAAAAATTTAAATAGCGTCCATCGGTGGGCTTACCGAGTGGACCAGTGGCCGCCGATCGCTCCCCATCCCAAATTAACGAACAAAACGAGGCTGCGCTCTCTCACTCTCGCGTTTATGTTTTCCTTCGTGATCCCCGCATTAGATTCGGCGGATCCGTAAGTGCTCACATGCACGTGCAGATGAAGAAGGATCTCGCTAGGGTTTTATTGAAATTTTCACGATTTAGGTATTTTTAACCATAAACTAAAAAAATTTGTTAGATTTTGAATTGTATGAGTTTATTTTGTATGTTTAAGTTAATTATTATGATTCTCATAAAAAGTTTGTGTTGGATCTCACTTTGTTTGAAGTGTTTTTATTTTTTTAAGGGATTGTAATTTGTGCGCAATATGTTTTGCTTGATTAAGTGTATATGTGTAGTTTAATTAAGTGTTACCAAGTTCTTTAGTTGGATCTCACTGTGTATGTGGTATTTTTATTTTTTTAGGGGATTATAATTTGTACGCAATATGTTTTGCTTGATTAAGTGTGTATGTGTAGTTTAATTAGGTGTTATCAAGCACTTTAGTTGGATCTCACTTTGTATGTGTTGTTTTTATTTTTTAGGGGATTATAATTTATTATATGTTTTGCTTGATTATGTGTATGTGTAGTTTAATTAGGTGTTATCAAGCTTTTAGTTGGACTAGGCATATGTGGTTTTGTTTTTAAAGTTTACTTTATGTGTGATCTTATTTGGTTAATATTTTTGTGTAATGTTTTTTGCAAATGAAAGTGGTTGTTTATATATGTAAAGAGACCGATTGGCTTTTATAAGTGTCGTCACACAAATTGATTGTTGTGACATTCCGGTGTTTGGTTTTATTTGTTATCTTTGAAATAATGATAATTATGAGAGGCATCATGTTCTCTCTAGGATTGTGTGATCGTTTGAAGATCAAGCTCCATGTCGATTTCACATATTAGGATAGAGTGATTGTTTCAAGATTAAGTTACCGCGTCTAGGAATGTGTGATTCTTTTGACCTTCTTTATTATATTAATGCAAGCTTTCTTGTCGTAATAGGTAGATTCGAGATCGGTGTTTATTATTACTAGTTAGTGATGAGTTCAGATACTGTCTGTGTAGTTCTTTATTATAGTGGTGAACTCAGAGTAAGCGACGAGTTCATTCCAACATATATTGGTGGGAGAAATCGTCCAGTACAAATCCTACGACGGATTAAATTTGAGGAATTACAGAAAAGAGTAATGATGTCGTTGAAGCTAGATCCATCAAAGCTTTCTAATAATCCGGTGGGTCATTTTCCTATTGGAGCTGGATTTATTACAACACACATTAACGATGAAAAAGTATGTGAAGCTATAATTAATGCAGCATGTGCACAACCTATTGTGGTATATGTCGAAGTTGAGGAACTCCCATGTGGAGATAGGGAGGTTAACAAGCCGGCAATGGAATGCTTACATCACCACCTTCTCAGTTTAGCACTCATGTTGAATTGTATGGGTCTGCAGCAAGAGAAAATGATTTTTGCTGGCACAAGTTCTACTCATATGGCTGACCCAGAAGTTAATGAACCAAACCCACCAACTGATGAAGATGTTGAATATGAAACTATGCCCAGTGGAGATAGTAGTGATGATGATGACGGCGATGATAGTGACTTCGGGCGGCGATTTAAGCAATAGAACCATCCCATTTAATTGATTTGATTTACTCAATGAGAACAAGGCATACTGAGGAGCATTTGATACGTAATAATGATTACATGTGTAGTGCTCAAACCACTAGAGAATGGGATGAAGACATTGCATTTGATGGCCCATCAAATGATTCATCATTTGAAGAGGAAAACTGCATCCCTGATGAATTGGTTGAAGGTATGTGCTTTCGTGACAAGAAGCAGTTACAATTTGCTATTCAGGGTTGGTCAATTATGAACAATGTTGAGTATGACATATATGCTTCGAATCAATCAAAATTCACTATGTTGTGCACTAGCCATTCACGGCTAGACCATGTTTGTGGCTTACATGCACTTTCGGTTAAGAGGTTGGGTGGTGCTTGAGGATTAGTTGGTAGGCTCACCTCATAGTTGTACTCATTCTATTATCTTTGGACACAAGCAATGCACATCATAATTCATCAATTATTTCATCCAACCTGCAGTCAAGCGTCAGTTGGATCTGAAGCCCATAGAGATTGTAGGCCGTATTGAGTCAAAATTCAACATAAGAGTGTCTTATATGAATGCATGGGATGTACATCAAAAAGCAGTTAAGGCAATTTTTGGTAGTTGGGAGGAATCATACAGATCATTGGGAAAATTTATTTATGTTTGTGCATCCAGTTGATATCCAGTACACTCCACGATTGAATAGATTCCAACGGCTATGGTCGTTGCCATCAATACGAGGTTGGCGATGTATTGTGATTTATGTCTTGATGGGACTTTTCTCCTGGGTAAGTATAGAGGTACTCTATTTAGTGTGGTTGGGATTGATGCAAACAACGACTTGTTCCCACTAGCATTCGCAGTTGCGGAATCAGAGTGCGTAGAGTCATGGATTTGGTTTCGACACACATTACAGGACTTGATCCCATTAGTATCTACAAGGGGTGATCTCTGCAGACATTCAGGTCTTGTTTGTGGCTGCAGAGAGATCTTTCTCTGGGCTACACATCGCTTCTGTCTGCACCATTTGAGGGAGAACTTCAAAAAAGCTGTATGACAACTCGACATAGCCGATGTTGATTTCATATGTTAAAAATGTATGTTGGAAACACGTAGATATACACATTTTAAAAGGTACATGGAAGACATTAAGAATATTAAGCGTGACGTCTGGTGGGGTTTGAGATGTACATTAGTGGTCTCAAACTCATGATGATAGATACAGGTACGGTACAATGATGACATATTCCGATGAGTGCTTCAATGGAGTCCTTAAACGTGCACGTGGTTTACCAATTCAAGCTTTGATCACAGCAGTATACTACAATATAGTTTTTCTTTTCATGAAACGTCTTGATACAGCTACAACTCTAGAAAGTCAACAAGAAAATTTGTTCTCCCACGCATTAAAGCTACATTGGCTAATGAACGGAGGATTTCTGAATTAGGATATCTCGAGTACCAAGTGTTTGATATCAACTAGAACCTACAAGGTGGAAATATTTGAAAATTATGAATGCGCACCAACCTCGTCTTACCATCTACACATGTGATTGCTACTTTGGGACATCGACACTGAACCACGTTATGTCTCGATACTACTTGCAAAATTATATTACTGGAGATTTCCATGTTATACATCGGGAGGAGTGGCGAACACATTATTGAAGGCGATACAAAAATAACCCACTAATATCAAGAGAAAGTCGGCCAAGGATAAGGATTCAAAATAGCATGGATGAGAACGATCTAGAAGCTCAGGTAGTGTGTGTAAGATTATTGGGCATAATAGTTGGCGTGCCCTCAAATGCGTCTTGTAGGGTGTGATATGTTCCAATTTATTTGTTGGTTGTCTTTGTCCTGTGTACTTTGTGTGATGTTTTGTATTGCAAGGCAAATAAGATTCTAGTATGTGTTTGTTTTATTTAGCTCTCACTACAAATTCAATGATGAAAACTATTTCAGTTATCTTTCATAGTGGATGCTTGCAGCTTGTACCTTTGCAGTTAAAATTTAAAAATTGTATGTTTTCGTTAGGTTTTCGTTGTGTTGCCAACTCAAAGTTGTTTGTTTTGGTTATCAGTTTGCGATTGTTTTTAGTTATCTTTTTTTCCATTTCCCCTATACAATGCTATAAAATGTTTTTTTTTAATCTGACTCTGTTGCTTGTTGCACTTATAACAGGCAAAGATGTCCGGTGATGAAGCTCCCCGCCCCCCATGCAGGAGGAGGCGACGACCAGAGGAGACAGTTGAGGACTATGGCCACCAGAGTGTACACCCATAAATGTGGTGGCAGTAGCATCGATTGGTAAATTTTTTCTAAGCAATTTGTGAGCCTTTATACTTATGTAGTTGTTATGCACATCGCATTCTAAGCATACTTCATTGTATTCTGGTTTGATTCTTTCGAAGCAGCGCACTTGTTGATATTTAGGGAATGGCCTGTTAATTATCCTAGATTCATGGGTGCCTTGTGAGATATCGACCTAGACAGTGTATCCCAGATGTAGTATATTAAACTAGATCATCACTTATTGACAACATTCGTGGAGCGCTGGTGCCCGCAGATGAACACATTCCTCTTGGCCATTGGTGAGATGACGATCACACTACAGGATGTTACGATGATCCTAGGCATTTGGATAGATGGCCCACCAGTGATTGGCAGTGTTATTGTAGGCGGAGAGAAACGGTAGGCTACGTGGCCAGACTGCTGTGATGAGTTGTTAGGAGCACATCTAGAGCCACACATCGTGTTTCATGATTCGATCCATCCACATATCATATCAGAATTTTTGATGGGGCAGGCACATGCATGCACTTGCTTACCATTATGATGGCTGAGATAGACTTATTATAGAGATTCGTACTTAGATCTACCAGAGCTCCAGCTTTTATGCATATCGGTATCTTTTTGCCATTGGATCTTTTCTTCTCCTAGACACTTTCGGCTCTGAGGTTCATCTGCAGTATCTACCATTACTAGAGGATATTCATACATTTAGGGGGTTATCATTGGGCTGTTGTGCTTTACTGAAAGTTACATGAGGCTACCAAGCCAAAGCGCATGAACATAGCAGGATGTATTCATCTATTGCAGGTATGGGCTTGGGAGCACATTCATGTCGGAGACCTACTACGTGTTCCCTATCCTGAGACATTAATGGGCTTTGGATGTTGGAATGAAGGTTTTGTTGAAATGACGACATCCAACATCGAGTATCTGGGGATGGTTGGATGGCCTTTTGCAGAGTCAGGTACGCTGAATTTATGTCATTTTTATTAGCTTGCTCATCATGTGATTACAATTGTTAGAATAACTTATGCTGAATGCACGTGTCATCTGGGAGCCATATGGACATCAGATTCGCATGCGTGTCACAGATATATATTTGCAGGGAGAGGAGATATGGCTAGTCAGAGTACCGCTGATTTGTTGGAAGAGGGTAGAGTAAGCGATGTGATCGAGCATTTGACATGCCTCTACGATTGATGTTGCCTAGATCCATCGTTTGAGGTTGATGGGCGAGAAAGGCGATGTTGATTGGGTGAGTACCACCTCTATGCATAGCGTCGATCGAGTTGGTTGTGATGGTGGATTCATCGCAGCATGATCGGGAGCCAGCGATCAACTAGTACATTAGGTGGTACCATTCTTGGGCTTCACTTTATATGCTGAAGGCACCGAAAGTTCCTCCTGACACATACTACTCCCGTGCACCTGGAGACCATTTGATGGTTAGTTTATGTGAAATTACAATTTATTTTTCCTTGTAACATTGAAACCATGATATAAATTTACATTTTTTGCAAGCGTGAGCATATCTTGAACTGGATATATTTCGATATTTTAGATGTGATGATCTGAAATTTGAAAGACATCAACGATTATGAGTAGTTGATTGTAGGAAACATCTCCATAACATCAAGAATCGACATTCCGAAACTTTTGCATCGGCATGAGATGTTCCATCGATGGATGTGGGTCATCCTCTAATGGTGGGGCGATCTACATATCATTTACACAACCACCCGGTATTCATAGCGGGATGTCGTGTAGTTTTGATGCACCTTGGCATGCGATCCGTGACATATGGTCCGTCATTCCATATGACACGCCATATGGAGTGTACTACTGGTGCTCATTGCCATCTCGAGCTTAGTTGATATACCACATATTCTGACTTGCGATGTCATGACAACTTCAAGCGGTGGAAGAGGAGGACCATCATCATCATTGATCGCCATCGACCACCATCCCATTACACACACGGTAGCGATGTGATTCCAGCAGCATCGGCGATGATATGTTATCTTATTTTTTCATGGTTCATATAGTTTTAGCTATTTTTAATTCTAATGTTCACTCATTTAGTTTTTTCTGCTTGTATACTTATAGTGTTGTTTGCTATTAGTTTAGTTTGTTTTGGTTAATGCAAACATGAGGAACAAAGATTCAACGTAAAATTACATATATTTCAACTTTGACTTAAGAACTTTTTGGTCAAATATGAATTTTTAAGTTAGTCACTCAAAATGTACATATCCATACTAAATTAACATTACATGAAAAGATTCAGCTATAACTCACCGAGTGAGATTCGTCAAAAGTTATCATCATAAAAGTTGTAGAATTTTTTATTATCTTTCCAACGATACTAAGTACATCAAATTCTGACATCTAATGAGCCTGATATGGCCAAAAAATGGGGACTACTAATTTAATTTTTTTTAAAAAAAATATTTGGGCCGTAGCGGCTTGCATCGGTCGCAAGCTAGCTATTTTTTTTTTTTTAAGATGCCTAATTAGCTAATTTAATTACTAAATAGGCATATTATGAAAAAAAATTTAGCCAATGCAATATAAATTAAATGATTCTAAAAATAATAATCTAAAAAATTATAAAAGAAGTATTTGAACTATTTTTTTATGACAAAACTTCAACTACTAAATTATTTATAACTATTATATTATTTATATATATATAAATAATATAATATAATATATTTTATTTTCAAGTTAAATTATGTGGAACATAATTGAATAAAAGATTATTCATGTTCGACTTATTTATAAATCTAACTTGAAATATTTGTTTGTGTCTTCGTTTGTTCAAATAAAGCAGTAATATGAAATGAACGTTCACCAATAAACTTTTTTTGATAATATATATGACCACATTGGCATTGCAATCGATGATATAGAATAACTAATTGTATTATCATAAATTATGCCCAGGCCTAGATGAATTTGTTGTTAAATTGTATTCAACTTCATTTAATTATCCAACATTTAATTTAGATTAATAAATTTCTAAATATTATTAAGGCGATTACTAAGCTTATAGTTAAAACATCACATGCTTGTAACATTATAGACTAAAAAGAATATTGCTATTTGTAATAGATTTTATAAATTCAATATAAAAATTCTCATGAGCTAAATTAAAAAGGTTATGAATCATATCATTCATCCTACTCAAGTGGTCTTTATGTCTAGTAGTACCTATGCTATTAATATTATTACACCAAATGCTATCCTTAATAATTTAACTTATACTACCAACAATTTATGTGCTAAGATTGACATTCATATAACTTTTAACTTAGGGGTTGTTTGGTTGCCTGCATTTAGAGTGTAAAGTAAATAAAATACAGAGAATTTAATCTTTTGAATATTTTGTATGGTGAAAAGTAAAATTTCAATGCATTTGTAGTGTATTTGAAATGCATTAGAGTGATCATTTTGGGTGTATTTAGAATTTATCCAATTTGACTAAATACACCATTATAAAGTGTTTGACCGTCGCCGATATCGCTGTTAGCGCCCACCGCCGCCAACCACCGACCACCGACCACGGTTGGCGCGGTCGCCATGCGAATCGCCGGATGCCATTGCGATAATCTCAAAAATACTTTACCTTACATTTATTTTGCTAAACAAGAAAAAGGAATTTCATGTATTTATAGAGTTTTCAACCAAACAAGTTAAAGTAATCTAAATACACTGCATTCAGTTTACTTTACACTCGAAATACAGGCAACCAAACAACCCCTTAGTTAATATAGATTTCTTACTTCACAGATTAACTCTTAAAACTTTCGTCCTATCTTCATGAATGTCTTATCTTCATTTATTGATTAATAGACATTCCTATCTTCATTTATTGGATCAAAGAATACATTTTTGATAAATTATTATTATTATTAATGACAATCTTGAGGGTTTCCATTATTCTAAGGAAATAAATAAGAATATTAAATATCCCCTTATCTCTTACATATTATTATGAATGTCTTATCTAATCACATAGATTTTATTGTTTCTAATGATTCCTTATATGACATCTTATTAAGCGGGATCCATCTTTTCCATCGATTGTGTGTTGATGATCTCCATGTGTTTGGTATTGCTTCTCTTGCCAACATTAATTACCCTAAGCCAATTTTGAAGAATTTTTACTATATCTTTTGTTTGAAAGTTAACAAGTAATAAAAATTTGTATCTCTCAACTCTTTTTGCACATCTTAGGGTTCTTTCTTTACTAAAGAGCTATTTCAATTGACTACCTTAAGCATTCTTAAAAGATCTAAAAGAATATTGGACATTGGAGAGATTCTTTCCATTAATGAGTTGGCTAACTGCAATATGCCAAATTCTCTATTTGAAATCTTAAGGGTTATTAGCTAATATCCATATTTGTGCTAATAAAAAAATTAAATTCATCCATAGCATTTGTACTAAATTTATATATTAAGATAAAATATACCCATTTGTACTAAATTCATATTATTATTATTATTATTATTATTATTATTATTATTATTATTATTATTTATCATCTTTATCTCCCTCACACCACCTCTCTTTACAATTTTATCTCCTCTGCCAACTAGTACCTAAATATTACTAATTGGATTGATTTAACTATTATTATTAATTCTTATAATAATATCAATGCCTCTTAGGAAATGGTTGCATCACTTGGCTTAGCTTTATTGATGTATAATATAAATAAATGTTGGCTTTCCTTTATAACCAATTGCCTAATTTTAACAATAGTAACTATATTTCACATAAGTGTTATATTTTATATTTTCCTAGTCATATTTGATAAATGCTTTAAAATGATCTAGAGTTAAATCTATTATAAAAGAGGATAAAAAAGAAACTAAAGCATAGTGTCATTTATCCTTCTTAAGAGTGAAAAAAAATATAAGATAGGTATATTGAGAAATAAAAAAGATTAAAAATTAATAATAATAACAATGGGTTGATCTTTCAAACATACTCTCTCTCTTTGCAATTAATTTATCATGTAGTATGGCATACTATAATTATTTTAATTTGCTTGTAATTTTTAAATTAACTTACCATCCAGTAATTTATCTTGTACTGACATGTTTATCAAAAGAGAAATATACATTTATAACATGACTAACATATTTACTTTCTTATATCTAAACTTTTCTATCTTTAAAAACAAAGCATTTGTAGATAAAACAAATTATATTAACAAATCTTTTCAATATTAACTTAAACCATGGTTATTTTGGTATATAAATAATTTATATTTTAAGATAAGATTATACATAAAATATTTTCTTAAAAGATTAATTAGCTTAATTTAAGGGAAAAAATAGAAAGATTTCATGTGTGTAATCACTTGACTATTTATACGCATGAGAGATTTTACAAAACTCTTAAGTTTCATCAAGGAATATGTCACAACTCAGCCCAAAAGCTCAAAATTCTTATAGTGGGAATAAATAGTCAAATGGACTTTAAATTACATTACTAACTTTAAGGTTGATATTAAAATAAAAGAGGATTTACATACATATCACAATTCTTATGTCTTTATATATCTAACACAAAACTTTAATTTTTACATATATAACACTTCAATCTTCAATATTATATTAAAAATACCATCATCATTTATCTTTTTTAAGTGAAATGGACATTTTCAATCATAAGAAAGTATTATATAACTAAATATCTAACTTTAGACGTTTGGATAAGTGAATGCAGAAGATTTGTGTGGTATGTATGTAAATCTTCTAAAAATGTTAGTATTCAATACAATAAATGATTAATTAATCTACCCAATTCATTATAAATCAAATATATAATAATTATAATACAAACATTCCAGTCTCTTGCAACACTTCATTTATGATATATACATTGTCTTCTCATACTCATTTCTTTCTCAAGATCTTATCTAAGAAATATGTTAATCTAAATATAATGTTGAGTTCTTAACATAACTTAGTGGATACATAAGGCCTGTAAATTACAATAATATAAGAAACTTTGAAAAATAATATGCATACTAGATAAATTAAGTAAACAAATATAAAATCATTTGAAATTTTATTTTATTCAATGATGTCAATATAAGAGGTCTTTAATCAATGCATGAATAAGAATAAATCATATATTATCTTCTCTATTTTATTTTAATATATTACACCACCCACAAGAGAACCATCTAAATTATATCATTTAAGGTAGCTCAATATTTATATTGACTTATAATTTATGTGGGATATCTTAGCATCTCTAATTATTAAAATATGGGAGTAAACTTTATCAATTAGCATGCTCATATAAGCATTTATACATAATTTATTTGTTTAGTATTTCTAAAGCCATTCAATATCTTTCTATAATAAATAGTGCATAAAACAAATGCTTTGAACTTGATAAGAAATCCATAATTTTCATTTCAACATAATCAATATATTCAAGAGTGGAGATAAATCATAAATAGCTTGCGATAAAATTTGATTGACTTAATATCAAAATTAATTATTTCATTTGATTCAAACATAATATTGTCACTATAATATATAAATGAAAACACCCACCTATAAGTGATGACTAACTTTTGTCTTTAAGTCTTTAACTTTACTTCTTTTATTTGAACACCTATGAGCACACATAATATATCCATGTTATTAGATCTTATTTATTCTTATTATTTAGTAATGATTTTTGTTCAATCAAATATTGTCAAATCAAATTCATTTTGTAAATATTTTTTTAAATAGAGTTTTGCAATCTTTTATATTTAACAAAAATTTATTGTGGGAATTTATTTGCTATCCTAGTTACAATTATTTAACTTAAACAATTCAATAAAATAACTTCAAGACATAAACTTAAACATTACTACCAAATATTTACAATATCATAACAACATCAACTTAAAACTCATTTATCACAAATATCAATGTCGAGTATAGATTTGTGTAAATTAAAATATTTAATATAAAGTAACTAATCAATATGCATTTGGACTTAACAAAAAATTACTAACCTTATTAAATTCATTAGCAATATCAATGGATTTGGCTCTTGTTGGGACAAGGTATAGATTTGCGACTAAACATTTTACTTTTCTTAATTTGGGGTTAAAGCTAATAAATTTATTTCTATTATCTTTTGTCTATAAAAACAATTCTTATATTAATATGCTCTACTTGATCTCAATTCCTTTGAGGCCTTTTTAACCAAGTGTAGGTGGTACCTTACTATATGCCTAAGCTGATGCTATGAATAATAAATGTTGGAACCTAATCTTTATGATATTCTTCACTAAACTCAAGATTTTAAGGGACTACTAGTCATAACACTACTATCCATACTAGTAATGAGCTTAGGCTTCTTTAATTTAATCATTTTAATAGAATAATATATTAATTTTTATTAATGCTTTCCTTTTACTATGTTCATATACTTCTGAGTAACTTGGAAAATCAATTTCTAGCTCTCTCACCCTCTCCATTGGTATAAAATAATCATTGATTTCTAAAGATATTAAAGGTTGTTTGATCATATTCTTTAACATAGATAAGAATTGGTGACATTTTTTCTACATATGAAAAAAGTACATATCTTGATAGTGTTGTAAACTTTTACCTTCGATTATATAATGGATTTATCTTCTTGTTTTAGTTATATAAATTTATCTTATATATACCTTTAAGTAACAAGAGGTTCAAACTATTCTCTAAAAATTTTTATAAAATCTTACCAACTAATTAACATATTAGGTATATTTAACTTATCATGTTATTGCACTCTCTAATATCTTTTTGCTACTTTGTCTAACACAAATGTAGTTCGTAGCACCTTACTTTCATCCATACAAAACATATAATCCAATATCTTCTTCATAGCCACTAGCCAATTTTTGGCTTCAATTATGAAAAGAATGATGATTGTTAAGTCATGAAATAGCTTCAAATATTTGTCAATTGTATTGCTACTTCTACTAGATTAAGATATCAAATCTAAAATTGTGTCATTGTTGTCATCATTTGAGTGATATAATTGATATTCACAATAATGTTATATGGGTACCCTCTTTCCCACTATATATTCATCTCTCACCTCTTCTTGTATGTCCATATACCTTAAGTATATAAGATGATATTACTTAATTAGATTTACATATTGTCTAATCACACACTTCTAAATTTCTTATGAATTTTTTTATTAATTTTCCTAATAGCACTTTCATTATGACTTGTAACACATAATTTAACCATGGTATTTGATATTGTTTTAATTATAACTTAAGATATAATCATAGAATTATTAAGGAGAAAATGAAGTGACAAATTTTAATTATATTTACTATCCTCAATGACAATATCAAAATAAAATTTAGAAACATTTTAAAAAAATTAGTGTCTAATATGATGAAAGAGTCACCAATAAATGAAGCTTATTCGAAACCGAACATAAAAGAATGTTATTCATTTGACCATTCTCATGTAGCACTCTATTCATAATACACAGATACTTTTCCCTCACTCATTTCTTTCTCTAGATCTAATCCTAACAATATATTAATTTCAATATAATGATGAGTTATTATTATAACTTAGTGGATACATTATGTCTCTAAATTATAGTAACATAAGAAAATTTGAAAAACAATATATATACTTGTTACATTTTAAGTAAACATGTATAAAATCATTTGAAACTTTATTTTATTCAACTATCAATGCAAGAGGTCTTGGAATATTCCATACATAAATTACAATAGGGTTGCAAACAAATCGAGCCGAGCTGGGCATGTATGTGTTCAAGCTTGAGCTTGTTTAATATTATCGAGTTCGAGCTCGATTCGAGCTTTTAAGAATAGTGTTCAAGCTTGAGCTTGTTTACTATTATCGAACTTGATATGACACTAAAAATTTCACTAGTCGAAGCACGAATCTTGATGTCAAAACCAATCTGATCCTAAGTCAAAACTTATCCAGATCAAGCACTTAAAATATCATTGGAAACTTTGAGATTTTAGTTAAATCCCTAAATAGTTCCTAAATATGGAGTGTTTATGATCAAATCGAGTGTCTTAATGAGTCGGATCTAACAAGCCCAAGATCTCTTGATTCTGACTACATTTGAGCATTCAAATACTTAAAATACATCAGATGATCAAGGGAATCATTTTGAGACATCCGATAGAGTGGTTTGGATGTTGCATGTATTTACAGAAATGACATCTCTCTAATCTGTAAATAGTCTCTCATTCTTCACGTGAGGGGAGCCCAAGTTAAACAGAAGAGAGAGCTCTAAAGCTTGAAAATCCTCTAAGCATAATCGTACCACTCAGCGGTTAGAGCCGACCCGCCGGCTCAACCACCATCGGTCATCCTTCGAGCCAAGTCATGATCACCGTGTCGATCAGCGTTAACCGCGTTGCGCATCCTTACTTGCCGACGTTGTGGCACCACCGCTGATCGCCATTAATCATGACCACCGCCGCGGTCATCACCGAAATCATCGCGTGATCAGCGGCCGACCACGCGTGCTGTCGGTCGCCGCTACCGACAACCGCCGCTTTCGCTTCGGCCACCACCATCAATCATTGTCATCATCAACCACTATCGTCGGTCATCACCGCGACCGGTGCTTGCGCGGCATCCGACCATCTCATCTCGTGGTCATCACCGCACCATCGGCAGTGCGTCATCATTGTGCCGTTGTTCACCATTATCAACTGCTACCAACAACTGTTACAACCTAATCAATGCTCCATAGTTGTTGTTACCTGATTATAAGATTACCATTGTTAGCATTTCTCATATATATTTCTATAATCCCGTTATCAGGAAAACTTTGTACTCTAAAACAGATACATAGTGGAAGATTTTTAGTGGGCTAAGCCCCATGATTTTTTCCCCCTCTTTAGGAGTTTTTCACATAAAAATTCTAGAGTTTTCTTGTTCATTCTTCAAACATTTATGTGTATGTTGGATTTCACAACAAAGTTAAGGGATGGACTTTTATTCTACAGTAACTAATTTTCTAGCAAGCAATAGTTTGGTGCCGTCTCTGGGAAATATACCCCATAATCATAATCTCTGTGAACACCTGTATTATGGCCAACAAATGCAATTATCATAACAAGCGGGAACCTCTAATCCAACTCAGTCACTCTGAAATAAATCCTTGCAGACCAAAACGTAAGCTTACGCCTCACTTCCCACGATAGGCATGACTCAATCGTGAAGGTGCACAGAATCTCTAGAAGATGTTGCGAATGAAATAGTCTCAAAATGAGATGATCGACTTTTGCGAAACACAGTAGCCACTATTACTAAACACATCTCCCCAAGATCGATCACTAGCGGAGGTCAAAATGCTATGCCTTCTCACCATCAGTGAAGTTCCTTCAAACCATGATGCTAACTTCCACTAGTTCTACTCATTCATCACTTACAACTCAACCCGCTAATCCACCAATTTAGGTAGCAGCACATCATCTGATTCCATCATGTTATATGTGATTACAATACCATGTGAGAAGAATTTCACTTTAAAGATGAAATCATCTTCCCTCATCTTATCGAGTCTTCACCTTTGGAAGCTATTCTTCAACATTCCATTCCGTAGGGTTCAAGCTTCCAAGCATGACTCTTATGATGGGGCGACCCATATGAACACATCGACCATTGCAAGACCATCATGTAAATCCAGGAGCTCGACACCGCTTTGTCGTCTTTCAGTCAAAGGTTAGGCTCGCACTTGGTTCTACTCTCTTCTAAGAGAATCTATCCATACCTTTGACGAACTCACCAAGATTTTTGTAAAACAGTTCATTACAAATCGAAGGATCATTAAAGATTCCTCTCATCTTTCTGGCATTCATTAAAATGAGGGTGAATCATTTAAGGAGTATTTTCAGAGGTTCTCCTTAGAGGCTCGCCAAATACTTAGAGTATACCCTAAACTATTAAGAGGAGTTTTTTTTAGGGCTCCGTCCTGGGCCTTTCTACTCGTCACTAATTCGAGATACGGTCCGCTCATATGCCGACTTGGTTCATCGTGTGGAAGCACAAATTTTGCCGATGAGGCTATTAATGCCCATCGTAAATAATTTGAACAATTCATAGAAAAATGTAAGAGTGCCCTAGAGAACACAGATCGACAATCCCATCAAAAGAAGCAATAAGGTAGGCGTGATCTCCTCCCACATCACATCAGCGGAAAACGACCATAAAAGGAATACATACCACTGAATACATCTCATGTTAACGTCCTAATGGCCATTCGAGATGAAGAGACCATCAAGTGGCCACATCTGCTGAAACTAAATTCAAGAAATCAGGAGCAATATTGTCACTTCCATCGAAGTCGTGGACATACTACTGAGGTATATAAATAACTCAAAGAAGAAATCAAGAGGCTCATTCAATAAGGATATCTATTTTAATTTGTGCAGAATCAATCGACTCAAGAAAACATAACTCTAAGTGGGGGGCAACTAGAACAATCATCTCAGAAATAACAAAATAGTAGTCAGATAGTTGGAGAAATTGAAATAATCGTAGGAGAACCACTACTATCTAATCAAGTCCTCATTATCACCTCTGAAGAATCAGACTTAAAGAAATCTTGTATTGATCATTCCATCATTTTTAATGACTCGGACTTAGAAGGAGTCTAAGTTTCTCATCAAGATCCACTTATCATCAACACAGGGATTGATGACCCATGTTATAATATTAAGAGAATTTTGATTAATAACGGAAGTTCTATCGATGTTTTATTTTACTCCACATTTCTTAGCATGGGCTTGGTTAGGAAAAAGCTCCAACCCACTGGAGGACCATTATATGGGTTTAATGATCGCCCTGTGTGAGTGGAGGGGGCAATCACCCTTCCAGTTATCCTCGAAGAATTTCCTTGACAAGTGACTCATTCAATTCAATTCATGGTGGTCAAGTCAGATTTGGCATAAATCTTGGAAGGCCCTCAATCAATTTTGGTGTCGTTACTTCGGTATCTCATCTTAAGATGAAATTTTCAACTCATGTTAGGGTTAGAGTGGTATGTGTAAATCAATAGCATAATCATGTTACCTCAGACAAGCTCAACCACTCCCTTTGGTGATTCATCAAAATTTTAATTTTGAGATAAAAGTACCAGAGGTTCTAGAAGACTTACTCCCTATTTTATTGTTAGATGACCAACCTCTGAACAATGCAAGTTGGATCTGTGCTCTCAGACGAACAGAGGGTAAAATACATATACTTCTTGTGCAAAAATTAAGACATCTTTGCTTGGAGTTCAACATATATGCCTAGGGTTGACCCCAATATGATCATGTAGTCCCTCAAGATTGATCCAACGTTCAAACGGATCATCCAAAAGAAGCAGAGTTTTGCACCTGATAGCCTCCAAGTTATTGAACAAGAAGTTAACAAGCTCTTAGAAGTGGGATTCATACAATAAGTACATTACCCTACATGGCTAATAAATATTGTCATGGTTAAGAAAGCAAATGGAACTTGGAGAATGTGTATTGATTACGATCTCAACAAAGCTTGCTCGAAAGATAGTTTTTTCCCTCAATTGATCAATTAGTTATCCGTGGGCATCAAATGCTCAATTTTTTGGATGCTTACTCAGGTTACAACCAAATAAAAATGGACCCAATGGATGAAGAAAACACATCGTTATAAAAATATAAAAGTTTATATTATTACCAAGTTATGCCATTCAGGTTAAAAAATGCTAGTGCTACCTATCAACACCTTATGAATAAGGTTTCTAAAGACCTCTTAGGTCACAATGGAGGTATATGTGGATGACATGTTAGTAAAAGCTTGAAGAATCACAACATATTTTGACTTAAAATATGCTTTAATCTTTTTTGACGTTATAACATGCAACCGACCAAGTATGCTTTTGGGGTTACGTCGGGAAAATTTCTTGGGTTCATGGTCACCCGCCGCGGGATTGAAGCTAATCCTGAGAAAATCAGAGCCATCAGAGATATGGCTCCTCCGAAGAATATCAAAGAAGTTCAACACTTGAATGGATGAATTATTGCCTTATCCCGGTTCTTAGCCCATTATGGGAATAAATACTTGTCATTCTTTAAAATACTAAAGGGAATTAAAAATAATAATTTTTAGTAGACTGATGAATGTCAAGCTACTTTTGAGCAATTGAAGGAATATTTAGCATCTCCACCCTTACTATCTAAGTCTATCCAAGGAGAGATATTATACTTATATCTCGTAGTCTCTTCTTATGTGATAAGCTCAGTTTTAGTGCGAGAAGAAAATGCGATACAACAATCAATTTACTATATCAACAAAATTCTCTCTGATATAGAAAGTTGTTATCCCCTTGCAGATAAGATGACTTTGGCTTTAGTTTTCTCAGCACGAAATTGTGTCCATACTTCCAAGCTCACACCATCGACGATTACACTCATTTACTATTGAGGGTCATTCTATAGAAATAAGAGGCATCTGGGAGGTTAATCAAATAGTCTGTTAAATTGGGAGAGTTTGATATTCATTTCCTACCCTCCATAAAGTCTCAAGTACTCACAGACTTTATAGTGGAATATAGTGCCCCTACTCTAAATGAGCTTTTTATTACAACCCTTTCGTCTCCTCAATGAACCCTCTATGTTGATGGAACTTTAGGAAACACTGGTGTCAGAGCAGGAATCTTACTTATTTCCTCCTAACAGGACACCTTAGAGTATGGACTTAGTCTAAAATTCTCTACAACTAATAATATGGATGAATATGAGGCTCTCATCGCAGGGTTAAGACTTGACATCGATTTTGAAGCTCAAAACTTAATGATCCACACTAACTCTCAGCTTGTCTCCTCCTAGGTTAAGGGAAACTTTAATACTCATAATTCACATCTAGCATAATACCCGGTGAAGTCACGCTTATCAAGACACATCAAATTATTCACATATTATGAGAAAAGAACACTTGAGCTGACGCT
Source organism: Cymbidium sinense (assembly GCA_021442155.1). Taxonomy (NCBI): domain Eukaryota; kingdom Viridiplantae; phylum Streptophyta; class Magnoliopsida; order Asparagales; family Orchidaceae; genus Cymbidium; species Cymbidium sinense. The sequence continues at coordinate 124,930,445 of CM038224.1, read as the reverse complement.
CTCGCTAAGCTCGTTACCTCTACTATTGGAGATTTATTTAAGAGAATGCATGTTGAGAAAATATATTTTTCTAATATCCAAGGGTCATGAGTAATACAAGTAATTAATGAGATGAAGGAACTTTAGTGGATGGATCCCATCCTGTCCTTTCTATACGAAGAGACCCATCACGAAGACAACGACTCGTCTCGCAAGCTACAAACTTTATTATTATCGGAGGCGAACTATACAAACGAGCTTTTTATGGTCCATGCATTAAATGTCTCTCACCATTAGAGGCCGATTATGCATTAAGAGAGGTTCACTCTGGGATATGTGGAGAACACCTAGGAGGAAGGGCGCTAGCCCTTAAAATTATAAGGTAAGGATTCTATTGGCCTATGATAAAAGATGGTTTGATTTCACCAAAAAAAATATGCAGTTATAAGTTACACTCTAACCTCTCATACACCACATAGAGCTCTCATCCTTTCTTGTGGCTCAATTGAGAATTAATATCAGGGACCTTTTCTAGTCGAGGCAATGAAAATTTATCATTTTAGCTATCAACTATTTCACTAAATGGGTGGAGGATGAACCACTGCTAAAATCACACAAAAACAATAATTTATTTGAAAAAAATATAATGTCGATTGGTCTTCTGCCATCATCATGACAATGGAACCCAATTTATTGGAAAAGTCTTTACATTTTTTTTATAAATATTTTCACATTCAATTACTGCATACAGATGTAGTTCATCCTCAAACTAATATGCTCTATACTCAAAGGTTAAAATGCATCTCGAAGGCTTGGGGCAATAGGTTGAGCTCTAATGTTTTTTGCTTCTTGCACACGAACTCCAGGTGAGACAATATAATTTATGTTTTACACATAGCTATTATACCGTATATGATTCCAAGTCCAAGAGTTCGGTCATTCAATTATAATAGTAATGAAAAAACTCAGAACTTGGACTCCTCGAAACTTGTGACATGACACGACGCTTACCACCAAAGGGTAGCACATCAATTTAACAGAAGAGTGAAACCCCATCCCATCTCTGTCGGTGACTTGGTCCTGTGAAGTCGTCAAGCTACGGGCAAAGGTCCTCAATGCAATAATCTCTCACCTTTTTTGGATGACCCTTATGTGGTTACAGCTATGGTCAAGCCAGGAACATTTAAGCTCAAAGATCTAGAGGGAAAAATCTTACCTTGAACTTGAAAGACAAAAAATCTTCGGAAGTATTACCAGTAATTCCCACTGCATAATTATTGTAACTTTTATTTTATCTCATTTTTCATTTCCTCCAAACTCATATCTATGTTAAAATTATTTTATGATTGTATCAACGACTTTGACCTCCACATATGTCATAAATCAACAATGAAGTTAAATTGATGGACTTGAAGCGGCTCTTGGTTCAAAATGCACTAGACGTCACCTAAAATGGTTGAAACGACCTCCGATCGACAAACGGACTTCGCCGTCACATTCATAATGTCGAAATTGATCAAAATATAGATATTGCAAAATTTAATGATCAATCAATTAAGCGCTATCAATGTGTCGACACATATGAAGTTTAAACTATGGAGTACAAATGACCTCCGTTCATGAAATTGATTGTGTGGTTCTTCAAAATGTTGAAATATATCACATGAGACTATATGCGCTCAATTCAGATTAGTATGTGCAAATATCGAGTGATTTGAAGTGATAACAAAATGGCATGCGACATTCAATCAACTCAAATGACCTCCGATCGATGAACGGACTTCTCCAACACATTCAGAACATCAAAATTGATCATGATATAAATATTTCACAATTTGATGAAGCAAGTCACTCGAGTCATCGCGCCGTATATGAGTCGGTAAAGAGGCGAGGATCAACGATCTCGTTGAAATTGATTTGACATCAAATCATCAAATAAGATTGTTCTCTCACGTGCATTGAAAATCGGCGGCAGCGGCGATGCATTTGAAATTAACTCAATTTAGAACAACAAACCCGATGAAAGCATACGTGTCATTGCTGAATAATGGATTCAAATCATTATATATATTATAATGCGTTCTCTAAATTACATTAAAATATTTAAAATATATAAAATTTATTAAAAATTTAAATTACCTCTATGCTCAACGTTCCGTCCTATTTTCAATTTTCTGGAAATAAAACAAAATAAAAAAAGAAAATCTACTACTCTCCTCTTCTCTCTAACTCTCTCGTTCAGAAAAAAATCCCTCCTGAAATTTTCTCTCGATTTCTCTTGTTTTGGCCAATCCCGCCGGCCCAGCCTCCACTGGCCCATCGCGATTCGCACCCGCGCGACCCGCAAAATCGCTCGGAATCTCCGACCCCGCTGCGAGTCCGGCCCGCCGCCAGCGCGCTCCGACCCGCTTCGCGACCCTCTCCACGCATCTCATCATCGATCTGCTCCGCGACGTCGCGACTCGACCCGCTGCACCAAACCCGCCGGTGCAATCCCGCGTGCCTCCCGCGCACGCCGCGCAAACCCGACCCGAAGGCCCACTCCGCCGTTCCCCCAGCCTGCTTTCCGTGAATCCGCCGCAACCGCCCGCTCCAGCCCGGCGGACCCGTTTCAGCCATCACCTGCGCAGGCCAAAACCGACCCTTCAGCGGCCGTTGACCACTCTCCTGTCCCGCGCTGCGCCAGCCAGCCTGCTGGGCAGCCCACTTCTTACAAATAGCACGCTTCTTACAGCCCAGCCGCTGTTCTGGGTCTGCAGATCAAATCTGGCCCGTTCTGCGAATCCTTCCAAGTCCATGCATCCAAATTTCACTATTTCCGTATATAAAAAAGAAATCATCATAATCTTGATTTTATCGCGTCGCTTTAGCTTTTTTCTTCATGAATGGGAAGAACATCGTCTATCTTTTTTGATTTTTCAGCCTTCTCTTTAGCTTCTTTGCATCACAAATTGGGAAGAACATCGTCAGCGAATTCTTCCTTCGATTTTCTCACACCCTTGCCCGTTTTTTTTCAAATTAGAAGAACATCATCGATGGCGAATTCTTCATTCAATTTTGGTATGCACCTTCTTAGTCCGTTTTTTGTGCGCCACAAATCAGGAAGAACATCGTCGTAAATTCTTCCTTCAATTTTTAAGCACCACTCACTTCTCCGTTTTATTACAATGAGGAAGAACATCGTTAGCATTGAATTTTCCTTCAACCGTCGCATCTCTTGCGATCTCATTTCAATGCGCAAATCGAAGAACATCGTTAAAGCAATTCTTCCTTCAATTTTTCGTCGCATCCATTTTAACCATTATTTGCATTCGGGAAGAACATCGTCGGGAGAATTCTTTCTTCAATTTTTAGCATCCCTCGCTTTAGCGGCGTTTTTGATCGTATAAATTGGGAAGAACATCATCAATATGAATTATTCTTTTAATTTTGTCGCACTCCTTCATTCGATTACCTAACTTCTTTTTTACTTGCATTGCAGCCAAAAAATCGTCGAATATGTGAGATTTGTGAATGTGATATATATATATATATATATATATATATATATATATATATATATATATATATATATATATATATATATATATCTTTATATTCTTTGATTTGAAGACCTGGTTACGCTCGGAGACCGGGATGAAAAACAGTTGTGTGTCATAAGACAACTGCTTCTCCACCGTCTTGAGTAAGCCACCACTTGTTGATGTCTCCCCATAGGCAATCTTTGTTGTCTAATTTCTAGACTAGAAAAAAAAGAAATGAATATATATTACATTGTATTGTATGTCTTCTTTGGTTTAAAGCGCTCGTCTCAATAGGCGAGAGAGATAAAATGCTGGTTCGAACCACTCTACACTCAGAGGCAAGTAAGCCAACAATCACACCTACATGGGGATGGCAGGAGGCCAAAATTGCATCAAATATTTTGACTTAGGAAAAATGGGAGAGTGAAATGAGCTTACTTAAGAGCGCTAAGTAGGGAAACCGATAGCTAATTTTAAACTAAAAATGTCAAACAAAAAAGGGGAAGCCTTTAAAGAAAATTTTGAAAAGAATAGAACATTCATTTAAAATGCACAAAAAATTTGGGGAGGCTAATATTAAACTCACAAACTCTAATAGCGATTCTCTATGGCTTAAATTGAAGTAAAGTGAGTTCTCTTTCTTTTTAAATTCCTCAAAATTAAACAAGCTTTAATTGGAATTTGGGGGGGACTAATACTAAACTCATAACAAACTTGCAATAAACTCAAAATCTAAGGATGAATCCAAATTGGGTTTAATAAACAAATATAGAGGATTATTATGCTAGTAATAAGCATGAGTAGCTAAAGCATAAACAGAAATAACTTATCAAAATGTAAATTGAGCATAATCAAGTGAAAAAATTACAAAACTCAATAAGTAAACAAATGTCAATAATATTTTAAACTACAATCTAAATCAAAATGCATTCTTAGCCAATCAGACCCTTTATATAAGCGCAGAAGCGATACTAAATCAAAATCTAAAAATCATAGGGCCTCCTTTAATCAAAATTGAATTTATCCAATTATGATTTTCAATTAATTTCATTAATTAGATGAAATTAGCTGCTATAAATTCTACGTGTCTTGACATGAGATTTCAAGTCAAATTTTAATGTCGAAAAATGCTAAAGTTGGAAGTAAATGAAAAATCTGAAATCAATATCATAATTAAAACATAAAATTATCTAAAATTACTATACACCCGCATGGGCCCCGACACTATTTGAATGCTTAAATTCAAGTGTCTGCTTGGGTTGCTTCGGTTTAGTCTTAGGGGATGAGTTAACAAACCTAAAAACTTATAAAGAGTTTTAAATTAGTGAAATATCTAAAAAGCGATTACGTGGTGTGAGATCTAATCCTCGTTAGCTAAGCGAGTTGATAAATCTAAAGCTCTTAAATATATTCAAATTAATATTTTTAAAATTAACTTAAATACTTAATGATAAATGAAACTTTATCATTAAAACTTAAATCCAACTCAATCCACATTACCTTGTTGTTTATGGGTGACAAAAAGAAAACTCTAGCTCACAAAGAGCCAATGTCAAATTAAGTGTTCTAATGTTCACTCTCAATCAATCTCCATAAGGATGTGGCGTGTCCTCGATTCGTGGCTTGGCAGGCTCCACGATGAAGCGGTATGACCAAGTCCTCATCGGGTGGTTTGGCGGTCATCCATTATATTACGATCAAGATCGTATCCCATATGCTCCCCAATGGCTACGCTTTGAGTTATGAATCATAGTATGATAGATAAACACATCCTAAATAGGCATTAAGCTCTCCTTGAAACAATACCACCCAGTGGATCTCTGGGCGGCGTAACCCATGTGTATTCTTGATGAGGATCCCTTAAGTTGGGTGACTACCTCCTCGACTAAGTAGACTAGGGACCGCGGGATAATGAACCATGGGATCTAGATCGAGACGCGTCATCATTCCCCAACCATGGGTTTAAGTTAAAATGATGAATTTCATATCTTAAATTCTAAAACTCTATCTTTACTATATTCTGCGCATTTTATCTAATGACTAGCCTCGAAAGTTCTCTCACTTATTGAGAGGGGTAATTAACTATAACTTGCTTTATAGAAACGAAACTAAATCTAAAGTCCACCAAATGAGGATGAAATCTCTAGTGTCTTATCTACTATTTCATCTCTGAAAATTACATCGACACTTTAAAATACTCTTTTCATCAAAGAGGTCGGTGGCGAATTTTGAGCCCATAATTTTCACTCGGGGACAGATTCTCTTTCCATCTTTGGCTAGTCATATATGTGCTATAGTAGCAATAAAATTTTTTAAAAATTCAAACAATAATGATAATTTAAGTGTGTAACAAATTCAATATGAGGCTCTATGTAGAATGAATCATTGGAGTATATCTTTATTACACCATTATTGTAGTACCTCGCATCTTGAAAGTATGGGGTGAAATAATAATTGCTAATTACTAATCCCCATCTTTCACTTTTCTGGATCTACAAAAGCACTCCTTCTGGGTAGGTAGTGCAACATACATTTGCCAGCGTCATCAACCGAGATGTGGGGCTACCATCCAATTTGGTAGCTTAAATTTTCCTCGTCTGCAACTCGAAGTACCACCATGGTACATTCGTCAGAGGCCATCTTTGGAAGGCCTCAAGTTACTAAACTCCTACTAGCCATGTGCACCAAGTTCAATAGCCAACTGTCAAGAGTTCTCCCATAGAGAACTTTTTCAAGAGGCTAGGTCAATTTGAAGCTCATGAAAAGAATCGTCACAAGCTGTGTCTTTAATTTCTGTGTGTACGCTCTCTTGAACCTCTGAAAGCATGATCATGAAGCTTCCTCATAAGCAAATTAACTAAGATAGAGAAGAAGGAGAAATGTTGGAGGGCTCGTGATCCCCAATGACTGAGTGAAGCAATCTTTAGTATTCCTACAATAACTTTGACAATCTAAAGTGGGTAAAGAGGAATAGCTCTCTTGGCAAAATAAATAGTCTTCGGAAGAACCAACCATCAAGCTCCACCACCATAGAGGAAACACTGAAACACTATCGCGGGATATATAAAGTTCTCAGTAGTTAAGAACAAAGGCTAATGAAAGAAGATTTAGGCATGGTGATGAAAAAAAATCAGCACCACCAAGAAAGTTGTCATCTCTTCTGGTAACTGTCCAGTGAGCCCAGTATGCTTCACATGGTGAGCATCATAGCGTGACACTTGGACCGCATGTCCAAGAATCCAATGCCGAAATGTCCCGGTGAAAGGGTAAGCAAATATGGAGGCCAAAGCCCCATAATGAAACTTTGAGTAATATAAGGGGTGTGACATCTGATACATATACTCAAAATCAACTCATTAAAGTGGATACCCAAAAGAAGGGATATCAATGATGAAAGATATGATGGTCGACACCAGAGAATCCTCTAGGATCCCATCATGATCTTTCACCCTACAAGAGAAGGTTGACGATCGTGGTCCTTTAATAGAAGAGGTGGTCATTCGCACATTGAACGATCCCGGAAACGTCGATCGAATTTATTGCATGAAGAAAATAATGAAGAAGATTCTATGGAAGTGAAAGTTGTCATATAATCGAGATATAGATGAACTCCACCCCATCAGCATACAAATCAGGAATCAACTGAATTTGGACTTATGAAGAAGAGTCTTCAGAAGCAAATAAAGGATGGATCTTCAATCTTTCTAAGATGAAGAAGAAAGAGAGAATGAAAGAGATCATGGGTCGAGGTTGTCTATATGGTTGAACCATAAAATGATCGACTGGTACGCTTTTATAATCGGCATATTACAACAACAATTGTCTCTGCAAATGCACAAGGAGAAGGGCGGTCAAGTTCTCCCCCTGAAAATGAGCAAGGAGCAGAATAACAACAAGAAATAGAAGAAGAGGAAGAACATGTACTGATTGACGTCATGGCGCTAGCTAGAGCAAAGAGAAATCCAGCATCAAATGGAGGCCAAAGATAAGGAGATTGCACATCTTGGTACCAAAATGAATGATATGATGGTACAAATGAACATCATGATGGAGATGTCACAGAAGAATATAATATCAAGTGCAGGACCTATTTTATCTGCTAACCAACAAGTAGCTAACAATGCAACTTCTATACCACCAGCTATTATGATACCTCAAGCTTCTACAATACATAATAAGGGATGAAGTTAACCAAACACCTCTCCAGTTGATAATTCAAAATGTGGCTAGCACAGAGCGAATCATAGAAATAATAATCAATGAAAAGATAAAGGCGGTCATAGCCTCGAGCGGTGAAAAGGCGGTGAGTAAGTCCCTTACCCGAATATGAATATATTACCGAAGGTTACGGTCAAAATTTAATACTTTTGGGCTTGGTAATCCAAAGCAACATCCGGCCCAATTTAAGGCTACTTGTGGTAACATGAGGGAACGATGCACTACTTTTTTCATCAATTATTAGCTTGACCTCGGCTTTGAATGGTATGCGATATCAAATGATTCAGTTAAAATATTTCTTGATGGACCATATATTTGAAAAGGTTCGTCTGAGAAAAATCACAATGTTGACCTTGCCTTGTTGAAAAGAAGGAAAGATGAGTCGATGAAATTCATAAGTCATTGGCAACCTAAGTATGAAGTCGAGCAATAATTGGAAGAAGAACATGCAATCCAATTGCTAATGGGCAATATGGATGATAAAATGCACCATTTCTATGCATGGCGTCGATTACATTTGACTTGTTCGATAGGGTGGCTAAATTGAAAAGTTGAATCGCCTAGTAAGTCTATGAGATAAAGCAAAAGAAACCTTGGACTCAAGAAGAAATGAAACTCACGCCGCTTCTTATAGCTCAAATGGCGAAAAGTGGGTGATATACAATGTGGATAAAGGAAAGCAGCCGATGTACAATGATGATAAGGGTAAAAAGCCTGTTTATTCTAATCCACAGCCAAAATTGGTATTAGGAGGTAATGACAAACCTCAAACTTTTCCAAGTGGTGGGGAGCATCCAAAACAAGCAACAAGAGATGATGAGAGAATGCGATCATATCTTAAAGATAAGATGAATAAAGAATATTCTTTAGAGAAGGGGGTGGCTAAATTATTTGACAAGCTAAAGGCATTCTGATTACAGAAATAAAAGGCGAAGCGATCAAGTTAGTAATCCAAATTACTATCCCTATCATCGGATGATCAGTCATCCTATCGAAGATTGCTTTATCTTCAAAGATTGGCTAGAAAGGAAGTATCGGCGAGGTGAATTTACACTATCCGATAGTGTTCTAATCAGCCCTAAAAGAGAGTCGATAAGGATGATTATGTCCTCTTCCATATCATCCAGCAAAGACAAATAGAAGGAGAAATCTTCAGACTGAAGAATGGCAAATAGTAGTCTTCCAAAAGAGCATGAAAGATGCTAAAAGCTAAAGAAGTCCCTAGTGTCAAGTGGAAATCACCTTGAACCTATATTGGACTTAAGAGATGCCTAAACCAAGTATTTGGGCTTCTCAGCGGCATTGATAAGGCTACTTCATCCACGAGAAGCAGTCAACTAAAATGCAAGCCCATAAATCAAAGAAGCTAAGAAAAAAGATCAAGAAGAGAACTACAACTCAAAAGATCATTAACCTAGAAGAGTATCACCGGTAGACAAGACCATTTAGGGCACTTCATGCCTAAACTTCGCATTGCTAAATCAGATGAAGAAGATATTGGTGAGTCTTGTTCGGTAGAGACATGCCGAATCATCTGCGTGATGTCAGATATTCTTCAACATCAGTTACTCCGAGATGACAAGGATAGTTAGATAAACTCGACCAACCCATCAAAATTTTTATCAGGAAAGCAAGAAGAGCTTGAGGAGCTAGTGTCTGAATTTTGTTTAATGACTCAACAAGACAATAACAATTCAGATGAAGAGCTATGTTTTTTAGAGAAAGTCGACTCATCGATATCATCGCATTATGTATGACGTTGAAAAAATGTCTAACCCTTTTGGCCAATCTTCAGAATAAGAGAACTTGAAGAAACTACCTCTTCAGAAGAATCTGAATGAGACAAATTTATTCAAGTTCAGTTGAGAAGTGGTAAAGTCTTACCACATTCATCAAAGAAGGAAAATACAAATAAAGACAAAGACAAGCAAATTGAAGTCAACAGGGATATTATTCCCAGAAATCCTAGGACAAAGCCTAAATCAAGCAATAAAATAGATTATAATATTCTATCACATCTAAGAAAGATCCTGCATAGAGTGTGTACGAGGCTCTCTTGATGTCAAAGGACCTCCGAGAAACTTTGATACAAGCTCTCAAAGATCTGGTGAATTATGAAGCTTATTTTTTTGAGAAATGCATGAATGAAGCATTGCAAATTCATGATCTCCCAGTAATCACATTTTCTGAAGAAGATCTTATGTTGGGAACGGCAGATCACAATCGTCCTCTTATATGTTGTAGAGTGATGGCATCTCGATCAGAATATTGATTGATCCAAGTTCTTCTATCAATCTTATGAGTCTAAAGGTATTGAGAGGATTATCACTGATATCAACATCTTGGGAGAGATAAATTGATGGTTCATGGATTCAATGAAAAGGGAAAACTGGGTTCTTTTATTCTCGCTCAAATTCAAGGATTTATATACAAAAGCCAAGTTTCATGTAATGTCGATCGATACATCATTTAGAGCTCTCTTGGGGTGGTACATGAGTATGGCATGGTCCCATCAACTATGCATCAATGTATGAAGTCTGAAAGATGGAGAAGAGTTAAGAATTCCTGGTAACCTATAACCATTCTCCATTAATGAAGCAAAAGAGCCTAAGCCAATAAAGCCTCTTGAAGCGGTAGCATCCACTTTAGGAACTAAAGAGCAATTTCATAAAATGAAAGAGCAAAAATAAGGAGGAAGAAAGAAGGCAATGCCGACTCTCCCTAAAATACTTGATTCGACATTTAAGTTAGGAAAATAGTTCCTCATTTGGGAAGTGACACGAAAGAAGAAGAAGATATGCCTGTCGAACCTAAGGGAACTTATAAGCTCTCAAGAAAAGTAGAGTATGAAATAAGTGATTGATTGACTATGATTTTGAATCTACTTATGGAAAATAGAGTTCAAATGGCATCAAGGAAGATAGCTCACTTGGTAGAGTCAGATGACTCACTCAAAATTATACCCATCCCTCAACAGTGCTTCAAAGAAATCATAATATTGAAGAATTGATAATATTCAATGTGCCTCCGTTGAGTGAGAGTGGCAGAACAGGAACTCTATTTTATAAATTTGAAGAGTCTCAACCTCAAGATTTTGAATAGCCTACTCAACATAAAAATTATGATGAGTAGTGCCAACAAGAATACCAATATACTATCCACAAAATTGTGAATGATGCATAAGCTTGGAGTTCATATTGGAACTACTAAACATAGGACTCAAATCTTTAACAAGATGTGGAGCCAAAGAAGTCCTCAAGCATCGTAAAGAAGTGATAAGTTTATCACTAAAGGTCTGGGGTTCATCCATAAATCTCATTAAGATAGAGCTGTTATAATATAATAGAAGGCGAGATAGAAACTCTTAGTGATGAAGAAGATGATTCCATGAAATTCTTCTTAAAATGATGAAGAAGTGGAAGCCAAGCCACTGAAGAACTTGAAGATGGTGGACAAATAGCTACTATGGATGAACTTAAAGAAGTCAACCTAGGAGTGAGGATCCTCATCTTTCTTCTTATATGAGAAAGTTGAGAGCTAAAATATTACTTTGTGAATTCATTGCTTTGCTGACATATTACGAAATGCGCTTATCCCTAATGTAAGTTCACAAACTAGCTATCAAACTAAATGCAACGCCTATTAAACAAGCTCCTAGGTGAATGAGATTGGAGATTGAAGAGCAGGTAATTGCAGAAACTAAAAAGCTAATTGAAGCAGGCTTCATCTGGGAGGAGAAGTATGTAGATTGGATATTATGTAGTTAGAAGAAGAATGGTCAAATTCATCTACATTGACGGACCTAAATAAGGTGTGCCCAAAAGATGACTTTCCGCTTCCAATATCAGAACTATTAGTGGACAACACTTCCAACTATGACATGTTCTCATTCATGGATGGATCGTTAGGATACAACCAAATCAAAATGACACTTAAAATTGAAAAATATACATCATTGACACTATTGACATCATTGCTACATCATGCCTTTGGCTTGAAAAATGCTAGCTACATACCAAAGAGCCATGACGTATTTTGATGAGTTGATTCATCAAAAAGGTGGAATGTTATGTCGATGATTTGGTGGTGAAGAGCTTAAAGCGTGAAAACTACTTTAAGACTTGAGAATTGTATTGGAAAGAATCGAAAATATGATCTCAAGATGAATCCTCTAAAATGTGCATTGGGTATCCTCAAAACTCACATTATTATGCGTCATAGAGGTATTGAAATTATCTGCTAAAATCAAAGGCAATTATGGAGATGCCTCCAGAAGAGTTTCGTCACTCCGTTCTTTACAAGGATACTTGCATTCATCCATCGATTTATATCAAATCTATCGGAGTCAACCATTTGCAAGGTTAATGAAGAAGGATGCTCCATTCAAATGGGACAAGGAGTGCGAAGCCTTCAATAGATAATATTAAAACCTACTTAAATCCACCAATCCTGGCCTACTCTTGAAGCCTCTCATTCTATACCATTAGAAGAGTCCTTGGAGCATTATTGGCACAACACAATGAAGAAGAAAGAGAATGCTCTTTATTATATCGTCGAAGATTAATAGGAGAAATGAGATACTCTCGATAGAAGCATTATTAGCATTGATCTTTGCGGTCAAAAGCCTCATTATATGTTATCTCACAAGATTACCCTCTCAATCAATCCGAAGTACTTGATGACAAGACTAGCATTGATGTCACTTGGCAAGATGGGCGGTGCTTTACAATTTGATATCACATGTTCATAGAAAGCGGTGAAGGACAAGTCTTAGCAAATTTTTTTGTGACATCTATCCGGACTCTTCTCTTAATGATGATTTACATGATGAGCAAATTATGCTCATTCATGAAAGAAAAATCATAAATTTGAAAATACTTTGATGGAGCCTCATCGATCAAACAAGTCCAATCTAAATTTTTCCAAGAAAGAGCGAGAATCGGCATCATCTTCATAACACCGAAGAGAGATAATGAGATGATCATATGGATTGACCAGCCAAGAACTAATAATGAAGGCGAATATGAAGCATTAGTGGCAGTCGAAGAAGCTATTTTCATAGGCATTAAAACTTGCATATTTTTGCGATTCTCGACTTATTATAAATCAAGTACTTGGCATCTATAGAATCAACAAGCTTGAGTTAGCTTTCTATCACAAGCGAGTTCTCGAGCTTATGTATACCAAATATCACAAACTCAGTCTCTCGATCCAGAATAGCAAAGTGCTTAAAAATTAGCTAAGAAATGGAAAGTATGAATGGTGATTATGTCATCGATATTTACTCGATTAGAGCGATAAAGTATCAATCCCAGTAGAGGGTTACCAAATTGACCACAAGGATGTGACTCGGGTTGCTCCTCATACTCTCCAAAATCAACAAGAAGTTGTAGAAGAGCTAAGAATGACATTGCCTCAAAAGCGTGTGAAGCCTTTGTTGCAAGAGTCACGTGATTGGAGGCAACCCTTCATCTACTACTTTAAAGAGGGCAAATTACCAAATAATAAATTACTGGCAGCTCAAATCAAAAAGAGAATGCTACGCTATGCTTTCATCAACAACACTTTATATAGTAGATCCTTTGAACAAATGTGGCTACAATGCCTAGGGGTAGATGAAGCTAAGAAAGTGATGATTGAAGTTCATGAAGGACTTTGTGGTGCACATCAGTCAGGTCCCAAGATGGCAATAAAGATCAAAAGGATAGGTTATTATTGACCATCTATGGTGAGAGACTGTATTAATCACGCTAAGAAGTGTCATGAATGTCAAGTACATATGAATCTCATCCATCAACCTCTAAATTCATTACACCCCCAATAAGCATCGACCATTGAATGTTGGGTATAGATGTAATTGGACCAATCGATCCACCATCATTGGACATCGTTTCATCCCGCGATTATTTCTCTAAGTGGGTGCTACTCATTTAAAGAAGTTACTGGTGATGAACTTCTTCACGCATAATGTAGTTTATAGATTTGGAGTGCCACGTCGAATAATTTTTTTGATAATAACAGCTTTCAAAAGTGCAAAGATTTATAGATTCTTGATTCACAAAATTGATTGGCAATATCTTCATATATAATCAAGAGCAAATGGTTTGGAGGCCTTTCAAGACATTAGTCAAACGCTCAAAAATTCTCACTAAAAATAAGAGAATGACATACCAAGCTAGTAGAGGCTCTATGGGTGTATCGAACTACCTACAAGATGCCGACTAAAGCCACTCCTATTCATTGGTATTTGAAGCTAGTTCTTCCGCTCGAAGTTGAGTTGCCTTCACTTTGAGTAGCCATCCAATCTGATCTAGCGAAGATCAAAATGCCCATCACGAGAATAGAAACTTCGGCGCTTGATGAAGTTAGATTGCAAGCTCATCAAAATATGGAAGTCTATCGAGCAAAGATGTCCAGGGCTTTTGACCATACGGTGCGACCTCGAACATTCAAAGGATTGGTTTGGTCTTGAGAAGTTATTCCAATCAAAATTTGGTGGCAAATTTGAGCCTAGGAAGGCCCTTTTGTCATTGAAAAAGTGTATCAAGGAGGGGCATACCAACTCATTAACTAAAGGGTGAAAGACCAATCGATTAATGGTCGATACTTGAAAAGTACTATACATGACCACATTCTCGAGGTACAATAAAATCCCCACAAAGGGGCATTTTTTTAGTATATCTATTTAGGTTGACATCGTGCTTGGTGAGATCCCTAAATAAACATACTCAGATGAAGAACTTTTCGTGAAAATTTCCCTATTACAGGGGCATTTTTTTTATATATATAGATGAAATCAATGTTGTTTGTTAAAATCTCCTTTAGAGTACATCAATTCAAATATGAATATATTTGTATATTTTCATCTTGAAAATTCTCTAAATGTACTTTAGAATTCCTGATGGGGCATTTTTTAGTTTATATTAAGTTTATTTGAGTTGACATGGTTTCATGAGCGAGATCCTCAAATATATTCGATCCAGTTGACATCGGCGTCGAAAATCCGAATATATCTATAATTATCATTGTTAAGTTGCAGTCTTAGAAATAAAAGAATCTATTTCGCATGAAAAGACAACCTAAATGTCAAGAAATTTATCTCCGTTGCCAAATTGGAGATCAAGTCAAGAACTCCGATTTGGAAGCTTCAATCAAGTTGGAGAAACATCAACCTCTACATCCACAGTCTAGGACACGGTTAGTTCTAAGGTCGGACTCAACAAGCCCACAAATGGTGAGTTCGGCTCTCCTCACTCAACAAGCGCAAGAAAAGGCGCTGAAAGAGCACTCGTTATCGGTTTGATGACAAAATCACAAAACTAAGCTTGGTAAGGTTCAGGTTCAAAATTCAACAAGCCCAAATATGGTGAGTTCGATGCTCTCCTCACTCAACAAGTGTAAGAAAAGGTAGTGAAAGAGCTGCTCGTCGGTCAATGATGATTTTGTTCAATCTCAAACAGATCGGCTTAGTGATTACAAGCAACCGGGATCAAGAGATCTCTACTTGATCGATAGATCAACAATCTGAGAAATATTCAATTCGGGGCTACCTCAAATCAATCTTCATATTACGCAGGTGATATTTCAATTTCAAATGATGATCAAGCTCAAAGCAGATCAAAGCTATCTCCTCATCAAGTCATCAGCGAAAGCAAGGGAGAAGCAATTCCATAGTTCATACAAGGAGATGGCCGAACTAAAAGAATTTCATGGTTATTCAGTCTGTTAAAGCTCACGGTGCCAGACTAATAACTCAACATTGACCCTATATAAGCTGAAAGACTAGGTCATCTGTATGTATCCTTCAACAAATCCATCAAAGCAGCAAGCACAAGGTTCATGGAGTGCATACACTTCCTGACAAGTCAATGTTGACAAATCAGGTCAATCCTTCATCAAATCTGTCAAGTTGAAAGCTAGGATAGAAGGAATTTCAAATCCGATCAAGCACGAATAAACCGATTCCCTATCGGAGTCCATCATCAAAATAACCAGACTAATTCTTCCATCAAACCCAACCAAGCATGATAGGGTTGGAGGACTCAAATCTCAATGACATAAAAGAAATAGATCTTCACCAAAGTCATTGAAGCAGATAGTAGATGGTGTAACTCTTATCAATCCAACAAGTCGATTCTGATAAATCGATCAATCCCTCATTTAGCATGTCGAATAAGCGGCATACTAATGACAAATCTTGGTAAAGCTCAGCTATTTGTCGAGCTAAAATGATCCAAGTTACGTCGACAAAAAAGGTCAACCAATTTTCAATAAACATGACTCATTGCATGAATCACATTTGTTGGGGCATTTGTTGACCTCCACATATGTGTCATAAATCAACAAGCCAAGTTAAATTGATGGACTTGGGTGACGTCGCAAATTGGGGTTCAAAATACATTGGACGTCACCGAAAATGGTCAAAATAACCTCCGATTGACAAACGAACTTCGTTATCACATTCATAATATCGAAATTGATCATAATATAGATATTATACAATCTAATGATTAATCAATTAAGCGCTCGAGCTATTAATGTGTTAACACGTATATCGAAGTTGGGAAGCTGCGATGAGAATCAAATAACTTCCGTTCATGAAATTAATTGCGTCGTTAGCTTTGAAACATCAAAATATATCAAATGAGACTATCCGCGTTCAATTCGGACTAGTATGTGCAAATATCGAGTGATTTGAAGTGACAACACGTAAATCGAGGCTAAATGCGGGGCGTCATAAATCAACTCAAATGACCTTGATCGATGACGGAATTTTCCATCATTTAGAACATCAAAATTGGTCGATATAAATATTGCATGACTTGATGAGCAACCGATCAAGCGCTCGAGTCGTCAACGCGTCTGCATGCATATCGAGGTCAAGAGGCACCGACAAGGATCAAATGATCTCCATTCATGAAATTGATCATGTCATTGGCTTTGAAACACCAAAATATATCAAATAAGACTATTCACACTCAATTGGATGATGCATGCAAAATCAGCGGCGAAGAGAGCGGTGAGCATTTATTTAACTCAATTTGGTGGCTTAACCAAATGGCCTCCGATCGAAAGCAGCGTCATTATTGAGAATAATGGAATTACCCTAAATCAATATATATTGACTATGTGCATTTATCGGCGAGAAATCCACATTAAAAATATTTAATAAATGCAAAATTTATTAAAATAATTCTCAAATTACCCCCATGCTTAATCGTTCCCTCCTATTTTTAGTTTTCTGAAAAAAAAAAATCACTCATGTTGTGTCTCATTCGGGGTATGATCAATCCCAAGGGGACTTGATGGACCTCTTCCATCTGAGTAAG
The DNA here is from genome assembly GCA_021442155.1 of Cymbidium sinense. NCBI lineage: Eukaryota > Viridiplantae > Streptophyta > Magnoliopsida > Asparagales > Orchidaceae > Cymbidium > Cymbidium sinense. The sequence continues at coordinate 124,913,395 of CM038224.1, read as the reverse complement.
CCAAGTAACACTTTGGTAATGCAGGATAGGTCAAAAGTCCTTGATGGACATTCCACGGCCTCTTCCATACAGGTAAGACGTCAAATAATATTTTGGCTAATACCCAAGATAGGCCAAAAAGTACTTAGTTGACTTTCCATGACCTCTTCTGTACAGGTTAGCGTCATCGAATAATATTCTAACAAATCACCTCGGATAGGTCAAAACAAAATAAGAGCAAATCACCAAAAAAATTTTAATGTTATTGATAGATCTAACATGATGATATAAGAAAGAATCAAAAATTACGTATACAAAAATAATAATAATAAATAATAATACATAGATAAAAGGAAAAGAAATGTATCCTCAAGTGATACTACATGATATCAACATCCTCCTCGCCACTGGAAGATGCTCCCTTAAACTCACTCTCAACCCCTTCATCTCCTGAATCTAGCGAAGGGTCTTCAAATACTTGGCTAGGAGACAGATTCTCAATATTAGCTCCAATTTTGTCATGTACTAAATGGAATCCTTTAGGAATCCTCAGATGAAGCCTTCCTCTAAATATTGGAACTCCAAGTCCTTCACTTCAACGTCAAGAATATGATTACTAGCTTCTTGGACATGGTCCACGCGATAACGCATTAAGTTAGAGTTCTTAAAGTCATCCACTATCATCAAGGAGATTTCATTTGCTTCCATTTTTGACATTATAAGCTCCATCTCAGAAAGATGATCCTGCTTTCTTCTCCGTTAAGCTTCTCTTTGCAAGTGCCTTGAGTCTTTTCTCTTTCGGAAAATCTGCCTCACCTCAATCACTCATCGCATGCCTTCCTCTTGTGGAGAGAAAAGAAGTTGACATGTTGCTAACTCGTTCTACACGGTTCGATCCTCTCATTTGCCACTTCTTTAGTCTCACTCATCTTTTTTCCTTGCCTTGCAAATACTTAAAATACATCAGATGCTCAAGGGAATCATTTTGAGCCATCCGATAGAGTGGTTTGATTTACATGTATTTAAAATATCATCTCTCTGTCTATAAATAGCCCCTCATTCTTCACATGAGGGAGGCAACAAAGAAGATTGAAAATCCTCAAAGCATAATTGTTACCACTTTCGGCGCATCCCTCGCCGTCATCGTCATCATCATCCGCCGAGCCGACCAACGCGAATGATCCGCGTCGCGGTCATGTTGTTAAACTATCACGCCGCTACCACCGTTCGCCATGGCCACCATCGATCATCATTGTCGAACCGTTCGGTCATCCGCCGACCATGTCATTGGTCGCGCCGAAACCACCTTCATCGGTCTCATTTTCAACGCACCACTATCGATCATTGTAGATCATCAACCGTATATTATCACGACCACCGTCGTCGCCGCCTCGACCATCGCATCTCATGATCATGTGTCGATCGTGGTGTTCACCATCATCAACTACTACCAAACAACCACTATTGCATTGTTGTTACGATTCAGGATTCCCATTGTCCCTTCTCATATACAATTCATTCCATTATCGAAAACTTTGTACTCTAAATAGATACATAGTGGAAGATTTTCTTGGGACCTGATTTTGCCCCATTTAGGGGTTTTCTACGTAAAATTATGGAGTTTTCTTATTTATTCTTCAAACATCATGTTGTGTGTCTTTGGATTTCTAACGAAACTAAGGCATAAATTCTACATAACTAATTTTCTAAAATGCTCAAGCTCGATTCGAGTTTGTTCACAAGATCGGTTCAAATTAGATTATCGAGCTTGTTAACTAGAAGCTCATTTTTAATCAATCCTTAATCGAGCTTGTTCACGAGCGACTTGTTGAGAAATATACATGAGATGTATCAATTAAAGCTTATTAAGCCTAAAAAATATAATAATTTGAACAATATTGTTCACAAACAAGCCTTAATCGAGCCATAATTAAGCTCCTTAGGGAGCTTGTTCACTAGCTTTAAATGATAATATTCATGGACATAAATGAACCGAATGACAAGCTGTTCAAGCTTGTTCATTTAGGGATTGAGTATTTCAAAAAGTGTTAAAGCTTGTTTGATTAGTCAATTAAGCGAACATGAGCAAGCTCTAATAATTAGCCATGAGTAGCTTAGAACTCTCGGTTCATTTGCGAAAATTACAATAAACCATGTCATTACTTATGTGTTTCAACTTTATATAGTATGGCCATAATGAGAGCAATATTTAAATTGTATTATTTAAGATACTATAATATTAATCTTATTTTAATTTTATGTGTGTGTATCTTAGGATCTTTAAATAATATCACAAGGAGTAGAACTCCATTAATCAACACATACACATACAATCAATTTTATATAATTTATTTCTTTTGCATTTCCCAAATTATTTAATATCTTTTTTTATAATAAACAGTGCATAAAACAGATGACTTATATATGATAAGAATTCCATAGCATTCATTCAACATAATCAATATATATATATATATATATATATATATATATATATATATATATATATATATATATATATATATATATACATTAAGATAAATTATAGCTTGCAATAATTGATTAAACTAATATCAAAATTTATTTATTTGACTTGAAGAAAAATATTATTATTAATATAAGTTAGAAATAAAAGTACTCCTTCTTCCTTTGATGACTAGACTTTTGACCATTAGTTCTTAGCTCCACCTTTTTTTAATTAAGCACATATAATCCTACATGCAATATATTTTTGTTAATTAATATTATTTAACTTTATTATTTATTAACATTTTTCTTTCATTCATGTACATAAATTACACAATTAATTTATATAACCAATATTTATAAATACTAAACACATTACAACTAAATTATTAACCTTTCATTTTATTTAAATTTTTTTTTTTTTTTGCTTCATTAATTTCTATTTAAATTATTAGCCTTTAGACAACTTTAATCTTACATGACCTAAACTATTTACTTTTAGCTTTTTTACTCTCTCTCTCTCTCTCTCTCTCTATGTATTACAAAATTTTCTCTTTTTTCTCTTTTTTATTTTCTAAAATAACATTAATAATCTTATCTTAAATATATATTTTAAAAGCCATAAACTTTAATTATTTTTCCAATAACAACAATTAAAATTTCATATAAAAGCTAACCTCGGTTGATGCCCTCCTCTATTGTTTTGACCAATCCTCACTCGCCTACTCACATCTCATCTATGATGCACCGTCATCTGTAAAATTAGTTATGTCCGATACATGTTGACATGGACATTAAACACCTCGGACATGTGTACACAAAAGAATGTCGATTAAAATAATATTAAAAAATTAAAAGGACATTATGTCTAAATAATTGAATTAAAATTATATAAAAATATTTTAAATATAGTTTGTTATATATTAAATTATTGTAGAGAATTTTGAAAATTTGAGAATGAGAGTTGAGCTAAAAGAGGGAATAATATATATTTATTACAAATAATTAAAATTATAAAAAAATTACATTTATAAATTTAGAATTGATAATAAATTTTATTCATTAAGATTATTAAAGTATAATAAAATAAATTATTTTAAATATATATATATATATATATATATATATATATATATATATATATATATATATATATATATATATATATATATAACCAAGGTTGTGAAAAATTGACAGAATGAGAAGAGGAGAGATTCAAGTTTGATGATTCGACTCGGGTTGAACCGGATGATGTAATAAATATTAAAATGATTAAATATATATGTAATAAAATGATACAATAAGTTAAATATATGATAAATATATAATACAAATAAATATAAATACATAAATAATATTACTAGTAATTATAATTTTAAAGGTTGATATAAAATTTAGTTATAATTATTGCATTATAAATTTTGATAAGTGTAATAAAAATATGTAATAATGTAAAAGATGGAATAATATAAATATGTAATAGAAAATAAATACATAAATAATATTTTTAATAAATTATTAATTTTAAGATTGATATAAAATTTTATAAGATATATACATTATATTTATATATAATTATGTATATATTAAATATATTTAAAATCTAAAAATTATAATATAAAATTATAAATATAAATTTTATCATAAGAATCTAATTTATTAAAATTATAATTTATAATAAAATATAAAATTAAAAATTAAAAAATCATTTTATAATCCTTATAAAATATAACTAATATAAAAAATATAATATATAAAATATTTAAACATATTTTTATAAATCATGATATATGTATATTAAAAATATTTAGAATTTAAATTTTTTTGTTAATGTCAGTTTATGAATATAAATATAATTTACAATATAAAAATATAAGATATAAAAAAGTATTTTAAAAATTTTATAAAATGTAATATATAAAATATTTACAAAATATTTTTATACATTTATATTCTTAAAATTTTTTATATTATAAATTATAATTTATAATAAAAATATAAAGGTAATAATTAAAATATTATCTTTTTATTCATATATTTTAAAACCCATTTAATATTATTAAAGCCCACATTATATAATTCAAACTTTCAAATCCTAAAACCCAGCTTAATTATTTTTCTCATATTCAATTGTTTTAGTTCAACATCATAAAGAAAAGATGATGTTACACTCTTTATATTAAAAATAGAGCTCTCAAGTATGAGCTTGTGATATAATTGGAATAATTTTGTGAATATAATATGTTTAATTTATAATGATAAATTTTGATTTAAAATTTATATTATTTATTATAAAATTATTTAAATTATATATTTTATTAAATATAATATTTAAATAATTTGATTAATTGACGCCAGTTCACCGATGAACTGCAGTGCCAGTATAGACTGATTTTGGCAGATTCGACGTAGAGAATTTTTGAAAAAAATCAGACCGATCATATACCCAATTCATGATTACATCGATTGAATGGACCAGTTTGATCCAATTTTTAAAATAATATATATAACTTAACTAAGAAATTTAAAATTTTAATTAAATAACTTATTTTTTATTATTTTAAATATTTTATCTATTTAATTTATATATATTATTATTTATTTATTATTATTATTATTATATCGTGTCCACTGTATCCTATATCTTATATTTTAAAATAGAAATCTCATATTCATATCGTATATTTTCGTATCTATGCATCATAACATCTCATTCTCCCTCTCTTTGACTCACTCTCTTTCTCTTCTCCTTCCCTCAGTCGCCCACTACGTTTCTCTCGCATCGGTTCCGCCCCCTCTGGGTCTCTCCTCTCTTGTAATATCGAAGACAGCTAATGACAGTTTATTTGAATCTTAGTCGGTTCATTTTCTTTCTTCTGAAAATGGACTTCTACAGAGTGTATCACACCTCTTTTTAACTAGAATCACATTAATGAAAACAAACAAAAGAAATCTATCTAAAATTATTAAAAATAAAAAGATTGATGGCCGACAGAAGGATCAGTTGTAGCATAACCTGGAAAATTCAAATGTCCAACGGCTATATAAAAATTAGCTCACAAACAACAAAATTCATCTGGACAAAAACGACAGTTAAGTCTCCAATTTTATTCAAACGAGGGGGGAAAACACAAATTATTGCATAAATATATTACAGAAAGCTACAAAAACTGAAACTTCATAAAAAAGATTCAGAAGCTATTATATACAATTTTTTTTTTTTTTTTTGATGCTCTGAAGCATTAACATGATAAATTTATCTAAGCCTATCCACTTACAATAACGATACCATCATCAGTACGCATCAGCTGAACAATCAGGAAGCTCCATTCTGTCATCATCATTCAACTCCAATATGTTCCTTGTAAGATCCTCTAAAGTTACTCTTGTTATCTCTAAATGAAAAAGAATATATAGAAAGAAAAAAATGAGATGAATATTACAAAGAAAAATAGAATTTATAACACATGAAAACCTCAGATTTTTTACCCACCATTGTCTCCATAAAACCAATCTCTGGTGCAGATGAAAGCCTCCAGAATGTCAGGTCTTAGTGCGCTATAGTATTGATCAAGCTTTCTTCCACCTGTATCAAAAGCATTTTCCACAGTAATTGTAGAGACAGGGATGCTTAGAATATCACGAGCCATTGCAGCAACTTCAGGATATCTGAATTGATTGCCTCTCCAATAAGCTAAGATATCCAACCTTGCCTTTCTATCCAATCTCGGTTCATCTAAGTATAGTTCGAGTTGTGATTTTTGTGAGACAGCTTCTTCACTTTCAAAAGAATCAAATTCCTGGATAAAAACACATGAAAGGGCTAAAACAAGCTATATCTTAAGAAAAAAAGCTTTAAAAGGGTAAAATAATGCTTCTTAGCATAATAGAGTTGCAGTGTCGTAGGAAAATATATTTTGTGAGAGATAAAATTTACATACCCGAAATACATCTGTAGCTTCTGTAGAAAAAGAAGTCTCAGGAGCTTTCAGGTTGCCTAGAGATTCATCATAGATTGCAGTGTCACAAATGGTGCTGCTTTTGGACCTGGAAGAAGTTTGTTTGTGCTACTGTACTCACTGAAAGAGAGAGAATAACATATCTTTCACCTTGGTAGACTCAATGACTCCAGCATCATCATAAAGCTTCTTGTAACACCATTCCACAAAACTGAACTTATATCGAGGATCCAAAATGACGGCTATACTTAATAATATGTGGCAATCTGACCAATATTTCTCAAATTTTGAAAATATGTGCGTAGCCATTGACCTCAAAAACTCATCATCACTGCACATTTCTTCTCTCAGTTTTAAATATGCTGAAAACACCACAGGGAAGTGCAAGTTTGCAGTAGTAGTATACTTGGCATTAGAAAACACACTAATGATTTCATAAAAAATAGATAAGAGCTTTCCTATTTTTTCTATATTATCCCAATCACTATTAGATGGACAGTCCTTGTAGTTTGAATCAATCAACTCTAGATGCAAGAAAGCTCGGCGATAATAAAGAGCACTCGAGCATAATAAACGTAGAACTCCACCAAGTGGAAACATCTTGTCTCAGACCCCTTCTGTCCTCAAGAGAGCTATGGTAAACACAATCCAAAACTTTTTTTTTTCTAGATCGAGATGCTTTCACATACTTAATGCTTTCTCGAACTTTTTTTTAAACCATAATCTATCTCTTTTAGTCCTTCTTTGACAATCGAATCAATAACATGAGCACAACAATCCAGGTGAAAAAAGCCCCTTCACATAGAAGCCCTTTGTTGGAGTTCAGTTGGCCTTTTAACAATTCAATAGGAGCAACATTGGCACCATTGACACTAAAAGTAGATATTCTTTTATCCATTCCCCATTCAATCAAGAAATTATAAATCTTGTCAGCAATATAAATATCGCCATAAGGAGGAGGCATAAAGCAAAAGTTTAAGATTTTCTTCTGAAAATTCCAGTCCTTATCAATAAAATGAGCTGTAAGGCAAATATAACCATCAGAAGTCAATGAAGACCAAAGATCATATGTAAAACTGACCCTACTGGTGTTTCCTCTAATAAAGTCTGTACTTTAACCTTCTCCCTCTATGCATTGCAACACAATCAGCCCCAACAGTATCTCTATTCCCAAGCTGCAAATTCACACAACTGAAGCAAAAGAGCTCTAATGCCTCTCCATTCAACAAATTGGAAAGGGAGATCATGCAAGATAACAGCTTCTGATAGTAATTCTCTAAACTTCTCATGATCAAATTTAGGAGCAGATGAGGGTATAGAACTCTCAAATTGTGTCAGAAGTAATGGTCCCGTATCGCAAGTAAGTCTTTTCAAACAGTTGACCAGATGACGTTTCATATTACCAGTCCCAAACTTGCTGTCGTACAAGTAGGATGTCCCACAATTCCTACACTTGCACCTTTGCCTCCCATCCTTTCCTGAAGGGAGCAATTCAAAGTATCCCCAAACAACTGATCTTCGCTTACGTTTTGCTGACATTGTGACTGGTGTTGCATTAATTTCTGTTTCAGTCCCACAGCATCATTGCATCCATCAACAATATTGCCCATTGGGTTCTGATCATTTAGCCCTATGGAGTTCGCATCAGCTTGCTCATTTTTCTGTAGGAGAAGAAATATTACAGTATCAGAGCATAAGAACTGATGAAATTATGAATAATTAAAACAAACTTTTTGCTTATATATTGCAATTTAAAGAGAATACTGTGGGCTTCGAAAATTAGCGCCCAGCCTCTTGTTGAGAGAGTTTGTTTAATTCTGGGTCAAATTTTCAGAATGCAGATTGGATTTGAGATAAAGCATTGCCTAGAGATTTTGCCTTATTTTCTAGTGTCATTTGGCAGCAGAACCACATGAATAAATGACACAAGTTGTGAATTTATAAACGTATGCTTGATATAACATTGGTTCTTTGCAAGCTTAGACTAATTCTAAATTTGTCATTCTCAACAAAATGTGTGTGATAGATTTATGCTTTAAGCTTGAAGCGTGAATTTATTTTAAATATTTTGAATTTCAGAATTTTCATAAGTCTTTTAATATTTTCATCTCAATTTAAATCTAAAGTGATTTACACATATTTATGAAGATTTTGATAAGAGTCTGCGCTATGGTGGAGATCTACTTTAACATAATCATCATTGAGGTGAAACTATTTGAGCCATTGAATATTGTCAATTCTGCACATTTACTTTCTAAAAAATCGGGTCACAAAATGTATAGAACTTTAATTTATTTAATATTTGTTGCACTATGGAAATTGTTGATTTTATTTTGTGTAGATGATTGAATGTAAATTTGGATTGGCAACCATTCCAAAATTTGAGGACTTTACATCTAAACTTATCTTTTGATTGAATTATTGCTCAAAAGTCTCAGTCTTGTCAACTCCTATTTCTTTAGGGGGGAGGATTGGAGTGACCAAATAAAATTTTACAACCCTATCCTAATGACAAAACAACCCTATCAAGGGCGTACACATACATAAATACTTAGAGTTAGATTTTAATAAATAAATATATTCTTCAAAATTATTATTTATTTGATTTATCAAAATATTTGCACACTTTTCATACGGATAATTCCAATTGATTTTATTTTCAACCCACTTAACATTCTCAAACCATGTGTTTTAACGGCACATGAGTCAAAACAAAAGCGGGTGTTTAATTTCTTAATATGCTAGTACAATATTTGATGCATTTATATAATATACTTAAATTTTCTATTGCACATGTACATTTTTTTTTTATTTATACTCTTTCATACTTCTCGGTTCATTTATATTATATACTTACGTCTTTTAGAGTTTGTGCACTATATGGTTGCATGCTTTAAAATATGGACAGGATTTTCAAATTAATATGATTGAGCTATAAGCAAAATTTTAAAATAAAATGATGGAGCTTGCAAATTATCTTGCAAAGCAATGAAAAATTGAAACCTATTTATTAACATTTAATTGTGCATGCAATTTTATTTTAAGAAAATTTTAAAGACTCCTCTACCCATTAGCAAATTCGTGTTGTGAATTTGGTGGAGTGTTCACCTTGTTTATTTATCCCATAAGTTGTTAAACTTCGTATATTCAATAAAGTCTAAGTCATGTGTATTAACGAGCCTCTAATTTCATCATAGGTCCCATTCAAGTTTTTCTTGGTCATTTCAAATTATTCAATGCAGCATATAACATTATTTAAAGTTCATTGAAAGGTCCTAGTTGTGCTTGTTAGTGAATTTGAAAGTTATAACCTTCTTTGTGGTTTCAAAATTTAGTGGAAGTCACTTGTAAATTTTATTTGAACTAAACTATATTATTATTTTCCTTAAATGGTTCACATCATATTTAAATAAAAAATTTTGTTCCTATTTCATAGACTGCCAGTTATGAGTTCAATTAGCTAGATTATTCAATTTAGATAGTCTTTTTTTTATCTTTTCAAATAATATTAGAGGGAATTTTGGCAACCTCTGGATGTCTCCCCTATATAGGAGGTTATTTGAGTGATGAGTCTTCCCACAATACCTAAAATGGTCAATATCATGAAACATCACAACCCGGTCTTTGTATCTACCATGCTTAAAACAAAGTGCATAGACCTTTGATGATACTTGCATAAAAGCACAAATTTTTTGACCCACTAGAACGGTACATACAAATTCTTAATTTGATGAATTTCCCAACCACATTGGAATAAAGATTTTTTTTTCTTTGTTTAAACAAAAGAGGGAGGATGGAGGGTGGCTCGGTTGGGTGTGCAGGTTCAACAGAGAAGGCTGCAGCGTACGTGAGAGGAGAACAAGAGAGGAAATAAAGGAAGGTTGGTGTGCTTAACAAGGAAGGGAGATGGCCAGTATGTTATATGTAAAGTGGAACAAAGAGATGAGGGGAGAGAAGGGAAGAGAAGAGCAGGACTATGTGGTGGAGCGAGCTGGTGGTAGGCTGTGAAGAATGGACAGTGGCAAGGCTGAATTAGTAGGGTTGTGGTTGTGCAAGAGGACGTGGTCTGCTGGGTTGCGAGGGATGAGAAGAATGAAGAGGAAGTGCAGGAACGATGATTTGAGGCTGGCTGTAGGCTGGAACAACTTACTAGGGTTGCTCAGGTTCAGGTTGGGGAAGGGAGAAGTAGGGTGTGCCCTCGACATAAATGGAAGAAGAGAGATTCATGCAGCTTCGTGTGAGATCAAGACGAGGTATGGGGAGACGAGATCAACCATACGAGAAAGGAGCCGAGTAGGAGAACTAACTCTTCTAGTCTGCGGTTCGTGCAAGTTATGGGGGAGGACCTTCACGGGATCCCCACTTCATGCAAACTAAACTCAATGTTTGTTGAACATGAAAGTTCTACTTGCTCAAATGGAACAATAATAGGCATCATTTGGTAATAAGATTGTGTTGTTGCCACGGCAAACTAAACTCAATCAACCATCATTATCATGGTCATGAAACCATAAAGGAATTATTGAAAAAATCTTTTTTTTTGAATCATCCTAATCCTAGCACAAACATATTTATAAAAGGCAAAATAAAAGAGAAATAAATAAAAAATATAATAAAAAGAATATCCTCCATAATTTGCAATATATTATAATATTAAATACTATATTCTAATAAATATTAATGAATATATAATAATATTAATATGATAATCTAATAATTCTAATAACTCTTAACACTCTCCCACAAGCTCATGACGTCGTAACAAGGAACATTGAGAGTCTTTATCGTAAAAGAAGAACCAAGAGATCCAAACTAAAAAAGAACTTTTCAAAATTGTTGATTCAAGCCAATCAATACTAGAATGAGACATTTAGCTCAAAACTAAAACAACTAAGAATTTTGTGGGCTAACCTCTATTGAGATCAAAAGTGATGAAATTGTCACAAAAAACAAAATATTCATGAGATCTTCACAAGAACTTCAGGGGATTCCCAAAGGATCATCAAATAGAAGATTAAGACTAACCATTGTGCATTAAATCAAGATGAGGAATGGTATGAAGGATGGGATCATCATCAAAGAAAGAACAAAGACTCGGGAGTAGAGCACTAGCTCTGACACCATGATAAAAATTATAAAAAAATTACATCTTTATTCGAATCCACCTATGCTAGTGTAAACATGCATATATAAAAGAAAAAGTAAAGAGCAATAAGGAAAGTATATTAATTAAAATATCTTCCATAATCCAAATATATTATAATATAACTCTAGCAAAATCATTGAAAAGATACATTGTGTTAAAGGTACAAGGAAACAAATGAATCCACTGGTGAAGACTTTCTTTCTGTGTGATGCCTACCTTACTTCTAGGAAAATATCAATGCGGGTTTATGCAGCACACGCTAATGTTTAAAGATAAAAAGATTACATTGAAGAATTACTTGATGAAATCTTTAAACACATTCGTATAGAAGATCAAATGAAGAAAATTACCAAGTAATATTAATAAATCCAAAAAAGATTAATGTTAAGTAAGCTCTCAAAAATGCATAAAAGTAAATATTATTAACTAGATATTGATATTCCGAAAGTCATAACAAATATTTGAGTTAATTGATTAAGAAATAGTTGATGTAATTACCAAGACAAGAGAATGGAAAATAATTGGATAAAAATATTTTAAGACCAACTTTTGAAGATAAAGAGGCCATCATAATTTGGGGATTTATAATTTGTTTCAATGAAAAGGAAATGATTTGTGTTAAGTTGTCAACATCATCATATTTATAAACCCTGTATATACTAGTCATGAAGCACACTTCAAGGCTAGTTAATGACTTGATTAGATCAGTAGCCAAGCTCATCCCACATTGAGTCGCCATTAGCGCTACAGGAACATGTTAGATGAGGAATAGCTTCTAGTAAAGAACTTTCCACCTCATCTAGTAGACACACCACAACTTGGTGAACTTGCCAACTACCTGCCCAAGGTGCAACTCAATTATGACCAATTTGGTGAACTCGTTCCTATCAGAGGCAACATCAATCGCTACACCAAGCTATTATATATGTGTCTGCATCAGAGTAGTCTTTAGAGTCTATCCTCTTTCTCCTTGTTATTTTAAGTGTGTGGTGTAGCTATTTCAACAGCCTTCCAATCCTATAAATAAAGAGTTAGGATGCATGCTTAGGATCTTTTCAGACATTTTGGATCTTCAATTCTTATATCTTTTTGAGACTTACTGGGATTGGATGCACTTGGACCTTGATGAATTTTTCCCATTATTAGTGACATACATATACACTCACCTCTCTCTCTAAACTTGCCAATCTCTCTCTCATCCTCCTTTCTTCAAATAAGTCTCAAGAGTAAAGTTTATTCACTCCATGAATAGATTGGAGTCCAACAATAATATTTGCCTTGTTCTAGCTAAAGTCAGCTTCAAAAAATCCAAATCCAATTTCTTGTTGAGCACTGCAAAGGTGTAGGAAATGTGTGAAGCCAAAGGTAATATCTTCATTCATTTTCAATGAACCATGAAAAGATAAATGATTGAATAAAAGAAGAATTTATAAGGCAGACAGAGACTTGAAAAAATGCATCATGGGCATATGTAAGGGATTAACAACTAGCTTTTGCATAAATACATAGTGAACGAAGTATTCCTAATTACATTTGGGATTACGTAAACTACCAACACCTAGTCCAACCTTGTTATGATGGTGATTGATATGCTTATATAAGATGTTGAAAGAAGAATTACCTTGATATCCTTCATTTGCAAATTAACACAGTACTAACAAGCCAGAATGTTTTGAAGCGAAAAGTTCAAAAAATCAATAAAAAAGGAACTCGGGATCAAGAGAATAAAGACATGATGACGTGAAATGTTAGCCATTATGAAATCAATAATGGCAAATTCTAATAGTATTCTTGCATAGCTTAGATAAGATTAACTAATGCCACTTAACAAAAAACTGCAAGTTCAACTTGGTTTTGCAAGTTGCACAATAATGGAATCGTGTGTGACAAAATTGCAAAGCACGCACACACATGATACAGCACAAAAGAATTACATGCTAACTCCAGCTATTTCTGCAATGAAACGCCATGATCAGGAATTAGTTGGTTAGCATATCATCCAGTTGACAAAATTGCATGATTCTAAAAGTGTAATATAAGGGGTTGTTTGGAAACACTTTTGCTTTTGTTTTTTTATTTTATTTAAAATATACTAAACAAATAATAATAATAATAATAATAATAATAATAATAATAATATAAAAATAAAACACAAAACAAAATTGATCCCAAACAGGCACTAAGTTTAACAAAAAGTTAATAGACCATTGAAAGGATTTATTATGGTAAGAAATGTACCAATGTATTGCATCATAGTAACACATTAATGATTACATGTTTGGCCTCTGCTTATAACTAACATATGAATAGATAAAACCACTTCAGTCCTTCAGGTAGCTCTTCAGCACTTCATGTACACAAAGAAATTTAATCTGTAACATCCAAAATGAAACTATCATTTACTATTCCAGTTCAAATTTTAAGCCATATGTTTGTCAAATTTTGATAGAAAGAAAAAGAAGAAGAAGAAGAAGAAAAACTAAACTCCAAAAGAAAGTTGTAGACTTATTTGTGCAGTTGCTTATGGATGGCTGTTTTAGGTATTGATTACTGAACCTTAGAATCGTGAAATTGCAGTGGTTATGGAGTTTGGAGGTGGCTAAAAGGTTCTGGTCCTCTTATCGGTTGGTTTTGAAATTTTGTAAATAAGGAAGGTGGTCTACTGTTTTAGCGGCATATTGGCCATGTCGAGAAACTAAAGCTGTTAGCCATTCACTCTTGAATTCCCAGTTGACTGAGTGAGGAGATGTAGTGTTCTTAAGATGCAGGTTTTGATTGCAGGAAAAATTTTTTTCAATGATTTACGGATATCTACAGACAATATTTATTTTTTATTTTTCTTATTTAAATCCAAGGGAATTTATGATTGAAAAAAAATGTTTGAGCCATGTAAAAATGAGCCCAATAACTCTAAATAATTTTTTTATTGGATGTGTCATTACTTCAGTCTACTCCTTCGGGAGAGGTTATCTCCTTGTACAAGCAGAAACTTGATATGCGATTTATTCCTCTTCTTTTTTATGTGATCTCTAAGATCTTGCTATTAATTTGCATACATGATTGATTTTAGCCAATTTTAATACGATCTAGATTTTCATGGTATGTATGTTTTCAATTTATTAAGGGTTGTGTTTTGCATTTTATCGATATAAGAATCATGTAAAGGATTACTTTATAGTTGTTTAGTTGAGCTTTACAAATTCATTTTTTTTTTTTTTTGGTTGACAAAATATAATGTAAAGTAAATTGAAGGTTTTGACATCGGCGGCAGCGGGCGCCCGGCGACCGGCGGCAGCTGGTGGCGATCTGGCCGGCGACCAGTGGCGATGGCCGGAGGTAATATCTGGTTCGATGGCTAGCGGCGCGGTCGGCGGCCGGCCGTTAGCGTGGCCGGTGCGTCAGTGGTGTGGCGGCGCGCCAGATCACTCGTTATGATGTATTTGGAATTCGCCCATCTGGCGAATTCAAATACACGAAATAGCATTTAGTGTGTATTTGAAATCAGGAATTTTCTTTTCAACCAAACGGAAATGTTAGCGTTAAATCTGAACCAACAACACCCAAGTTAGAGCTTTAAAGTAAATGAAGTGTGGAAAACAAGAAGACTTAATAATATTCTAATAGAAGTGTAGAATACTTAGAGATCAAAATGTCTTGACTTACTAATCTTTAATGTTATTTTAGAGATTAAAAAATGTCTTATGAGTGAAGAAAGAGTTTGTTGGTTCCTATTTTTAAGAATAAAGGTGATGCGCAAAAGTGTACAAATTATAGAGGAATTAAGTTAATGTGTCATATATTAAAATTATGGGAGTAATTGAGCATTTCGATATGATATAAAAGTTTCTCAAAATCAATTTGGCTTCATGCAGGATAGATCTACTATAAATGCTACACATTTGTTGAGATGTCTAATGGAGAAGTATAGAGAAAGTAAGAAGGATCTATATATAATATTTGTTGATTTAGAGAAAGCAAATGATAAAGTTCCAATAGAAGTGCTTTGGAAAGTTCTAGAAAAGAAAGGAGTTAATATTGGTTATTTTTTAAGTCATTAAGGATATGTATACTAGAGCTGTTACTTGTGTCCAAACACAATGAAGATTGACAAAAAAATTTCCTATTTCAATTGGATTACATCAAGGATTGGCTTTAAGCTCATATCTTTTTGCTTTAATTATGGTTGTTCTTACTAGGCATTAACAGGAGGATGAACCTTGGTGTATGTTTTTTTCGATGACATTCTTCTTGTTGATAAGACTAGAGAAGTTCAAGAGAAACTTGAATTATGGAGGTCAACCTTAGAGTCTAAAGGTTTTCATTTAAGTAGATCCAAAACCTGAATATATGAAATATAATTTTAGTTGTAAAGTTATAGTAGTGGGGCATTGACATTGGTGAGTCATTAAAAAAGAGTGAACGTTTTAGACATATCGGGTCTATTGTTCAAAATGATGGTAAAATGGATGGGATGTTATTAATAGAAATCATGTGGATGGTTGAGATGGAGGAATGCATCTAGCCTATTGTGTGATAAAAAAATACCGCTTAGACTTAAAGAAAAATTTTATAAGATGGTGGTAAGACCTACAATGATTTATGGCACAGAATGTTGGCCAGTAAAAGAGAAGCATAAAATTAAGTGTTGCATAAATAAGGATGCTTAGGTGGATGACAAGCTTTACTCTTACAAATAAAATGCGAAATAATTATATTTGTGAAAAGGTTGGAGTATCTCTAGTGGCAGATAAGATTAGAAAGAGTTACCTTAGATGGTTTGGTCACATAAATTAATGACATCAGTTAGAGAGGATGTATTAGATTTCTTATGTTAAGAAAGGTAGGGTAGACCTAAAAGACTTGGGTATAATGTGACCTTAATTTATTAGAATTAAATGAGATTTTAATGCTTAATAGGACACAATAGAAGGATTCATGTATTAACCTCATATAATGGGATAAAGGATTTTGTTGTTGTTGTTGTTGTTGTTGTTGTTGTATGTTTTCAATTTATTATATAATTTTTATGTTTAAAATCTCTTTGTATTACTTATAATATAAATTATCATCTAAGTTAGATTTCTGTTTTCGACTTTCATCTCAAGTGACAAATAATTGTCCAAATTAAAATGTTATGACATGGGATTTTGCACACATTTGTATACTTTTTTTATACATCCATGGGTTTATATTAGAGAACCCTAGACCCTAAAATATCCTACATTAGATCTAATATCAAAGCATAAAGTTCTATTACAACATCCCTTAGTCTAACATGTTAGTTCATGCTAATAAATAAATAATATATTTTAGACATATGATATAATATTATAAAAAACAAATTATGCAATTTAAATAAAATTGATTAAACAATAACTCCAGATAAATTCAACATAATTATCTAGTGTTCATTATTATATTACTTCATTCAAAGGGAGACACAAATTCAAGTGTATTTTTAAATTAGATAGAAAAGTTAAAAAAATATTCAAAAATACAATATATTTGTTACCAAAGGACAAAAAACACAATTAATATAACATGCTCATTATTTGTAATGAAATGTTGTGCTAGAAAACCTACATGGGCTAATATGAAACATAAAATTAGAGAACAATACTTGCTATTCGGAGATCAAAGAGATTGACAATTAATCAATTTAAGAACTTTAAACCAAGGTGATTATAAGAAATAGTTTAAATGTTCTAATAATCTTGCAACCTAACATTATTTGCTTATATATTACACTGCTACCACTATTTAATTTATTAAAGATATTTGACACAAAATTGAGTATGAATTAAACTATAATTCACTAGAGACATTATATGAGAGTTTACATTAAATTTTAAAGATTAAGAAATATAATAATTATTCTTATGATAGGTCGAATGGATTTATGGTTAATATTTATAAAAGAAATCATTCTTATCTCATCTAAGGCTTGCTAAATAAACACTAAAACAAAATTCATATATAACCAAATTTGATCCAAAAATGTAAACTATAGAGTATGACTATTCTTTAATTGATGCATTGAATGCTGAAGAAGATTTAAAGTTACAATATGATTCTATATCTAGTTTTTTGTAAATATGAATATGCATTGGAGATTACACTACGATATATTCATTAATCTGCATATAAAATTAAGGGAGTAATAATATCTAAATCTAAAATTGAATTTGAATAAGAAATCATTTCTAATGTCAATAAAAATTTGGGTACATGCTGGACTGTGAATTGAATGAATCATGCCCATTGAATTTGGTAAATCAATTGAAGAATCTAACAATATAACTTATGAAATATCTAATGAAATTATCTATATGAAGCAAGTTCAAATACATTTTATTTATGTGTGTTGATTTAATGATTTATAAACTTATAAAAATAATCACTGGAAAAAAGTTAAATTATGTCAACATTATTTGGTCAAATCCAAATGTATATAATTCCTCACAACTAAGTTTTAAGTCCTTTGAATTTTTAAGATAATGCCTTTTCATATGATAGGCACTTAATATTTATTCGATTATAAAAAATTTATGAAACTTAATATCAATTTTAAGTTTGCTTTTTAATCTCACCTTGAAATTAGTTGTAATATCATCATTAGGAAGCATATAAAATAAATATTTCAGCATTTTTTATACTCATGAAAATATTTGCATGAAATTTATAATTATTTATGACAAATTATATGTCTATTGTAGGTGTGAATTTGAGATATGTGGAATTCAAATTCATATGATAAACTAATGGTTCGATTAAACCTTAAAAGGCTTACAAAAAGAATTCTTAAAAAATTAATTCCTAAAAAAAAGGAACAACTTGTCATAAACACTTACAAGTTAGAATCATTAAAATTATGAATTAATATATTTTAATACATCTAATTTAAATTTATATCATAAACCATCAATTAAGGTCTTTACATCTCTCTTTTCAGCTCTACCTTTAGAACTAACATCCAACAAATCATCCCCACAATTCTCATAATTTCATACTAATATCATTCTTGATGCTACCATGAAAAATTACACACACATCACCCAAATTAAACATATTTACATGCCTAACACCCATCACAAAAAAAGAATTTCTGATATGTGCATTCACATATGCCACAACCAAAACCTGAAGAATTGAAGAAAGCAAAAAAAATATGTTGTGTGTTTTTTTAAAATTGATATTTAATGTGATAATTTGAGGAATGAAGATAGAGAGGAGGTTTTACGTAAATACAAAAGATTTGGGTATTATACAATAAATTATCCATTTTATTATTAACAACAAACTCATGTTCATTAATGATTAAGTATATAAAGATACCTTATACAATAGAGAGAGAAATACAAGAATTTCATGGCTATGCTCAAACCTATTATAAAAATATCAACTAAATGATTTGTAAAGAAATGAAATTTTAGTCTACTTGCATCCTAATTTAGTCCCCCTTGATAAAAAAAAAAAATAGTGTCAATTTTGATTTCATACTGTTTCTCTCAATAGATTGTAATAAAATTAGGTAAGATTATTTTTGTTTCCTTTATGCAACTCTTGACAAAGCAAGCAGATTAACCAACTCATGCAGGAGTTCTCCACCATTTTCTAAGAGATGAAAGATTTACCACCCATGAGAGTTGTGAAGCACGAAATGCCATTGATCGAGAGAACCCCTCTATCAAATTAACTAACATACTCCATTCTCCATTAAAGTTAGAACTTAGAAGAGATTAGACAGTAGATGTCAAACCCAGTATAATAGAGAGCAATCTAAGCAATTCATTATTTGGAGCACTAGTGGTACTTGTGCCAAAAAAATGAAGTTGATGTGCATCAATTATAGTACACTAAACAAGATCACCGTCAAAGAACAATTTATCCATTGCCAAGGATTAAGAATTTGATCGATCAAGTGTAACCATTCAAGTATTTTTCTAAGCTAGATTGAAGTCAACAACCACCAATTATAGGCCAAAAAATAAGATGATTAAAAATTAGCCTTCAAAATAAGATAGGGATTGAATGGCGAGTGACAACACAAGGACTTTATAATACACAAGCAATCTTCATGAGGTCAATTTGTGAGGTATAGTGACCTATCCTAGATAAAATTATAATTATTTAATTATACAACATTATGGTATAATAACAAGAAAGGAGCATCTACAACACCTTGAACAAGTTTTGAGGCTTCTTCAAGAAATTCAACTTATACTTAATAAAAATGAGTTTAATAGCCTTAACTTGTCAACATTGGCTTCATTGTAGATGAAGAAAAGCTACATAAACACATATATAAGCGATGATTTAGAATTGACCCACGTTTGGTAATTCCACAAGTAAGGAGCATCATGCAAGCTTGTCAACATGCAAGGAAATTCATCCATCACTTCTCAGAGTAGGTCATCAACCCCTTGCATCCCCTTATATCAGCCGCCCATTCCAATAGGGTGAAAAGGAAACACCTTCCAACTATTGTAGGATCACTAAAACGCTAATACTTGCACTTCCCAACTTGCAACAATTGTTTGAGTTGAAGATAGTTGTTCCAAGAAAAGATGACTTATGGATCATTTAGATATCCTACAAGATGGCCACCAACATATCCATGATCATTTTGCTTTTTCACCATGCAATTAAGCATTGAAGGCACTACTTGTTAGAAAAAAATCATTCAACATAAAATACATCATCAACAATAAATCTTCCAAAAACAGTGCAATCTAAATTAAGCACTTAAAGTGGATATCGTATATGTGATAGTTTAATCCAATGGTCAAAACATAAGAAGAGAGTGCCCCTGCCCAATAACATAATGTATAAGTTGTCCTAAGCAATTACTAGCAACCACAAGCTTATTTAAGACTACGCAGGTGCTACCAATGCATTCCACGTAGCAGATTCAAACTTTTGGGACATGAGATCCAACTGTTCCCAATCGTCATATGCAATTTAAATCATCTGTTATACCTTCAAATTTGTATTTTCTTCTATAAATAATAACAAAGCCGAGAAATCCTCTACTAACGTCCATAAATAGCTGAATAGTTTCAAAAAAACGTAAAAGTTAAGAAATGTAGACCACCAAAAAAATATTATTAAAAAAATACGCAACCCCAACCACAGCATTTACACCATAATTTTGAACTTGAGAATAACCACAACCAAACTAACATGAATCCATGCCAAATCTATTTTCTAGAAATCAACCCAATAGAGAACGCACCATTTCATAAACATTCATCATCAACCTGTTCCACAAATAAAATTGAAAACTATAATATAAAATTAAATTAACTAACTAATGAAATTAAATAAATATTGCTCAAATTATTACTTCACACTAAATTTTGATGAAAATGCACGTAGATTTCCATCAAGGTGTTAACAAAACTTTGAATTATTTAATTGAGTTATGTCATATATCATCCACTCTTAAAACTCACATCCTACTAATTAGAATATATAGCATAAACACTTTACAATCTATTAAGTAAATATCAATCTAGACAAAACAATTTCTTAACAATGCTACTTTTTCTAATTCAAACATCTATGACAATTGTCATTAATCAGTGATCACCAGGATTCCATAATTAATTGCCACAAAATCAAAGTTTTATTTTTTCAAGTCCCTCATTACGGGTTGACAATTGCCCTCCAAGTAGATGTGCTCAACTCAATAACTACTAGTGTTAGGCTCATTTGCTATCGAAATAACTTAAATTTGAACAAAATTTTAAATTCAAATATTAAATGGGACAAATATAAATAAGAGTCTGCTTGATCACATTTGATTCATTGATAAATATAAAGTGTAAATACGAGAAAACCTGCACGCACACTCACAGAACACCTATCCTCACATATCCTATATCATTCATCCACCTCTTTTATAATGGATTAAAATTGTATGAATACATCTCACTTGATTGAGGCTCACCTTGAGGTACCTAAACTGAGGTGCATGTCTCAATAATTCAGGGTTGGATTTTTTTTATTTTATAACTCTAAGCCCAGTTCCCATTAAATTTTATAACATTATAAAAGAAAATCAAATAACCTCACCACACATAGACTTGTGGTGGAAAATATACTAATGGAGGAGAGAAAGCTTCTTTATTAGATGCCATATGTTGCACCTTGTATTGATTTAGTATATGAGAAACATGGAAAGTTGTCATAACATAAGAATGCTTTGGCAAAAAGACAAAAGATAAGCAAGTTCATCTACAATCTTGTTAGCTTTTGATTTGGCAATAAAGTTATCTAAACAAGACTCATTAGAATTGAGATCACCGGATTTATAATGATAATATAAGCAAAATATCTTAGAAGTAAAAGTTTCTGGAGGCAATGTTAACCTTTCCGTTGCAGTTAAATTGTGCATAGGAAAAAAACTACGGGCAAGAAGTAAAAAAAAATGAATGAGAGATTTTGGATGTTTAAGTTATCAAAACTACAAATTACTTGGTTCATATTTTGAGAATGAAGTTACATCATTGCAAATATAAGAGGAAGATCTCAATTTTGACTTCTTTAATGAAGGAAGCAATAAGTAGGTGTGAACATTCGGTCAGTTCGGTTGAATTTTTTGTTAAATCGAACAAATCAAACTAAATAACTTAAAAATAACTGAACTATCCAAATAACATATAAAACCAAACTATAATTCGATTTATTTGGTTGGTTTTGGAATAGTATATATAAAATAAAAATAAAAATTATTTTTAATGAACTAATTAATTAAAACAATCTAAATAAATTTTATACATTAAAATTTCTTAGTCAATTAAAATCTATAAATCTATACAAATAATTAAGCATTTACAATCAAAATTACATATTTATATTTGACTTTTAACTAATTTTGGTTTATTCGGTTTAACGATCTTTTAAAAAAAAAATGAACCAAAATCAAATAACTAGGCATTTCTAAAAAGCTGTGAGATTTAAAACCTAACCAAACGAAATAATAACCGGTTCGATTGATTTTCGGTTTGGCTGTGCACACCTCAATAAGAACAATATGAGTCAACAAAAAAATAATATAAAAGATGTAATACGCCCAAATGAATTCCTCCCTATAAACTTCCCCATACTCAAAAGTAAAATGTAAGTGCTCTCCCCTTTAGGCTTTTCTCATTCTTTCTAGTCATCATTCAATTCTATCTCTACTTCAATAAAAGCTCCTCCTACTCTCTCCTCCTAAAAGGACCTTTCACTCAATCCCCTTGATCCGCCTTAACTTTCTGGTCACCACCCTAATAGAAGTTCAATTGAAAGAACAATGTATCCGAGGCCGTCAACAAGTTTGATGATGATAGTTCAATGCAATGAAAGCATTGAGGTAGGGTCTAGATCAAGACTGATCAAACCAAGGTTTTAGTAGGCAAGAATATAAAGAACATAATGTCGATGGAGTTCTATCTGAGGTTCATAGTGGCTTGGCCCGCAGCAGTACCTTGACCAACCCCAAGTTCGATAGAACCAAGTTTTATCAATCAACAAAGAAAGAAAGCAACTATTGGCTCTATACGAGTTTTGTTCTTGCAGGTTCACTTTCTAGTTCTGCTCTTGAATCTTATGCTCTAGATAAAAAATCGATGAAAATTCTTGACTCATTAAAGTGCTAGCAGCACATTATCCGAGACCGAATCTGACTGACTAACCAAAACTTGTACTTCATCTGACACCATGGAGTTACTTTTCCATATTCTAAATTCTCTCCTTAAGCCAATTTATCTTGACCCAGGTCTAGAACTACTCTCAACGATTTTTGTAAAGAGAGAGGAGAGAGGCTCATGAAAGGAGAGGTATATGCCTCAAGCAAAGCTAAAGGAATGAAGTACTGACTAAAGGAATGTAGGTTTCTTAAAAGCAAAGATATGGCCGGCTTACTCGACTAAAAGTGGTCTCAGGTTTAATCAAGCTATCTTGCCTTTAGAGATAGAGCTTCTTTCATTGCATGTTGACATGCATTAAAGACAACTATAGTTGGTCCGCCTCGAGAGCTCTTGTGGGACTATGCTCAAGAAAGTTCCATTTCCCTCACTAGGAGATGATTGAAATAAGAGAAAAGAAAAGATTGTAGGTTGGAAAAACTTTTGTCACTTTTTTTCTTCATATATGCCCATCCACAAAGCGAGAAAAATGAAGAAGTGGCGTCAAGGCGGTCTAATGCTGCCTCCACACAAGCCATATGCTGAACCAACCTAGTCCACAAAAGCCATAGCGAAAGATTTCCTAGGATTTCTTTCATATACCTAATCTAGCAACTAGCAACTTCAAACAAACAAGAAAAGCTGGTCCGACATGGTGGGTAACATTTTAGAACGAATCTACTTCTAGATTAGCTCTTTATAGATTCAATGCCTGTAGGGGATGGTTGTCTAAACCTAGAGCATGCTAACTCCTCAATTTGCCAAAGAATCTACCAGGCCATTTGATTCTCTATAGATGTGGTTGAGATTGAATAGATAGGGCTAGCACAAGTTTGAAATTCACCACTGGGGAATTCACACAAAAGAGAATGAAGAATTCTCAATGAAAAAAGTGTTGTATGAACTAAACGTGATAGTTGTTTTCTATCAAACGAGCTCACATAACTCCACTCTCAACTTGGGATCACCCGACAAGTGACGATCAACTTTGGGCTCCATTCTTAGGTGCAAGCAGCTACCTGCCTTGCTTCAAAGCGATTCTAACTAGCGAGCAAAATGGGAGCCTTTCCTCCAAGAGAAGAAATGCCACATGGGATAGATGCCATGATGCATACAACTTTATAAAATAAAAATTAGAATGATTGATGTAGTCATTGTTTTAACTAATATCCTTATTGGATTTTATTAATTAGAGAAAACAAAGATGACTAAGATTGAAAATGATGAAAAAGATTGGAAGGATGCTAATAGAAGTGATGATGAGATAGAGGAGAAAATAATGTAATGATGATTCTAATGAAGAGCCTTTAAATGATACGGGAAAGATTTTTGAATTCAAAGTTTAAAGTCTTAGATTTTTTGTTTACAATTGAGAGCGAGAAAAACTTAATTATTTTAGACTTCTTGTTTAAATTTACTAGCTTATCTTAGTCTTCATGCCTATTATTTAGTATTTGTATGCTTTTATAAGTTTAATATAATGTTAGTATGTTGCTTATTATTTTATATCTTTAATTAATTTAATAGTTTAATTTTTAAAGCAGCTACTCCATATGAAAGAATATGCCTCAACATCTAATTACATTATTTTAAATCTTGATACATGTATAGTGGGAGCCAAATATTTTCTTTAACAAGGGCATATGTACTATTTTATTATTTGTAAGAGCACAAATTGAATTTTTACAATTAGAAACATTAAATATCCATAGCGTATTAATATATATCTATTATATATAAACATATATCAAAATTTTAGGGTAACATGTGCCCTAAATCAATCTTATATATACATGCTCGACATGTTGTTAGCTTATTGTTCCTCTATATAGTAAGAGGATCGGGTTCCACTCAATGGTTAACGAATCGTGTCAAACACTATCCTAGCTAGTTCATGTTCAGTTTATTTGAAGAGTTATGAAAGAAACCTTAATCTAGTGGTTGAGAGCTTTGGCTGTCAACTAAGAGGTCTTGGGTTCAAGTCCTTGTACATGCATTTTATCTGAGTTTGAGATTAATTTCCAAAAAAAAAGCTTTACTTCCCCTGCATAAGTGAAAAAGGTTAATTTTTTTTAAGCCTAATGGTAGAAACCCTAATATGAGCAATAATTATAACGAGAACTGTTCATTAACTGTAGCAGTCTATCGCTTCTGCAAGAACAAGCAATAATTGAAAAAAAAAAAAAAACCAAATAAAAGATCTCAATCGATGGGATCAGACTAACAGTGAAAAAACCCAACAATGCAAAGTAAAACAGAAGATTAATACCGCCGGAAGCAGCGCCATCACTCTCTCAAGTTTCGCCTTCTTCGCCTTAACCCGCTGTTGCCCTGCAACTAGCGGGACCTTCAGAGCACTCATTGGACGATAACCCAAACCAGGATGTTTCCTTGAAATTCAAATTCAAGATTTGAGGCTATCGGACGCCAATGGGTAATCACGAGTCCTGGCTGAAGATGCCGACCAAGTTTTTAGGGTTTCCTGTACATTGTGACTAGTTAAAGGACCAAAGGGGCAAGAAAGGTAAACAAGAAAATAGTAGGCTCGCCGCCGACGATGAGATGGACGGAGATCGGCGGCCGGCGGAGCGTCGGCGAGAAAATGGATAATTAGGTTCAGATTGGGGCTTCGGCTAGCAATGGTTGGTGTGTTGCAGGTTTCCTTTCGACCCTACGATGCGAGAAGACTAACAAATCTGGACACGACACGGTGGGAGTCGTGAGATGGCGACCCGGTAACTTTATTTTCACGGTGCGGAGATGCGGAGGCACTTCGTTGACCCGGGAATTGAGTCAAGAAATCTAACTTTAAAGAAAAAAATTAAAAAAATATCTTTTATAAACACTAATTTTCATTACAAAATTTATGTCATTTTAAATATAATTTTTTATTAAAAATTTTTTATTTAATTTGTAATTAGAATAAATACAAATATATATATATATATAAGAAAATATTATGTAAATTAGCATAATAAATATCATAAACAATTGAAATATACTAATTTTTAAAAATCATTTTAATAAATTTATTTTATTTTACAAGACATTACCTACCGTCAACTATTATTTTAAAATTATATATATATATATATATATATATATATATATATATATATATATATATATATATATATATATTATATATATATATATTATATATAAATATATATATGTATATATATATATAGTATATATATAATATATATATATATATATATATTTATTTATATATTTATTTAAAAATATTTATTAAAAATCTCATAATTTTAAATATTTTTGAGTATAATCGTTATTGTAGAAGTTATTCATACTGCATAACTATTATTATATTTATTGCACATTATTATTATTCTTATTATTACTATATATCATTAGTCATCGATTGATGTTTGTTGATGTTAATTCATTCATTAATTTACTCAACCATCATTACTGTTATTATTATCAAATTCTTTTGCTTCACCAATGATCGCCGCTTTACCAATAATTGTCATTCCAACAATAACTGTTACTATCATCACTAGCACATAAAAATAAAACTGTGCTTTTTTAAATATCAACCTTGTTTTATTTCAATAAAAATAAAATATAAAATAAAATGAAAAATAAAAAATAAAAATAAAAATGATCCTAGGCGTGCCCTAAGGAATAGCTTTTCTTAGATCAATATATTTTCATCATCATAAAATAATATTTTCTTTTAAAAAATCACACTAATAATATATAAAAATAATAATAAAATAGATAATATGATATCTAACATCACTCTAAGATTTTAGATATTTTATGTTTAAGAACATTATGATTTTAGATATTTTATGTTTAATATGTAAAATGATATAAAAAAAAATTGCCAAAATATTTTTTAAGAATTAATTACACATTATTATTTTTAATAAATCAAATTGTCTATTAAATTGTTAACATACTTTGCTGTTATTAACCTTTTTCAGGTGCATAACAAAAGATGGGATGTGAGACAAAAAAAAGTTTAAGAGAAATTATGTAATAAGTTTGTTGATTCTTTCTTACGAAAATATGTTTTACAATATTTGAAAACTCATGTAGTTGAACAAATGTTGTGTTAGTTACTTGAATGCTTTATTGAGAGTTTTCATCATTTCTTCATTCCATCAATGAGAAAAGTATGTGTTTGTGGCATAATTGGCATTGAGCGATGGTCGATGAAATAAAGTTGGATAATGGTTGATAACTAACTCAAATCTCTTGATATGAAAGGACAGTGGTGAGGAAGATATTCAGTGAATATCAAAGGAGGGCGAACGAAAATCTTTTAGTAGTTCTAATTAATAATGATAGCATGATGTAGAATACAAAGAGTTTAATGCTTGTCAGTAATTGCTCTTTAATGGAAAGGGGATATGGCAATTAGAAAGTTGGGTGTCAGGCATATATGTCTAAGATACATTGATTATTGGTATGAATCAAATGAGATTAATGATGAGGTTAGATGGTGGCCAACATCAAGCTCAATTATTCTTCTAATAAGCAAAAAATAATAAAAAAAGAAAGACAGTAAACTTTGATAAATAATAAAAATCAAACATCGATCATTTATGTGTTTGATGATATCAACAAAGAGTGTGCAAATTATAGAGGAATTAAGTTAATGTGCCATACATTAAAATTATGGGAGAGAGTAATTGAGCATAGGTTACGATGTGATACTGAAGTTTCTCAATCGGTTTGGTTTCATGCGGGTAGATCTACTATGGATGCTATACATTTGTTAAGAGGTTTGATAGAAGCATAGAGAAAGTAAGAAGGATCTACATATGATATTTATTGATTTAGAAAGCTTATGATAAAGTCTCAAGAGATGTTCTTTGGAGAGTTCTAGAGCGAGTTAATATTGGTTATATTCAAGTCATTAAGGATATGTATACTAGAGCATTACTTGTGTCCAAACACAAGGAGGATTGACAAAATATTTTCTATTTGGTTGGATTACATCAAGGATCAACATTAAGCCCTTATCTTTTTACTTTAGTTATGGATGTTCTTACGAGGCATTTACAAGAAGATGTACCTTGGTGTATGCTTTTCTTGACATTCTTCTTGTTGATAAGACTAGAGAGGAGTCCAAGAAACTTGAATTATGGAGGTCAACTTTAGAGTCTAAAGGTTTTCGTTTAAGTAGATCTAAAGCGAATATATGGAGTGTAATTTTAGTTGTAGAAGTTTTAGTGATAGTGTTGTGACTTTAGGTGATCAAGTCATTAATAAGAGTGGCGATTGAGATATTTAGGCTCTATTGTTCAAAATGATGGTGAAATAGATGGAGATGTTATTAGTAGAATTCAAGTTGGATGGTTGAAGTGGAGGAATGCATCGGCTTTATTATGTGATAGAAAAGTTCCACTTAAACTTAAGGAAAATTTTATAAGATGGTGGTAAGACACGCAATGACTTATGGTGCGAGAATGTTGGCCAATAAAAGAAAGCATAAGACTAAGTTAAGTGTTCTGAGAGATGAGGATGCTTAGGTGGATGAGTGGCTTTACTCTTAGAGATAGAATGCAAAATGAGTATGTTAGGAAAAGTTGGAGTAGCTCGGTGGTAGATAAGATTAGGGAGAGTCGCTTAGATGGTTTGGCCCACATAAAGCGTCGGCCGTCAGATGACCGATTAGGAGAGTAGATGCATTAGATTTGCCTTATGTTAAGAAAGGTAGAGGTAGACCTAAAAGACTTGGTTAAGATGTATAAAAATGATCTTAGTATCTTGGAATTAGATGAATTTGACATAATAGGACACAAAAGACGAAGGATAAATATACCCATATGGGATTAAGGCTTGTTGTTGTTGTTGTTGTTTATGATGACAAAGAAAGTTAAAATTTGAATGATGACCATTAGTTTAATCATTTTATGGTTGTAGGAGAGGCGACGTAATTAAGAAGATGGTTGAACATAAGTTTTTTTTTGTAAGTTTTAGGTGCAAGTTGATGAGCAATGCTAGAAGTGATGCAAACGATTGATCACGATCTTGATTATTATTTTGATACGATAAGAGAACATAATGACTAAAAGAAGGTGTTAGTTATCATCGCTAACTAAAGAACATTGGTTTTTCGTAGATATTGAATGATGGTTAAAAAAAATGGCCAACAAATATGTTGCTCGTGATCTATGATTTCCTTGATCATTATCCTATAAGATCGATCATGTGATCGAAAGATGCGAAGTCTAACCCATAATGAAAATCGAAAGTTAATATTGATTGATGGCTCGTAACGACAACAATGATGAATGTCTTTTTTGATCTATGACTAGTATTTGACAAAAGCTTATAGACCTTTGGATGTCTCTTAATCCATAATTTTTTTTCTATAAAAAACCCTCCATCATATACAAAAAAAAGACCTACTTTTAGATTTTTAAAGGGTTCAATTATTTATTTTTTGATAACATGTTTTTATGATTTGTCTTGTTACTCATGTCTTGAAATCCAATATTATATCAAAATATATAATATATTAAATAACAATTTTTTGGTAACATATTCATTATCCTCTATTTTTGGATATTGAAATTCAATATATTCTTAAAATATGTGGCTACAAATAAAACTAATTAAAAGTTGAAGGAGACTGGTGTAACATCCAACTTAATTTGACAATGCGACGTTACCATGCATGCAAATATAAATAATTAAATTTAAATACTTTGTTTCTCATATATATATATATATATATATATATATATATATATATATATATATATATATATATATATATATATATATAAAACGTTATTTATGAGTGCTAAAAGTGTGAACTTTAATTAATATTCTAACAATGCACTAATTAGAGAGAGATAGGAGAGATTTTGAGGTCAATAAATTCCATGCTTGTGTCATATAATTATTTTTTCTATGAAAAAAAATATATATCATTTAGAAAATCATAAAAAGTAATTAATAAAGTTGAAGCAAGTGATTCAAGCCAACCTGTGAACCAGCTAGTTTGGTTCAATAAAGGACTCACGAGTGGAGCTCGCTAAGCGAATAACTCGAGTTTGAGCTACAACTGATTCAACTTGTTAACTCATGAGCCAACTCGTTTGAAAATATATATAAAATATATTTAAAATATATTAAAATTCAATAGTTAAATTATAAAGTTAATATATTTAAAAGTTTTATCTCTTTTATCAAGTAATTTTTTATCAATTTTTTGGAAATTTACATATCATAATAATCTTATATATTTACATATCTAATATATAAATTTTAATTTTCACATATTTATTTAATACTTAAATCTTTAATATCAGGTCAAAATATCATCATCATTTATTTTTAAAAATTACATTTTAAACATATATAATAAAAGTTAAATATCTAACTTTTATATGATTAGCTAACCTAGAGTGAGTTTGTTTAAATTCAGATCACATGAGGGAACAAAGAACTGAATTTTACGTGAAAATTCGACTTTGCTAGAATCTTTTGATTATTAATATAAAATATTTGTTAATATTTGAAAAATATAATAATAATTATTTATAAAATTTATCGTTTTTTTAAAAATCATTAAAAGTTTTTATCTAATACATATTTTTTTTTCATATACATAATTATAAGATTTTACAAATATACATAAATTTTTATTATATTTTTTTTTTAAATTTTTAATAAAATTTTATTTTATTTTTTTAAATATAATATACTATTTACAACACATAGGAAATACTATAATGTAAACACAACAATTATATATATAAATACATAAGAATTGTATGATATGTATGTAAATCTTTCATTTTTTTTTTATATTTCTCATTATTTCTATCATTTTATTATAACAACATCTTGAATTAGAATCACTTTAATCTTCCATACTAAATTACTTAATGAATAAAGCTCGAGTTTAAGCTCAAACGTAATTAATTAACCAATCTCAAGCTTAAGTCAGGGTGATTGAAACTCTGACTCAACTCATTTACATCATTAATGCTCCTATTGATGGCTTATTTATATTGCATTAATAACATTATAAATCATTGTGTCAAAATTACATTTTTCTTACCTTAATAATTTAATAATTGCGTGCGAGAGCATTTTTTTTTCAAAATATTAGTGTAATAATGATATCATATATAACATAAAATAAATAATAGTGTACCCACTCAAAATTCTGCACTTTTGTAAAATCAAATATTTTAATCAATATATTACGCGATTATTATTTTTTGTTTATATATTGACTTAAATATTGATTTTTTTATCTCCTAGTTAAGTGCTTGTCAAAAAAATTCTTTGTTCTCAAAAAGTCATTAAGCTCGTTAAATATCTCTTATAAGCAAGTAAGTCAAATATAAATAAATATTTTAAAAAGGAGCTTTTATACATAGAGTCATCCTATTTTTCTATATTTATAAATTAATCATTTTCAATCTTAATTTTTCAAATTGACTTTAAAATATTGAAATCCATAACAAAAGCTCAACTCATATTTTTTATTTTTTAAAATTTTAAAGATTTGATCGTTGTACATATAAATACATAAGTCTGATATTTCAAAAAAAAAATGATTAAATTATAAATATGTATATATTAGATGATTAATTTGTAAATTTTCTAATAAAAATTTGATAGTTTTACCTAAATAATAATTACTTGATTGTTAGAGTTTTTGTTTTGATTGAAATTTTTCATATAATAAATAGATATAATCATAATATGAAAAGTCATCAATAAAGGTGATAGAATACTTTTATCCATCAAAAGTTGGAACATTAAAAGGTCTACAAATATCAGTATGTATAATCTCTAAAAGTTGTGTGCTTCTTATGATAGATTTCTTAATTATGTATTTTATAGATTTACCTTTAATATAATCAAATTCATGATAAATTAAGATATGTGATTTATTTATTAAGTGAAATTTTATGAAAGTTACTTTGTTTAAGATTTTAAATTTATAAATTTATACAATTATATTATTTATATAATTAAGAAAAATAAATTTTAACGATTACCAAATTTCTTACATTTTTCTAATAAAAAATAAGTTATAGATTCAAATCTTATAATCATAAATAAGAGCTTAGCTGGCACATGTTCTGCTCATCTATACCTTTCATTCTTGACTTTTTATTATGTAGCTTCAAAAATTGCATTAATTAAGAAGAGCAATAATTGTTAATGTCCGGCATTAACTCTGGTCAGCAACCTACGCTGCCTCGCTAGGCAGGGAAACGTACACGTCAAATTCCAGAGTGTTCTCAAATTATATTTTTATTATTTTGAGTTTTTTTTTAACATAAAATCTCTTTTAAATATCTATATATATATATATATATATATATATATATATATATATAGACCACATAATTCTCATATATTTATCTATCAAATACTTAAATTTTAATATTCATATGATAAGCATTAAAAATTTTTGTATCAAATCAAATATAATATTATCGTTATTTTCTTAAGTTAAATATATTTTTGCATGCATAAAAAAATATTATATATATAAATATCAAATTTTAGATGTCATACATTGATATATAATTTTAAAATCTAATTTATCAAATATGAATCTTGAAATTATATATATATATATATATATATATATATATATATATATATATATATATATTAATTAATTAAATTTGATATCATCTAAATTCAAATTTTTAAAAACTTATAGCAGAATTGAATATTTCTATGAGTTAAGATAACTTCGATATTCTTATCATGACTATAATAGAATTTTGTTTTCATTGATTGTTCATGGCTAAATTAGAAAGAAATCATGGGTCTCGAATCGTTGCCTCTTTTCAGGGACCTCTTCAGGCTGTATAAGAGAATGTCAAATTGGTACAATCAACTCCTACTAATCCTAAACACCATAAATCAACTGATATTGAGATATGATAAATTCAAATCCGATTGAGCCCAAATCAAGTATTTGAAGTAGGGGTTTTTACATACATACCATCTCAAACTATTTATTTTACTCATTTAACACTCAAAACTTTATTAAATATTAAAACAAGTGAAACTCATTTTATCATTCCATAATCGTGAGTTCCTTGTTTTCATGTGTAATAATAAAATTTTGATTTTAAAGTAAAATAAAATATTTGATGATATTTAAAAAATTTGAAGTATAACAAAAAATTAGAAGCATTTGTTTAAAGGTCAAATGATATCTGAATTTGATATGTTAATAGTCAAATTGAATGAATCAATAAGAGATGACTCCAACTAAAAAAACAAAAAATAAAAATAAAAAATAAAAAAATAAAATAAATAAAATAAATAAATAAATAAAATTTTTAAAAAAAAGAAAAAGAGATGACTCCAACGAATTTAAGATCAGTTAAAATTCGAGGCCATTAAGCCATATAAATATTGAAAAAACTTTTATAATAAATGGAATCAATATAGACCATCTGATTGAGTGTTTTAAAAATTTGCATAAATTTATTAAAATATTCCTCCTAAAATTTTATGAACTAGACTCCATTCTTACATTGAAGGATGAGGAGCCAAAGAGCTAAGCTTAAGAGTTTGAAGCTAACCACAAACAACCATCATCGGCAACTACTGATAGCTATCACTAATTACTAAAGATTGTTATTGCTTGACTACTATCCTACGTTCGTTGTGGTCTTATTTTTAGGTTGTTGTGACCTAATATTCATATATACTATGAAAAGATAAATAATAGTATTTCAAAATTTATAATCTCGTCTTCTTTAATTAGAGAGAAGAATAAAACTTTATAACCAAGTTATATAATGGATTACTTTAACTAGATTAGACTCTATAATTTTTTTTTCTCTTTTGGAGTTTTTCATGTAAATGATTTTATTGTTTCACATTACTTTCAATTGTGTGTGTTAGATATCCTTACTATGGAAACATAAATAATTATATTTTAAATTTTATAATCTAGTATTCTTCAATTAGAGAGAAGAGTGAAACTGATAGGGCTAGGTTTGGGTTAATTGAACCCTATCTCGGTTGTTTCACTGTGCAGTTTATCGGTTGCTTCCTGAATCGTTGGATGGCGCTAATTGAATAGGGCGGTTGGATCAAATTTCGTGAAATGGATTTCTGAATGTTAGCTTCACTGTTGGATCTAGGTTGGGGTGAGTGGATTCCACGCGGCAGAGGTTGCGGGGTCGATGGCTGTGTTGGAATTGGGAAAACTGAGTTGGATCTAGATCATTGATTTGACTCGGCGTCTTCTTGGCCGGCAAGGCTTCCGAAGCTTTGTTTTAACCTTATTTTATTTTCTCTTTTCTGATTCGTGTTGAACACTCAGCGTTGAGGAAGGAAGGCGGAGGAAGCAGGTTTCGGGGAGAAGGGAGTTTTAAGTTAACGAAGAAGTGCGGAGGAAGAAGAGAAGATGGAGTGGAGAAAGATAAATTTATTTTCATAAAATTTCATTACCTCCTTGTCTTCTTTATTTATAGTTCAACCTAGATCTATGCTTTCTTTTCATTGGTAACTAATTTCTGTTACATTTGAGACAGTTTATTTACTATTTGTTTACTCCTGTCTCTCTGGAATATTAGTTAGTTAAAGCTGTTAGTTTTAACCGTCCATGATCTTCTTGGTTTCTTGATCTTTTCTGCTGCTTCTTCCATTCTGTTACAACTGTCATGGCAAACTGTTATCTTGTTAGTTATTTCTTGAGTTTGAGTTCTGATATAGTTTATATTATGGATTATGCTACGAATTGCTCGAACGCTCTATCATTGATTCTCTGCGTATGATTTGGGGTTATTGTTCTTGTTGTAGATGCTCATTATGCCTCTGTTGTTAGAATGCTATTCGACGTGTATATTTGTAATCTGTAATCTTGTAGTTATTTTCCTCAAGATTAATTGTAATCTTTCTTCTCTGTTGTTATCATAGCTTGCCTCTATCTGTTTGTTCTCTGTAAATTATGGATGTATTTGTCCCTCCTTACTATCTTAAGTAATTACTTATGTTATCTTGTGAAATCCTTTAGCCAATTTGAAATTTTTCTGTTCCTTTTGCCTTTATTGTCTATTTGATGATATGGAGTCATATCAAAAACTTTATAACTCAAGATATTGAGTGAATTATTTTAACTAGACTAAACTATTATAAATTTTTTTCTTTTGGAGTTTTTCACATAAATTTTATTATTATTTCACAATACTTTTAATTATGCATTTAGATATTCTTAATGAGCTTACATCTAATTTAAATCTATAGTCATGAATTTTCTAACACATAAAAGATATGTAAATACTTAAAAAATATGTAATATGCATGTAAATATTAAAAAAAAAAAAAAATCCTATACCTAAATTATAATATTCTTAACTTAAATCTTTATTGATGATAAAACCCTATAAACACATATCTTGATATGAGAATAAAAAAGTAGAAAAAAAAAAACAAATCCCCCATATAAATAATTCCCATAAAGAATTATTTTAACTCTAATAAAAAATATTATACAACCAAACCGGTCTACCGACCCGAACCGGAAAACTATCAATCTCATCCATCCAGGGATTCTTCTCCTTAACTGGTTCAACCGTCCTCAATGCCTTCCAAACCGCACTGTTACACTTAAACCCCGACCCAAAAGCTATTTGCCAAGTCGGTCACCCTTCTTCATCCTCTCCTTCGCCTCGGTGTACGCCAGTTCATACCACAGCGAACTGCTCGACGTATTCCCAAACCTATACAACGTCATTCTGGACGGCTCCATATGCCTCTCCGTCAACCGGAGGTTCTTCTCGAGCTCATCGAGAACTCCCCTGCCGCCGGCATGGATGCAGAGGTGGTCGAAAGCTAGCTTAAAGTCAGGGATGTAAGGTCGGATTGTTTTGATGAGGAGGACGCGGCGGGCAACAAGGGATGCAAAGAAGAGGAGTTGTTCGGAGATGGGGAGGACGAGGGGGCCGAGAGTGGTGATGTTGGTTTTAAGGGCTTCGCCGGCGACGGACATGAGGTCTTTGGAGAGGGAGACGCCGGTGCGGCCGGCGGGGTCTTCGGACTGGAAGACGCATTTGTAGGAGCGGTCATCGGCGCCTTTGTGGGTGCGGACTGTGTGGAGGAGTTGGTATTTGGAGCGGCAGCGATCGGCGCGGTTGGTGAGCAGGACGGCAGCGCCGCCGACGCGGAAGAGGCAGTTGGAGAGGAGCATTGAGCGAGTGTTGCCAAGGTACCAGTTGAGAGTTATGTTTTCCGTGCTGACGATGAGGCAATAAGAATTGGGGTGGACCTGCTTATGTCATAAGACTTCAGTTCGTACATTCAACTAAATTTTTATCTGAATTAAATTTCAATAAAAATATAATTAGAGCCTGTTCGTGATCAATTTTATTTATCATTTTATAGTTTTATATTATTTTTAATATATATATATATATATATATATTTTAAAGTAATTTTTAAAATATTTAAAAAGTTATTAAAAATAACTATCACAATTAAAAATGAATAAATTAAGATACAAACAATTTGTTTGATATATTTAATGTGACTCTAATTAATATTTACCCCCACATATCTCAACGGTCTTCTGATCTATTTATGAATGCCTCCTCACCTACATTTTATTCAAAAAAATTAATGATTTTGTCAAGAGCCTATGTGTTTAATCAACTTTCTCTATCACGACTTCATAAAACCCAACTTCTAATTTTAGTTTAAAAAATAAAATTGATTAGTATTATTATTTATTAATCACAATAAAAATAAAAAAAAATTCAAAAAAAAAAATACTAACCTTTAATAGCTGCTTGCCAAGGTCTATGGAGATGAGGCCAGCACTGCAACCCATGCCACCAAGATTATAGCTAAGAATGTTACCCCTAAGCTTGTAGTGATTGACAATCATGGAGGTGAGTGATGGGGTAGGATTGAAGAGGCTACAATTAACTATAAGAATACCAATGTCCTTTGCCTTCACCCTAGTTTTGGCCAAAAGATCATCAATGGCCCCAAACATCACCGCCTCGGCCTCCTTTCGTGCCTCAGACATACACGAGTTTGCCGGAATCCTCGCGATGGATTCAGGTAAGTATGTTGATTGCCCGAGTCCTGATCGCTCGATCACCCTCTCCTGAAATCAATATAATTTTAATATTTTTAGAGTTTATTTATAAATATTTATATAGCATCTTAATTTATGGATGATATAAAAGATGTCACTAATATTAATTTGTCCCAATTGAAACAATTTTTTCAAGTATATGTTATATCCCAATTTAAAATTTTTATATATATATATATATATATATATATATATATATATATATATATATATATGTATATATATATATATAGTTTAATGATATGCATATAAAAATTTCATATATCTATATATGTATTTATATATTATATAAAAATAAACGAATGAAATATTGTATATAAAAGATGATGTGTCAAAATCTAAATCTTAAAAGATGAAAAATATGCAAATACAAATATTTATTTGAAATTAATTGGAAATTAATGTTAATTTTAAACTTCACAAATTCCATAAAAATATATTTTGATTCAAAAAAAAAAAACAATCAAATTGGATGAAATTATTTTTTAATAAGTTATGTTTAATTTGCTTTTGGATTATATTAATATGATTTATAATGAAGAACAAATGAGTACTAGTACGGTAGTAATATATAAAAGTGGATAATATTTATATTTAACAAAAACCATATCTTTCCCATTATATTCAATCCTCTAAATAGTTCATTCTATCCCACCTTTTATTACACATTTCCCCTCGCCCCCAACAAAAGAAAAAAAAAAAAAAAACAGCTTACTTGAAAAGCCAGGCTCTCCTCTGTGAAAGCTTCCGTGAGCTTCGCCCTCTCAATATACCCTTCCCTTGTGCTCTTCTGCTTCTCCTCCGCCTTATAACAAGCGAAGTCAAGCAAGTAAACAGGGCGTGGACTCTTCATAACGTAAATGGTGGAGAGGACGACGATGATAGCCGAGCAGAACACAACCGAGATAAGATTGTACTGAAGCTTGTTCCAAAGAAGGTGGAAGTCATCGGCGGTGAGAGCGGAGAACTTCGCCGAGGCGGCGGCGAGAAGAGGGAGGAGGAAGAGATACATGGCGTGGGAGACTAAGTAATGGTAGCCAAGTTTCACGTGAGCTTAACGGATTGGATGAAGCTGGGGAGATTGAGTTCTTCGTTAGTAACCGAGGGATTTTCCATGGCGGAAATTAGAATGGAGGAGAGCTCGGATGAGAGAGGTGGATTGGAAGAAGATGAGTTTAAATGGTTGTGCGTGTGGGAGGGAGGTGGGGGAGGAGATACAACCACCCCAACTAACAGGTTTTATGAATATAGGCCTTGTTTAAAGTGTTTCATTCATCTTTTGATTTTTAATTTAATGATTTAGTTATTAATCTACATAAATATAATTATAATGACTTTATTTGTATATAAATAAATTTAATATTTATGATTACTCTATGGAATTTTTATTTGAAATAATTACAAAGAAAGTCGAGCTATATTATCTTATATTTTACTCTAAACTGTGCTAGTTGTTATTTAGAGAAACATTGATAATGAATCTTGATATGTCATTGAAAAATCTCCTAATTAAAGCACGAATCTTGATGTATATAAATATCACTTATAATCAAAATTTTAATCTTTCAAACACTCTTTTGATCATCATAGAGCTCATATAAAATATATAAATTAGATTGAAACAATCGATTACGAGTTGAAGGCATCAAACTTAAAATATAATTGAAAACTTTGGGATATCAGTTGGATCCCTAAATATTATCTAAATATAAAATATTTATAGTAAAATCGAGCATCTTACGAGATGAATTTAACAAGTCTAAGATCTCTTAATTCTGACTTTATTTGAGCATTCAAATCATTTTGAAATCGATGAAGTGGTTTGGATTTTCTTGTATTTATAAATGTATCCATGTCATAATATCTCTCATTCTTCATATGAGACCTAAGCTAAATAGGATAGAAAGCTCTCATACTTGAAGAATATCAAAATATAGTTGGGCATACGACGTGGATCACCCAACACTATTGATCACCGCCGACCGCCATCGCCGGTCACCACCACCAGCTTCCACCGCACGACAGTTGCCGAATCACCTCTGGTTACCACTGTTGGTCATTGCCGATCCGTATCGGTTATCGCTGCTTATCACATGTCATTATGATGGTCACCATCGCTACCATACCATCCCTTCAACCACTACTATGATGATCGTTGTCATCGGATCATCAGACTATCACCTCAAGCAAAGCCTTCATCGCTGATCCAGTGAAACTTCTCGCAAAACATGCTCTTATAAGCTATTCTTCTTCAACTTTGGAGACATGATAATAATTGTAACAAATACTAATATAGTTAAACTATTTTTAAATGGGCTAGTCCTGTCAATTTTTCCCTTCTTGAGGTTTTCACGTAAAAATCATGATATCTCTTAAACTCTTCTGTTGTGTCTACGAAATTTTCATGCAATGTTAAGATATCAAATTCTCCTACTTTTCTGACCGAATCTTCCTGCACATAATAAATCTAAAAGACCTTTAATAAATTTTTCTAAAATTATAAGACTTACTAGTTTGTAATTTATTCTTCTACAGCCTAATTATTTGTTATCTTTTAATTTTGAAAAATTATACATGCAATATTAAAATCATGTATGTTTATGATTTGAAATTTAAGTATTATATTGTTCATATCTCATAAAAAAAAGCTAATATTAACTTATTTATAATAAAACATTTCTTTTATTCATGTATACATAAGTTTTTATATGATTTGCGCATTATGATCCTGTGAATATAAAGCTGATGATCTGTATGTTATAACATGCACCGTATAATAATAATTATAAATAAATGCCAGCCAGACAAAATATAAGTATTATATTGAATATATATATATATTGATCTTGAATTTATATGATGCAAAAATGGAATAAATTTATATACTTAATTACAAGAAAGAAAGAGAGAACAAAAAAAAAAAAGAAAAAAAAAGAATGCCAGCCAGAGAAGGCCAGGAAGCAGGAGCTTCTCAACAGCTGGACCGAATTTTCATGCGGGAAAGTTGAATTTTTGGATGTTGCGTGCTGAAAGATTGCGACTTTATGTTATAAAATGCACAGTATAATAATAATTATTAATAAATAAAATAACAATAATGTTTTTTTTATTAAAACAACACGTTAGCCTACCTGTTCTATTAGAACCGAAAGGTAAAGCTGGGTCGGTGACCACGGTTATACAAAATAATTACATAAATAAGCAATGCTATATCATAAATAAACTTTCTCTCCTATATGTGAAATACAAAATCGTTACGCTAATAAAGACCATTATGAGGCTGAGATGTGTCTACGTATCTCTGGGGACATGCTTGGCTTAGCCAAATTATATCTAATGTCTTCTTCGATATCTACAGCCATAAATGCTATATGCACATTTATCAATCTCTCTCTCTCTCTCTCTCTCTCTCTCTCTCTCTCTCTCTTAGTTACCTTTATATTGGTATGTAGAGATTCAAGTTGGAGATGAAATATAGAGCTTTTAAAATAATATGTATAATAATGAGTGCATGTGTGCTCGACTAGAGAACTATTATGTTCTTCCAAGGGGAAGTAAATCTAGTAGGAGCAGAACAAGTTCTTCTCCAAAAGGAAATTGAGAAAACGATAATTTCATGGAGCCTAAGATACTTAAGAAGCAAATGAAGTATAACCGGGGATGAGAAAAAGAAACCAAAAATCCGGCTTTATTCAGAGTCTATTTGGGGAAGTTTTAAATTATTGAAAAGCTGATTGTAAAATTAGTGTAGATAAATTAACTTTTTAAAAAAATTATTATGCGTGTTATAAATAATTTTTTTAAAAAAAATTCAAAAATCAACTTTCTGACGGCCACTATACTTTAACATCTCTGATTTTCAAAATAATTTTTTCATCATAAAATTTTCTGAAAAGCAACCGAATCTGAAAATATAAAACCGTTAAAAAACTATCTCAAATACATTCTCTCTCTCTCTCTCACTCAGTACATCTATTTTCCCTCTTATTTAAAGAGGTCCACCAAAATAAAAAAATGGCCAAATTACAATTATAAATTTGTGGTTACTATTATAAAATAACAAAATTGATGATCTTAAATGAAATACATAAATCATATATATTCTTGTGGCTAAGACGATACGGTCATCATGCGTTATACCATCTATGTGGTTATTTTAACTTTGACCTACGTAATATCAGAATTTAATGACTTAGCTCAGTATTCTTAATCCTATTTTGAGAGTTGACTTGCAATTTTTGAACTAATTTGATCTTATTTAATCAAGTCAAAATTATCTTAAATTAAGCTTTGGCTTAATATTTTTTGAGTTTATATATATATATATATATATATATATATATATATATATATATATATATATATATATATATATATATATATATATATATATATATATATATATATATATATATATATATATATATGAAATTTGATGAAACTTATTTTATCAAATAGTATTTTATTTGATCTATCACTGCAAATATGTCATAGGCAAATAAACCTAATGAGATTCATAAAATAATAAAAGTGAAGGAGTAGTTAAAATCTTGTAAATAAAAAAAAAAAAAAAAGTTC
The DNA here is from genome assembly GCA_021442155.1 of Cymbidium sinense. Lineage (NCBI taxonomy): Eukaryota > Viridiplantae > Streptophyta > Magnoliopsida > Asparagales > Orchidaceae > Cymbidium > Cymbidium sinense. Next base: position 124,871,506 of record CM038224.1, on the reverse strand, counting down.
ACTAGATTATATGATTTACTTTCATTTTGCAAGGGAATTATGCTAATGTGTTAGACTTTAATTTCTTTTTTCTAAATTATATCCAAATGATATTATATATAGAAAAATATAATACAAATTTTATAAAAATGTAATATTAGTCATACTACATGTTTAGAATAAATTACTATATTATATGTCAATAAAAATAATAATGATATATATTTTATATCAAAGATAAGCTATAAGAGAATTATTTTTAAATAAACAAATAAAACGAGCAAGGGGTGACCTAGCACGTCCTATATGTGTCAATAGCTAACCCAATATTGAAACTCATGGTGAACTTGATCCAAAAGATCTTAGATTCGGGTTGACCCAATCAATTTCTGATGGAGTTTTGAGTATAGAATTCTAATTCGTATAATTTTTAAGCAATTTGTTTGTTTTTTGGGTGAAGTTTAGGATGACCTAAAAAAACTCTATTTTGACTCGATAATCTTAAAACAATACCTTTTTCACAAAATATAATTCCACCAATTCTCATAAATGGTAGCATTCCCTTCTCCCCTTTATTCTTTATATTTCAAAAAACATGGTTATAAGAATTAATATTATGTCTTATTCAATAGTACTTATATTTAGCATTCATGTCATGTTTTCTACCCGCAGAATATAATTATGTACTTCAAATGGGTTATTCTAGTCAGGTTTAGATTAACCGAGTTGTAGGTGGGTAAAATTTACGTTAGTTTTTAATCTATTTAATAAATGAGTCGAGCTCGAGTCATATAAATTTGGGTCTTGATTCCATCAAGTTGACATCCCTAGATTTGTGTGATTCCATCACAGTTTGGGGCCCTCTATAAAATTGGATACTTTCAAGTATTTCGTCAATATTTTATATAAGTTGGTCTTTTGGTGGCCACATGGAGATTTGCATGTTCTTACTAGTCATTGAATATAATAGGGCAAGAGAGGCATGGAGTAAGTGAGGAACTATGGAGTTTATGATTGAGACTATTTCACCTAAAGACTGGACATATATTAAATAATCAATTTTAAATCCTCACCAAATCTTAATGTAATGAATGCTTACCAACTTTGCATAGAAAATTCAAGGATTCTCAATGAGTTTTTAAGTTACTCTCATTAAGATTCGAAGATTCACATAGTTAGTATTCAAATCATTCTCCATGAATGTAAGTTGGAGAATAATAGAAAAAATAGGAAAATAATTTTATCGACTGGCTTAGTACTACTTTTAATTAGCAAAATAGGTCAAGTTTTCGTTGAACGGATGGACAACGGGCATCCACGTCGGCTTGTCGTCCGCAACGGACGGCTCTTATTTTTTAAAAAAAAAAAAAAATATTTTGCGTGTATAGGAGTCATACTATATCAGAATCGAGCAAACTTGGTATCGTTGGAATCGTAACGAAATTTTCTACAACTTTCATGTTGGTCGAAATTTACGATTGTGACCCGATACATGGTAGTTTTTGCGAATAATCGCAAAGCTGCGGCGAAAAAAATTTGGAGCATGATTATTTTGCGATCGAGTCATCTGATGAAATCGAATGAACTTGACATCGTTGGAATCGTAATGAAATTTTCTACAACTTTCATGTTTGTTGAAATTTATGATTGTGACCCGATACGTGGCAGTTCTCTTAATACAAGTATTTTTTTTAATATTTTCTTTTTTTCCTGTTAATTATAGCACAATTATTCTAATTTTTTTATATTAACTGTTAATATAATTATCAACTTTCTTTCTTCACTGTAAATGCTAATTATGACATGATTAGTTAAAAATATATTTTAATCTCTTTAAGAATGATGTTATAATAATATAATTAATCTTTAAGGATTAACAAGATAAAGATGTTATGTATAAAAGATCATTGAAATAAGAGAGACTAAAATATGTTTTTATTTTTTGTTATAGCATATATATATATATACAAAAATATTATAATAGGATGATAATGTTATGAGATGATGTATGAAATTTCAAAGTTTATTTCGTGCGTAGTTTTGCACGCATTCGTAAAAATTGCTGCGTATCGGGTCATAATCATAAATTTCAACCAACATGAAAGTTGTAGAAAATTTTATTATAGTTCCAAAGATATTAAGTTCATTCGAACCGACATCGTATGACTCCGATATGTACAAAATACGACATCTGCTCTGAAATTTCAGTTCGTCGCCGCAGTTTTTGCGCGCATTCTCAAAAAATTGTTGCATATTGGGTCACAATCGTAAATTTTGACCAATATGAAAGTTGTAGAAAATTTTGTTATAATTCCAACGATACCAAGTTCGCTCGATTCTGACACCGTATGACTCCGATATGTGTAAAATACGAAAGCTGCCCCAGTTTTTTTTAAAAATAAATCCACGTTGGCTTCAATTAGGGGTGCAACCGAGTCAAGCCTACTCGCGAGCCAGCTCGAGCTCGACTTGAAATCCGGCTCATTTACTGTTCATTTCAGCTCATTTCATCGAGCTCAAAGGTAATCGACATTAAAGAGCTTCGAGCTCGAGTTAGCGAGCTTCGGTTAGGTGTTCGTCGAGCGGCTTCGGGGATATGAGAATATTAACCCGTCGACTTAGCGGGCGATCGGCACTTCTCATTCTAGTATTGTACCTTAACTTATATCCGTCTCTGGAGTGTGAGTCCGACTCGCCTAATGCAAGCTTCTCGAGTGTCCTCGCCTCGTCTCTTTGCTGCCAATCTTTGGCTTGTCGTCTCGACTCTCTCCTTTCTCTTCCCGCTGTAGCCTCACTTCTCGGTTCTCGGTTTGAGTTCCCTCATCTTCGGCTTCAAATTTTTCTCACTTTCGATAGCAAGATCGACTTGATCTTGGTTGGTCGTTCATTTTCTTTATGCTCACATCGGTATTTGATTTGATGATGCTTAGATTAGGTGTGTGAAGCCATTGAAATTAGGTTTCTTGTTCTTTGGTTTTGATGTTGGTTGTGAATCAACTTGTGATGTTCTTTTGGATTATGTGTTTAATGAGTAATGACTATGTTGGTTGTGTATCTCTCAGTTGTTTAGGGTTGTAACTTGTTCAATGTAGCTTATCATCTATTGTTTATGATTTTCGATGGTTTATGGTTCAATTGTTGTTGGTTGTTGGATGATGGTAAATATGTGTGAACTTTGATTTGTGGCAAAAAATAGTTATTAAGTAGTTTTATCATTTTGGTCATTATCTTTCTTCCAACTAGGTAGGATTTGTGATGGACTTGATCCACAAATCGATGTTCTTTGGTTTTGATGTTGGTTGTGAATCAACTTGTGATGTTCTTTTGGATTAGGGTTTAGTGAGTAATGGCTATGTTGGTTGTAACTTGTGTTAATTATTTGGATTTGTTGATGTAACTTGTAGGTCATTTATTTGTTGTTCAATGAAATCAATTTTGTTTAGGGTTGATAACGGTTCAATGCTTAACTCATTGTTTATGGTTTTTTATGGTTTATGGTTCAATTGTTGTTTAGTGGGTTGTTGGATGATGGTATATATGTGTGAACTTTCGATTTGTAGTAAGTATTTATTAAGTAGTTTTATCATTTATGGTCATTATCTGTTCTTCCAACTATTTTAGGTAGGATTTGTCTTTGGACTTGATCACCTAAAATTCATTATGACATACTTGGTGCCTTTTTTATAATACATGTTATGTTATGGATTCATTATACTTTTGTTAATTCATTATGCTTTATAAATCACTATGTGGCAATGAAATGATGATTTTCTATGTTGGTAATTGGTTTCTATGTTGCAGTGAATTATAGAATTATTGGATAGAAGACAGAGTATTGAGTTTTTTATTATTACAAAGTGCAAATATACAGTGAGCAATTTGGTATTTTTGAGTTTTTTAATATTTTATAAATCAATTATCTTCTTCATTCATTAAGTTGTAATTTATCATTTTTATTTTAGATTTAAAATGGCAACACCACCACTTGGAGAGGATGTGTTAGTGGATAGCGGTAATGATAACAGGTTGTGGGTGTCCAAATTGATATTGAGGAGCGTAACAATGTAGATGTTAATAATATTGAGGGAATGAAGTTATTAATGATTTGGTTTGACAAGGGTGATGATATAGGCGTCTTGAAAATCCAATTGAATTAAGAAAAAGAAAGAAAACATCGCGTGTTTGGGAGGAGTTTAAAGAAGTTGTTCTTCAGATGGCCAGAAAAAAGGGGAATGTATTCATTGCAAGAAAAGGCGCTATAGGTATCTTGGTGCTACACAATTTAGGAGGCATTTACGATGTGTGCTAGAATACGCATTGTGAAGCAAAAATTTTATTTAACCAAAAGATTTTGGCGTTCATTAAATAAATCGGGAGGATTAACTTACTTTTAAGTTTGATCAAACAAAAGTTAGAGAGATGGTTGCTCATTATATTTTGATTAATGAAAAACCCTTCTTGATTGTGGAAGAATTTGGATTTAATCTTGTTTTGAAGTCCATGTCACCATACTTCTCTAAATTCTCTAGAACAACTGCTCGTGGTGATGTGATGCTAGTATATGAAAAGGAAAAAAGAAAATTAAAGCATTCATTGAGTAGTATAAATAGAGCGAGTTTTACTCGACATTTGGAAATCAAAGAATCAATATCTTATATGGTATCACTTGCACATTATGTGAACCTGAAAATTGCAAAAAAAGTTCTTAGTTTTTACATTTACCACCTCCACATACGGCTTACGAAATTGTTGACACATTCTATAATGCCCTAACTAAGTGGGGTCTTGAAAATAAAATATTTACCATATCAGTTAATAATGCATCAAATAATGATAGGACTATCAAGTTATTAAAAGATGGTTTACGGATAAAGAAAAAATTATTCTTTGGGGGAAGACTATTCCATGTACGTTGTTGTGCACATATTTTGAATTTAATGGTGAAAGATTGGGTCAAATGTATAGAATTTGTTGTTGAGAAAATCTGTGACACAGTTAATTTTATCAATGCTTCTGAAGGTAGACTAATAAAATTTGTTGATGTTGTTCAACAGTTACAACTACCAACAAGAAAGCTTATCATGGATTGCCCAACACGTTGGAATTTTACATACAATATGCTGGTAGTTGCACTTCAACTAAAAGAAGCTTTCTTTTCATACGAGTGAGAGGAGATTACATATTATATTACTAAGATGAATGGAATAAAATAGAAAATGTTTGTGATATTCTTGGTTTTTAATGAGGCAACTAATATCATTTTGCATTTGACATCTAATTTGTTTCTCTCACAAATTTGCACTATAAAAAAGTATTGAATGATGGTGCACTATCTTGATGACTTCATTAAGCACATGACAAAAAAAGAAAGAAAAATTTGAAAAATATTGGCGAATGCAACCTTGATGACATTTGGTGTAATTATGGACCAGAATGAAATTTGTTGTCATTGAGTTTGCTTATCCTATGATCTATGAAGGAGATGAAAGCAATCATAATATTGCATATGTTCGTACTTTACTATATAAATTATATGAAGAATATGTTGAATACCTTGAAGCAAAAACTTATACTACAAGTAGTGGGACATTTAGAGGTGAAAGTAGCATGAGTGATGAGCGACGGCGGGATACTCTTGCACGAAAATATAATGGTTGACATGATTTTACTGCTTATCTATCAAAAAAATCAAGTAAAGGCCCAACAAGTCAGATTTGGATAACTACTTTGAAGATGGGTTAGAGATAATTCTAGAAGGTTGTAATTTTGATGTGATTGCTTGGTAGAAAAATATGCATCTTACATATCGCATACTCTCAAAAATGGCTGTTGATATTTTATCTATTCCAATTAGCACAGTTGCTTCTGAGTCGACCTTTAGCATGAGAGAGAGTTGTTGATACTTATCGCTCAAAGCTTGGAGTTGAAACTGTTCAAGCTCTCATATGTGGGTCTAATTGGATTCGTTCTCATTACGGCTTGAAAGGGAGAATTAAGGTATTTATTTACCTTCCAAACACTTATTTTAGTATCATTTTTTTAATGATATTAATATTATACTATATTGAATATTTATTAGGAAGAGGATTAAGATGAAGAGATTGATATACCCCTAGGTCCTCTACAGATTGCGTAAAGGAAAAGTGGATGAATATGAAGAGCTGACTTTACTTATTGTTTAAATAGACTTTATGTGGTTTATATTTGACATTTAAACTCTTTATAATTTCCGTACTTGCAATTCTTTGTTTAGTATACATTTTCAAATGTTATGATTGTATTAAATACTAATCTATATAAAAGTGATAATTTTTGGAAATATTAGAGGGAAATTGATGATGATAGCTATAATGCTATTGATTTTGAAATCAAAATTTATAAAGTTGCTCATACATTCCTTGGATGTTGGTAGTATTGTAGTTACTCATCTATTGGATGTGTCTTTGGTAGCTAAGTAGATACTTTTACGATGGTTGCTCATATATTCCTTGGATGTTGGTAGTTGCTTTAACATAGTTGCTCATCTCTTGGATGTGTCTTTGGTACTACTTTTGAAAATTTTCTAAACTTGAATCAATGCCCTCTAGTTGTCTTCTTTGTCTCGGTTTTTACTTATGGTTGGTGATTATATGCTTTATTGGGTATGTGGAATTGAAGCACTTGTTGAGCAAGCATTAGTGGACTCTAAATGACTTCTTTGTCTCGATTTTGCCTTATGGTGGTTTGGATGCTACACCTCTACTATTTTTCCTGTAATTATGTTGCTTTCTTAATTCATATTGATGGTTGGCTGATTATATGTTTTGTTGGAGTAGGTGGAATTGAAGCACTTGTTTAGTGGACTCTAAATGACTTTTTTGTCTCAGTTTTTGCCTTATGGTGGCTGGATGCTGCCTACTGTCTCTTATTTTTCCTGTAATTATGTTGCTTTCTTAATTCATATTGATGCTTGGCTGATTATATGCTTATTGGAGTAGGTGGAATTGAAGCACTTGTTGAGCAAGCATTAGTGGACTCTAAATGACTTATTTGTCTGGTTTTTTTTTTATGGTCTGGATCTTCTTGTTTTCCTATAGTTATATTGTCGGCTCTGTTGCAATCGATTGTAATGCTTACTGTTTTTCTTGTAATTATGCCTCGATTTTGCCTTATGTCTCGGTTTTGGCCTTATGGTTGTTGGCTGCTACTTGTTTTCCTGTAATTATCTTGCTTTCTTAGTGAAGGTTGGCTTATTATTCTCCTTGTTGGAGTTTGTGGAATTGAAACACTTGTTGAGCAATCTTAAATGGCCTCTAATTGATGTCTTTGTCTCGATTTTGGCCTTATGGAGTTGTAATGTCTTGTATCTGTATTCTTGTTTAGAGGATTTTGCCTTGATAGATGATGGACTTGATGATGAGGTATCTTGTTTGTGATGGCAATGATGTTTCCCTCTATCTTCTTTTATTTAATTTAGCCTATATGTAATTGTAACTTACGAAGTTTAGATGTTTTACATATAATATTGCTCTTTAAGATGATTATAATTTATAACTGAGCTTGAGCCTTTTCTTAACTTTATCCATTTTATTTTCTCTTATTCTTTATGCATACTTAATTATGTCCTTCCTTCCATTGGTATGTTGTAGAATATTTTTATGATTTGGTAATTACCTCGTTTAAGATGCTTATAATTTTATTTTCTCTTAGTCTTTATTTTTTGATTAGGTGGTTGGATGCTGAAGAGAGTAGACTTTGGATTACTTCTCCATTAAAGACTCTAACATCTTGGCATGGATCAATGAAGAGTTGATTTTAATTTAATTCTATATTTTCCTTTTTTTTTTTTGTAAAAATATGAGAGATTGAATGTTTAATTCTGTATAATGTACCTCTCTTGTTTGAGCATTTATTTTTTCTTTCAATATTTTTTGCAATTTTTTTGTAATTTCTTTTCATTAGAAAAAAAATTTACAAAACCTCTTGTAATAAAAACATTAATTTGTAATAAAGAGATACATTTTATTTATTTATTTTTTTGTGGTTTACATTTTTTTTGTAATTTAGAATTTCATATATTTGTAATAAAAAATATCTCAAAAGATTCAAATTAATTTAATAAATATTTTTAAAAAATTTTAATTGCTCTTTAAATTTTTTTTGCTCTTTTAATGAAATTATCTTCAAGCTATAAAACGACAAATCGAGCTCAATGAGAGCTTCGAGCTTCTAAGCCCAATTAATTGTCAAGCTTGAGCTTAATTTTACGTATAGGGCCGAGTTCGAGCTTGGTTTATGTGCTCGGTCGAGCTCGAGCTCACGGTCTGCGGTTCAAGTCAAGTTCAAGCTCAATCTGACTTGAGCTTTCATTCGATTCGCGACCTAGCTGATCGTCCAGTTCAACAGTGGCCTATTTTGTTAAATTTTTATTTTCGTGCTTAAATTGTTAATTAAAATTAGTATTGAGCATAATTTAAAAATTTTTCCTAGAAAAAATAGGAAAATAATTTTATCGACTAGAATTTTTCTTTCTTATTCTAACTATACAATAATTGAATTCCTTTATGCGTAAGTGTTTTTAATCTATGATAGAGGCATGTTGATTCTTAACATATAAGAGAGAGAGAGAGAGAGAGAGTAAGAAATAACATTTAGGAAAATATATTGAATTTATACTTCATTAATCATCATGTTTACATGTAGAAGACTAACTGCTATGTATCTAATTCTGGTTAACGGTTCAATTAGAGTGGCATGAACCCGGTTGAGGAATGATTAAGGGTTTTGGTTCAGTATGTCTTGCCGTAGGATCATGCAGTATTCCTCTTGCCGTTGGATCACTTGAAATTACCCGATTAACCTCGATTGGGTGTCGTTTGATTCCTCTTGGATTACAGTGGATTCATTGTGGTGGATTGGTTCGAGATAACTACTCCCTGGGATTGAATTGAGCCGTTGATAGCTATTGCGGTGGTTGGGTTATGGCCGTCGGATGAAGCTTCCTTGATACGCTTGCTTTAACCCTTTCTTTTGTTTCTCTTTCGACAGTTCGAGTCGTCGAATCACTCTAGAGAGAAAGAGGGGGGAGAGCCTGGGAGCGGAGGAGAAACCCTGGGGTTTTGCCGAGGGAGGAGCGGCGGTTTCCGGTGAGGAAAACCAGAGAAGACTCAGGAGGGTAAGGAGAAGATGAAGAACGGAAGGAGAAGAAAGGAAGTTTTGCTTTGAGAATATTTCATTACCCTGGTTTCTTTACCCTATTTATACTTTATGTTTTCTTCTATAGTCTAGATCTATGCTTTCCTTTACAAGTTTGGAATTTCTATTTAACTATGTATCGTATCGAAGTTTTCGCCTTTTATCTTGCTCGCTCTTCCGACGGTTGGTTATTCGTTAGCTTAGTCGTTGAGTTCTTCTTAGTTTCTTGATTGCTTCTTTATTTATTCTTTGTCATCCAAGTTCTCTATTTTAGGTGTTGATGCTGTTCTTTCGGAAGTTGATTTGGCTTCACTCTGTTATACTTTCTTGCTCTCATCTTGGTTCGATGTGTATTACTTCTCGTAAGGGTCTTGTATTGAGTTTGTAATCTATTGGATTTATTTTGCTTTGTAGTCCTAATATCCTTCTTGTATTCTAGCCCTTCTGTTTTGTAATTTATGGATGTATGTGGCTGTATTTGGTCTTCCCTACTGTACTGAGTCTGTTATCATTGTAATTCTTATTGTTGTAAGTTATGATTTGGAAATTAGAGGATTTGGGGTCATATCATTACTCCCCTCCCCACACTGACCTTGTCCTCAAGGTCACAATCATGAATTGCCTTCTATGATTCCTCAATTCATACCTCAGGATCATCAATTAATAGCATTCCCTTCCACTGGATTACCATGTCTGCTTGCAGTATTGTCTTTTGTTCTAATGAGTTGGAGGGTTTTTACTGATGTAGATGTCGGATCATGTCCCCCTTGTAGTACTGGTTTCTACCTCTGCGTTGGTAGTTGTGTTATAATTTTATGGTTCACTTGTAGTTGTAGGTCTGACAACCTATCTGAAAATGACTCATCATTTGTATATGACTGTATTATATGAGACTTCTCTGTTTGTCCATCTATTTGAGGCTGGAAAGGACTGTTGTGCCAAATTGACTTATTACTATGGACTATTTTATATGCAGCTATGCTCTATGGTATTCTATGTAGTTTGTATATAAAAAGAGAAACAATATGAACTATGTAGGTGGTTGTAACTAGCTGGATATGGCTGATAATTATGCATACTTTAGATAGTCTTTCTTAGCCTGGATTGAATGGCTGATAATTGAAGCTTATTTCTGATAGTTCTTCTTGTACCCATTGTTTTTCTGTTTGAGTATCTTGCTGTAGTTGATACTCTTGGTCATCATTTACCATCATTAAGGCAAATAGTTTGGATTGACATAGATGTCCTCTATGATATTTTTTATCACAGTTGAAACACAATCTTTTCTTTCTTCTTTCTTCCAACTGTGTAACTGTCAAAGTATGAATTAGTATTGTCTTTTATTGTGGCTGTTGCTGTGTTGAGTGATATTTGTGGGAGTAGACAGTAGGGGTGGTTGTTGCTGGTGGAGCTTGGTTGACTCTTTGATTTCTCCATGATAACTTCATCATTTAGTCTATCTTCCATTACTTAGCTAATTGAAAAGGGAATTGGGCTAAGGCTCTTACTTCCCTCTTAATATCATGTCTTAGCCCTGATTCAAAATAGCTTTGTAGAAATTCAGGTGGGATACCTGAAATTTGATTAGCTAGTTCTTCAAATTCATTGTAAAGTTTGAACTGTATTTTCTCATTGTAGCTTAGCTAATTCTCCTCTTAAATCTCATAGATGGACCAAATCTTTGAATGACATGTTCTTTGAACTGTCCATGAATGCAATTGTTTATTTGTGTGCATCCATTGATACCGCCTTATTGTATGTCCATACATGTAAACTGAGGTAATTAGGAATTTCTGGTCCTCTGATAAGCTATAATATTGAAAGAATTGGTCTGCCTTGAACAGCCAAACCTCTGGGATTTTCTCCATTAAACTTTGGCATATCTACCTTAATAGGTCTAATATTTTGCTGTGTGTGTTATCTATTTGGACTAGGGATTTTTGTATGAGCAGAAGTACATACCTGTGATTGTTGTTGATCTTGATAATTGTTATCCAATTTCTCTTCTATGGCCGATAATCTTCTTGAAACTTCATTTAATATTAGTGATGGAAGACATTTGCTCATCTGTTTAGTCTTGAGTCATACATTTCTTCTAATGTCTTGGCGTGTGTCTTGTTCCTTCATTGGTTGTGGTAATCAACAAGAGCACCAATGGTATGTATCTAATCAATTAATTTATTAGAGTGGCATGAACCCGGTTGAGGAATGATTAAGGGTTTTGGTTGATCTCGAGCCGTAGGATCACATGATTCCTCTCTCTCCGTTGGATCTAGCACTTGAAATTACGATTAACCTCGATTGCCGTTTGATTCTTCCTTCGATAATGGATTACACGCGTGATTCGATGAGCTGATTGGTTCGCCGATAACTACCCCTGAGATTGAATTGATGATGGCTATTGGTCTTCTCGCCCCGGATGAAGCTTTGAAGCTTGCTTTAACCCTTTCTTTTGTTTCTCTTTCAACAGTTCGAGTCGTCGAATCACTCCAGAGAGAGGGGAGTCTGAGGAGGAGAAACCCTAGGGTTTCGAGGGAAAAGCGTGCGGTGAGAAAACCAGAGAAGACTCAAGAGGTTAAGGAGAAGATGAAGAACGAAGGAGAAGAAAGTTTGCTTTGAATATTTCATTACCCTGCTTGGTTTCTTTACCCTATTTATACTTTCTATTTTCTTCTATAGTCTAGATCTATGCTTTCCTTTACAAGTTTGGAATTTGACACTTGAACGATTTCTTATCGTATGAAGTTTCTGCCTTTTATCTTGCCTGCTTCTTCCTGATTTGGTGGTTATTCTAGCTTAGCTTGAGTTCTTCTTGGTTTCTTGATTGCTTCTTTATTTATTCTTTGTCATCCAAGTTCTCTATTTTAGGTGTTGATGCGGTTCTTTTCGGAAGTTGATTTGGCTTCACTCTTGTTATACTTTGCTGCTCATCTTGGTTGATGTATATTACTGTAAGGGTCTTGTATTGAGTTTGTACTTGGATTTATTTTGCTTTGTAGTCTGTAATATCCTTCTTGTATTCTATTCTCGCTTTGTAATTTATGGATGTATGTATGTATTTGGTCTTCCATGCATCGAGTCATTATCATTGTAATTCTTATTGTTGTAAGTTATGATTTGATAATTAGAGGATTTGGGGTCATATCATTACTCTCCTCTCCACACTGACCCTGTCCTCAAGGTCACAATCATGAATTGCCTTCTATGATTCCTCAATTCATACCTCAGGATCATCAATTAATAGCATTCCCTTCCACTAGATTACCATGTCTACTTGCAGTATTGTCTTTTGTTCTAATGAGTTGGAGGGTTTTTACTGATGTAGAAGTCGGATCCTGTCCCCCTTGTATTACTGGTTTCTATCTCTGTGTTGGTAGCTGTGTTACAATTTTATGGTTCACTTGTAGTTGTAGGTCTGGCAACCTATCTGAAAATGACTCATCATTTGTATATGGCTGTATTATATGAGACTTCTCTGTTTGTCCATCTATTTGAGGCTGGAAAGGACTGTTGTGCCAAACTGACTTATTACTATGGACTATTTTATATGCAGCTATGCTCTATGGTATTCTATGTAGTTTGTATATAAAAAAGAGAAACAATATGAACTATGTAGTGGTCAGAATTTGGATATGGTCGATAATTATGCATACTTTAGATAGTCTTTCTTACTGGATTGAATGACGATAATTGAAGCTTATTTGATAGTTCTTCTTACTCATTATTTTTTGTTTGAGTATCTTCAGTAGTTGATACTCTTGGTCATCATTTACCATCATTAAGGAAAATAGTTTGGATTGACATAGATGTCCTCTATGATATTTTTCATCACAGTTGAAACACACTCTTTTCTTTCTTCTTTCTTCCAATTGTGTAGCTGTCTGTTTATTGTGACTGTTGCTGTGTTGAGTGGTATTTATGGAGTAGGCAGTAGGGGTGGTTTATATATCTGTGGTTGTTTTGCTGGTGGAGCTTGGTTGACTCTTTGATTTCGGCCATGACAACTTGACTAGTCTATCTTCCATTAGCAGCTAATTGAAAGGCCTTGAAGGGAATTGGGTTGTAGGCTCTTGCCTCTTAATATGTCTTATTCAAAACTTTGTAGAAATTCGGGTGGATACCGAAATTTGATTAGCTAGTTCTTCAAATTCATTAAGTAAAATCATTGTTTCCTGTAGCTAATTCTCCTCTCAAATCTCTGTATAGAGATGGACCAAATCTTTGAATGACCTATTCTTTAAACTTTGTCCATGAATGTAATTGTTTGTTTAGGTGCATCCATTGATACCAGCTTATTGCAGGTCCATCCATATAAACTGAGGCAATTAAGAATTTCTGGTCCTCTGATAAGCTATAATATTGAAAGAATTGAGTGCAAACGACCAACCTCGGGATTTTCTCCATTAAACCGCATATCTACCTTAGTCTAATGTTTCTTTGTGTGTGTTGTCTATTTGGACTAGGGATTTTACGTATGGCAGTACATACGTGATTGTTCTTGGTCTTGATAATTGTTATCCAATTTTTCTTCGTAGATAATCTTCTTGAAACTTCATTTAATATTATAGTGATGGAAGACATTTGCTCATCTGTTTTGTTGAGTCTTGTCACATTCTTCTAATGTCTTGTATGTATCTTGTTCCATACGCTTTGGTTGTGGTAATCAAAAGCACTAATGTTATATTACGTTGCTTGATTAGAGTGGCATGAACCCGGTTGAGGAATGATTAAGGGTTTTGGTTGGTCTTCGGCCGTAGGATCGCTGTATTCCTCTTAGTTGGATCTAGCACTTGAAATTACCTGATTAACCTCGATTGGGTGCCGTTTGATTCCTCCTTCTCATAGTGGATTACAAGCGTCGATTCACCGTGAGCTGGATTGGTTCGTCTGGATAACTACTCTTTGGGATTGAATTGAGCCGTTGATAGCTATTGCGGTGGCTGGGTTCTGGCCGTCGGATGAAGCTTCCTTAATACGTTTGCTTTAACCCTTTCTTTTGTTTCTCTTCGATGGTTGAGTCGTCGAATCACTCAGAGAAAGAGGGGCGGGAGAACGGAGGAGAAACCCTAGGGTTTAGAGGAGAAGCGGTGGTTTCATGAGAAAACCGAGAGAAGACTCAAGAGGTTAAGGAGAAGATGAAGACGAGAAGGAGAAAAAGTTTGCTTTGAATATTTCATTACCCTGTTTGGTTTCTTTACCTCTATTTATACTTTTTGTTTTCTTCTATAGTCTAGATCTATGCTTTCCTTTTACAAGTTTGGAATTTCGATACACTTGTAACTGATTTCTGTTATTGTTGGCTGAGTTTCTTGCTGTCTTTTATCTTGCTCGTTCTTCTGGACGGTTGAGTGGTTATTCTGGTAGCTTAGCTGTTTAGAGTTCTTCTTGGTTTCTTGATTGCTTCTTTATTTATTCTTTATCATCTGAAGTTCTCTATTTTAGGTGTTGATGCAGGGTTCTTTCTGGAAGTTGATTTGACATCACTCTTGTTATACTTTTTGTTGCTCATCTTGATTTTGATGTGTATTACTTCTCTGTAAGGGTCTTGTATTGAGTTTGTAATTTGTTGGATTTATTTTGCTTTGTAGTCTGTAATATCCTTCTTGTATTCTTACATTTTGTAATTTATGGATGTATGTGTACGTATTTGGTCTTCCCTACTGTACTGAGTCTGTTATTATTATAATTCTTATTGTTATAAGTTATGATTTGACAATTAAAAGATTTGGGGTCATATCACTAACCAACTCCATTAATGTGCAAAAGATATATTTGCACTCTAATGTTCTATCAGAAGTTTTTAATTTTGTTTTTTTTTTTCAAAATTGTAAGATTTTTAAAATAATTATCTAGAAGAACAATCTTTTACTCTTTATTTTTTATTTACACGCCCTCCTTTTTTACGGATTTGACGGAAACCCGAAAGTAAACTAATGAATCCAAATCAATAAAAAAAATATATTTATTTTTGAAATGTCGTAAAATTTGGTCTATTTTTTTTCTAAAAATTAAGAAATATTAGGTTGGATTATTATTATTATTATTATTTGATAAAAATGTGAAAAGAACTTGTTTTTAATTAGGTTGGAATATCTGAAGGTTGGAACCACATTTCCTCTCTCTTACTTCAATTTTTAACCTTTGTTATATATATATATATATATATATATATATATATAACTCACAAAGAAAACATTCATCATAACAGATGGCATGCATGAGGGATAATTCGATTTTCATAAAGAATAAAACAGTTAAAAAATTATTGATATTTATGTGCATATTATATAATTTTTATATATTTATATATCTAATATTTAAACTTTAATATTTATATAAATAACACTAAAAATTTTAATATCACATCAAAAATATCATTATTATCCTTATATTTATTATATATAAATAAAATATGAGAAATATAAATATATATCAATTATTTCATATGTATATAAATCTTCTAAAATCATTTTATATAAAAGAATCCAAGATTCATCAAGCAAAAGAGATAATCATATCTTCAAGTTTAAGATCAAATATTTGAGCTACATCTTTTATAATTTATTATTTGTCATTTTGAGAAAAAATATATATATTTATATCAAGCATTAATTATTTGTTAGAGGGGTGTCTTGAAGCATTAATTATAATAAATGATTAGCTGTTAGAGGTGTGTTTTGAATTTAGGTCTTCTGATTGGAGAAAATACACTCTATCAACTCCTTCAAAGGCCGATCACCCTCCGTTGCAGTGTTGATCTATGTTTGATTCATATCTATCATTAATTATTAATATTTAAAAAAAATTCTACATTTCTAAGCAATGAAATAAATAATGTTGGCATATTTATTGAGAGTTTTGGACCGCAACCTCTTTGACTTGGCAATATATTGCCAGCAATAAGTATTAATTAAGTCTAAAGGGGAATTTAAGTCTTAGTCCTTCTTAGGTTAGAGGTTGGGAGTTGCAAGGAATTGAATTGAAGAATCTCACACGCATATGTATTGTATTACATAAGGTTACTTCAATTAATACATGTGACAATAAATATTTTTTTACCATATATATATATATAAATTTGTATTTGTTTCAGCAGTAAATGTGACAATAATTCACAATTTTTTTTTAGAAGGGTATCCACCCAACACCCTACCCATCTTGTGGGTGAAAGATATCGGACTAATCCTCGAGAGCTAGCCACATTCATCAGCTGTGCCTTTAATTTCCCTACCATTTAGAATAGCCGCCTCGGAGAATCGAACTCGTGGGGTTCACGGCCGCTTCACCAACCGAAGCGATGGGTATAATTCACTATTGACAAAGACTGCATATTTAGTTGATGTGATACAGGCAGAGTTTTTGAATTTGGTCTTTAGCCAAATTATAATTTGCCTAAACCTCAACAATTGAGAAAGTGTGAATAATTTTGAGAATAAAAAATGTTTTATAAGAACATAAATGTTTATTAATGATACTTTAGGTTTAAATATTGCTAGTCATTACATTTTGGTACTAATAAGATATGTTTCGTTTTGATAATATTAAAGATTGAAAATGGACTCAAGTTATTGGATGTGTACAACAAAGAATAAAAAATACATATGAACTAGTACATAAAATTAGCATTAGAGAATTAAAAAATGAATAAATTTAAAATTTAATGGATATAAATTATTCAAAATGGCTACTTTAGCTTATTTAACTAAAATAAATTTCAAATCAATAAAAACAATAAAAAAAATCTTCTTAAGATGATGTGGAAATCAATGAAGTAAATGAAAATCATGATTTTGATAAAATAAAGTAATCCTAATGGTGATTATTAGATCATTCTTATTGACATCACTAGCTTTTTTCCACATTCATGAGTCCATCCTCAGTATAAACAAGTCACTAATTGAAGAAGAAATGTACTTAATCAAAACTCGCAATCTTTTAAAAGTATAATTTAATGTAATCTCTAGAATCAATTAGTTAAATTAGTTAAATTTTCTAATTATCAAAAGAGATTAGAAGATGGTAAGTAGGCTTTTGATGAAACCATAAATTCAAGTTTTCTCTTCATGTAATTGAGTTCAAATTTAGTAGTAAATATTAAAAAATAAATTTTAATTATTGAATAAAATTAAAGATAATATATATCAATAATTATTATTTTTTTTCAAAAAAAGTATTCTTGATCATTGATACTTGACTCATTCAAAATGTTTACTTGTGCATAATAGTAAAACATCCAACTTATGGGTCCTAATAAGGATTGGGTTCATCAAGGTCTACTTTGACTATCATGGGTTCAACCCCTATTCGGGCTAAAGCCTAATAAGCTCATAAGCTCAAAATTTTCAATAAGTCTTACAACTATCCTAAGAAAGGTCATGATATGCTAAACTAAATATGATATAAGTCAATTGACCCCTAATAAGTCGGGTTGGTCCTTAGGTTAGCCTAATTTTAGATCTAAATAGAATCAATTAAGGTTGAAAAGGTCGATGTCAATAGGACCAATGTCACCTAATGAGGTCAAGGAAGACATTGGGTTTAATAAGGTAGATTAATTATAAGCTATGGTCCTATTACATCAATCAAGATTTATATTTTAATTGGGTTAGCTCAAGGATAAAGTAATGGTTAATCACTTGATCTATTATATCACAAGTGATTAGATCAATTCAATAATACTTATGATTAACTTAATAATAGAGGACTTGGGATTAAGAGGTATATATATAGCCCTATCAAACCTCACTAAAAAAATGAGGTAAAAAAGTGTAAATGATGAGAGGTTGACTAAAGACAATTATTCCTTGAATAATTATAGCTATAAATAAGTGGCTACCCATCTTGCGCAGACTAGGAGATCATTTTGTATTTTTCCCAAAGTACATAATGTATAATTCCTTCTTCATACATGGCCTCAACTTGTTCCACACAATCCTTAGAATAGAAGAACATGTTATTATAGATATTTTGAAAGTTTGCGAAGTTGATGATTCAAATTTGGGCTAATTCCATCTCTAAGTACATTTGGGAGAGCGGTGTGGTAACAATGATTTTTTGCACCGCACCACATTTTGATTATATTTTGAGAAATCTACTGGTGAGAAAGTTATATTTTTCAACCAGACTTACCTACCGGCGATGGCTGCCAGAAAGCTACGGTTTAATTTTTATTAAATAAAAAAGTTATATATATTCACCATAGCTTTATAGAGTTCTTCTACAAAAGCTCCACAACTATTTTTTTCAGACAGCTACAGGTATCCCAAACACACCCAAATCTTCTAACTTGGCGATCAACTTATTCTTAGCATCTCTCTCCTTTAATAATGAAACCTATAACCACACAAATAATGTTTTAAAAAGTCATCAGTGAATAAGTTAGGTCTCACCGACTTTTCGAACTCTAATAGCAAAGATTCCAAGTCAATAAGTTTAGGGTATACACTTTGTCCCGTAACACTAAATATTACCTCTGCCATTAATTGATATTACGTATATCCTGACCTGTGACATCAACTATACGAGGGAATTTGGTCCTCAGCCATCCACTATCCTCCCTCTCTGGCAATCTCTCATGTAATCATCTTTAAGTCGCTGAGCACAAAACCCCTAACGAATGTAAGAAAAAAGAAATTTTCTATCGATAAAACATTAAAAAATAACATTTTTACACTTTCTGACAAGACATTCTACACATAAGCTCAGATAATTTTTCCTCAAAATGTCAGCTACAACAGATTCTACTGAGATCAGCGTTGGTGATTTAAAGCCAGTACTAAAATAAACCTGAAATAGGAAATTTGTTCTCAAGCAGTTCATAGATTGCCCACAAGATAAAGCCTAAAATGGTGTCCCTAACTAAACTCTTCAGTAAAGAACTCACCCAACTATTAGAATCCGTACCTGATTTGCTTCCGGCGAGGTCCCGGAATCGAAGGTTCCCCTGGTCTGATATTAATGCATACACCACCCCGTTCATGTGACCCTTTCCAATGATTCCTACCACTCTCTTGCTGTTGTTTACAGCTTTGCTCCTCTTCAAAGACCATGCAAGATACTGTGAATAAACAAAAGCATTAATATTACAGTCGGGTTTTCTTCTCATAATCTATCTTGTTGAGAAAGTAAACACAGCAAATCATGATTTGGGAGTAGCAGAATTTTAAGGAGCAAACAATAGTTTTGCTTGCTACGAATGAAGATTCATGGGTAGAAATTCATGCATTTCTATACGTAAATTGATTCTACTGTGATTGATCATGTTATGACTTCAATTCTCTAAGTGCCTGTTTGGGATGAATTTTATTTTGTATTTTAGATTTTTATTTTTTATGTTATTTTTAAAAAATGTTTATTTAGTATATTGTTTAAATATTTTTAAAAATAAATCTTATTATTTTTAAAAACATTCAAAATAATTTTTGGATATTGAGTGTTTTAAAAATAACTATCAAAATCAAATGGATTTTATCTTGAATCAAAACATAAACAAGACAAAAAAAATAACAAACAAAAAATAAAAATAAAAGTGATCCCAAAAAGCATCTAAGAATTTGTTTCGTTATAAGTATTTAGAATTTAGATTCATTTTAAATAGTGTAACATAAATTCAATGCATTTGAAAATACTCTCAAATAAGCAGCCCTTTTATTAAGGAAAAAAAAAAAAGAAAAAAAAAAGCTCCTCCTGTTTCCAAGTTCATCAACTGCAGCATAGATATAGACCTTGCTTGAGGCCTACGATATTCTTTAGCAAAATCAATAGCAGGCTGAGTTCTAGCTCACCCATCATCAGATGGCAACCAGAAAAATGGGTGTCATGGTGTACAAGATGCGCTAGTAGTAGAACAAGCCGTAACTCTATAATCACTAAAAATATAAGAAAACAGAATACTATAGTTTATCCACTAAGGCTGACATACATAATGACATAGTTTTGCAAGCATCTAAAAGTTTGGAAGGCTAATGGATGTAGTTTTTCCATGTTATTTTGAAACACTTCCAGGGAAAATCACAAAGTTTTTTTTCCCCAAAAAAACACTAATTATCCTCGAATTTTACTATTGAATAATATTGCATTTAAACTTGCAACAGAAAGTCCGTATAACATCATTTAAGTGAAATGATCTACCAGTTGTCTGCTAGTCAAATAAATGCCGATGATGACATGAATCATATTTTAAAAATTTGGATCATGCTTATGATCAACTTAATACATTGCAGCTATTGCCACAATCAATGTTGTCATCATCACCACCCTCATTAGCAAGATCTTCCTAAATAGAGGTCATTACAATCTTCTCTATAGTTTATATGTTTACTATCACCATTAAGGCTATGAATATTGAGGAAAAAGGGACCTTTGTACGTCTTATTCAGTAGAAGGGACTCTTAGTTTTGATATAGAAATGAATATACTATAAAAAAAATACCCAATTAAATATGGACCACTTACTACTTAAGTAGGAAACCTTCCTAAACAAAAGGAATGCCAAGACTCTTAGTTAGATTATGCATTACCAATTAGCTCTAGCTTGTGATGTGGCTTAAAAAACTAAAGTGAACCCAAGCTTTAGTAAATGTATTTATTAGTAATTTTGAGTTGAAAAATAAGAGTAAAGATCTTTTTTGAAGTCAATAATTGAATGAAGCAATAGTAATCTCAAACTGTTTGGTTCTTTTATGAAACATAGGATAATTAGCAATATATAAGTCAACATGGTGTCATGGTTTAAGACAATGATGCACACTCAAAAAAGAAAATCCACCTAAGAGAAAATTGGCCCACATCATTTCACATGCATGCCATGGCTTTGTATTCTACCTCAGTATTTGATATGGCCACCATTGCTTATTTCTTACTCTTCCATATGACAAAATTACCTCCAACAAACATGTAATAACTAGATGTAATTTTTTTATCATCAAATGATCCAACATAATCAACATCAAAAAAAGCTATCATATTAATGCACCCATTCTTGGTAATATAGTATAGTTCTTTCCATAGGAACTTCTTGAAACACCTTAATATATGCATAACAGTTTCACAATAATTTATGTTTGAAAGTCTGCATGTGTTTACTAAAATTCCTACAACAACTAAGATTTAGATCTAGTGATAATTAGATTAATATACTTAACAACCAACAATAACAAAATATATTCTCAATTTTTTTCATTAGCAACATTCTTAGTATCTATGAGAGTGTCAGCATGTTTACAATCAAAATATCAATCTCATTTAGAAGATCAATGGGGAATTTTCTTTGAAATAGGGAACTCATTTGCTATAAGCAAACTCTATCGATAAAGTATTTGAGATTACCTTAGTTAAAGATTTTTATAAATATTATTTTATTTTAGTAATCCAATATTTATCATTCATTGTAGTAGAATATCATTTGCATAGCTTGTTAAGATATTTGACATAGGGGAGTAATCTGCTGTGCTGTCGTGAAGGTCAACCTCAGCAAAAGCTTACGAAACATATCAAACCAAGCTCAAGGATTTGTTCTTAAGCCCATAAATGACTTTATTGAGCTTACAGACTCCGCTCTCTTCTTAACAATACACCTTAGTAATTTCTCCATGCAAATAGCTTCAATAGGTTGCCATATAAAAATGCATTACTCACATCTATTTATAACAATGGCCAACCTTGGTTGATGTAGAGAAATAAAAAAAAATCAAACTATGTTAAGCTTGACAACTCAGGCAAATGTGACAACATAATCAATTTCATATACTTTAGTAAAGAATTTAATAGTCAAGTGTATCTTGTCTCTATCAGTAGAACCATCAAGATAAAACTTTATAATGTAAATCTATTGGCTTGAGACTAAAAACTAATGACAAAGGCAACCCAAAATAACAAAAGCCAGAGGAAAGGTGATCTAAGTATATATGAGACTAAATAAGATGATCAATAGATTATTGTTTACCTGTACTCATTGTAGTAGAATATCATTTGCATAGACTATTAAGATAACACATATAGATGAAGTATGCTGACAAATGTGGAGTGATCTATTATGCTATAGTGAAGGCTGACCTTAGCAAGAGCTTCAAATCTTGTCAAACCAAGCTTGAGGGCTTGCTTAAGTTAATATATAGCCTTATAGAGCTTACAAGCTCTAATATCTCCCTAGCAATATATATTAGTAGTTGCTTCATATAAGTAGCTTCAATGAGATAGGAATGGAGAAAGACATTACTCCTATCTATTTGCAACAATGGCTAACCTTGTGTGGATGGAAATAGATAAAATAATGTGAATGAAGTTAAGCCTGACAACATAGATGAATGTCTCAACGTAGTCAATCTAATATATTATGTAAAAAAATTGACATTAAAGTGTATCTTGTATCTATCAATAGAGCCATCAAGATGAAACTCTAAAATGTAATTGCATTGGCATGAGAAAAAAACTATAGTCAAAGACAACACAAAATGATAAAAGCTAGAGGAAAGGTGATCTAAGAACATTTAAGACTAAATAGTAAGTACATTGTTGTTTACCTTTCATAGTAGAAATGGGTAAATGGAGATTAGGTAATTCTCTGAGAAGCAAATGCTCAATAGGTTGGGACAATGTGGATGGAGGTGTAAAGAGAAGAAGGACAAAATCATCATGTATAAACATATTTAGAGGTGGAGATATAAGTATAGACACTTCTGGAAGAAAATGAATGGATGGACTGGATGCTTTAGAGGAAGAAGGTGAAGAATGGTAAGGTGAGGACTCAAGAAAGCGATAATTGTTAAAGTATATATGTGCCAGTTGTTGGGTCATAATAGGGATAATCTCTTTGAGAACAAAAGTATCTTAGAAAAATACATCTAATGGACAAAAGAAGGAGATTGTCACCAGGACAAAGAAAATGCACAAAACAAACAGCCAAAAAGTCTACATTGGATAGGAAAAAGTGACAACCATGGCCAAAGAATGGAGAAAGGGTAACATTATCAAGAATTGTAAGTAGAATATGATTACTAAGATAGCATGCAATAAAAAAGCATCGCCCAATAATAACATTTATATAGAACATCAAGGCATATACTATGTTAAGTATGATATCCTTTCAGACAACAAGAGAAAAGAAGTCAACAATAATGACTAGTAGAGAAAACATAAGAAAAAATGAAAATATGTGGCAAGTACCAATCATATCAGAAGAGACACTAGAATTGGATAAATCAATTGAGAAAACTAAAATGGATCCAGAGAAAGAGAAGCTAAAAGAGAATTAGAGGAAGAGACAAAGATCACTGGTTGTGATTATTGAACCACCGATCATAATCTTCTTGAGAAACTACAAGTGATCTAGAAGAGAAGGCACAAAAAAGGTTAAGCTAAATCGATTGTGGAAGAATACTAAGCAGTGGAGGGATAATAAGATTCCTCCCATCAATATTTAGAAGAATGTCCAGTGCGGCAACAATAAAGACAAAGTTATTGCAGGTATGACTAACATTAAAGTAACTCATTCCATTTGTCTCACTGAGTACTATTGCATTTGCATATCATTTCTCGAGACAAAAGATCCTAGAGTAGAGAACTTACACACAAGAAATATTATTGACATTAGAATGTGGCTAAGCCTTAGCATCTAATCACCCTCCCTCACAATCCTCTCTCACCTATTGTTCCCTCATCTCTCTCTCTCTCATTGCTTCCTTACCTCTTTCTCTAATCATGTCTCATCCCAAGTCACAAGCAATAGCATGAGCTCACTCATTGTTCGATCAATCTAGTGTGCTCACTCAGTACTGAGAGAAATGATCTTGGTGTCTTATTGACTTAATATTGGAACATATCTATAAGCATGCATAATGAAAACAATAAAAAATAATGAGGAGAATATTCACAATTTATGTGAAAATAAATCCATAATCGGCTAAGAAAAACATCCTACCAAAACCCTTCAAAATATTATTTTCATAAAATACCTATGCAAACAATTTGAATATATATTTGATTTATGATGCGTCATTGTGACATAAAATAAAATCAAAGAAGTTGTTCATTGTCATTGACAACTTAGGTTTACAATGAATTATCCTTTGGTATGACATGTTATTGATGGCTATCATCAACCAACATATTTCTAGCAAAAAAAAAAAAAAAAAAACCTACCTGTACACCTTAACATAACAAAAAAAAAAAAAAAAAAAAAATCGAAAAACTACCCTATCAACAAATACAAGTTTGCTAGATGGTATAAAGTTTTCAATGGATAAATCTGTTGATCTTATGAATAGATAAAAAAAAAAGGTAGAAATCTTAATAATAACCAAAATAATTTTTTGCCAGAAAAGTTTAGTGATTTTTTTTGCAAATATGAAAATGTCATCATGGTAAGTAATATCACACTAGTAAAATTTCCCTTCACGCACCAATGGTCATAAAAATAGATTAAATCTTATTTACTAGAAACTTCTTTCATTCATCATGATGTCATTTCCTAGAAATCTTTCTATGATCATTTAAGGAAGAGCGCACTAGATTGAAATGATGAAGAATGGGTTATCATCATGATGAGCACAGTCTAACATATACATGTTTGTGGGCAAGTAGCATTATGCCACTAATTTCCTATCTATAATTCCATGTTGTAGTCGCATGTGTACAAGTTGATTTACGATGTTCATTGACTATTGATAACACAGATTGGATTTAGGAACAATACCGTATCACGCTCATACATGAGAGGCTGCAAAAGAGAAGGATAGGTTTGGCTCAGTTGACCATACAATCGAAATGGACCACTGTTTATCTCTGTTTCCTGCACAACATAGATAATATGAGTTGTTAGTGGTATAACCATTTTTGGGCCTATCTCTGTACATACTAGGTCTACGTTCGTTAGTCAGCAATAATAGCTACATCCTTTGCATTAGTATGATATTTTTTGGCTTTCTTTACTTAGCTATGGGAAAAGCAAAACTAATAAAAGACATGTTGAACAAATAAGACGAAACATTAAATATGGTGCTCAAAAGAAAACATGATCCATTTTGATTGTAGAAAGAAAAATTTTCTAGATACTACAAGGACCAAATCCAGGGCTTGAGTTTCATTGATGTTAATCATGACCATGGACTGAAGTAGTTCTTCTTGCTACTTTAACACTTGCAAAGTTCTTTATAGCATTCAGTTGGATCACTCCTAATTCAATAAATAGTAGTGATTAAAGCTAAACAAATACCTTTCAGTAATGCTTATATGCAATGAAGAATGGATGTGATTATGCTAATCTATCCTTCCTATCATACGTTCTTTAAATGGCAAAGTTTATAACTTCAAAAATTAAGTTAAATTTTAAAAATGAAGAAATGTTTATTCTATGAAAAGAAAATCTTACATAAGATAATTTTTATATATTACAATTAAACTAGCCCTGTTGAATTTGAGTAACAAAGAAATCGTTGATAGCGTGAGTGTGTGAAAAATGAAAAAGTTAAAATAATTTTTCAGTAAAATTAGAAAATATATAAGAAAAATAATTATTATAAAGGGATCATTGGAGTGGTGCGTATTAAGCAAGAGAAATAGAAAATAGAGTAATACTTCCTTACTGAAATAAATCAACAGATAAAACTCCATTTTCATGTTCCTTTTGCCCTAAATATGATATAACCAAATAAAAAAGGGCAGATTGCATATTCACAGCTGCTTAGGGCATAAGAATAAAAAAGAAGTTTTAAGTGTGTATTTTTTATAAAGTGAAACATTATTATAGAAATAGATTGATGTAGCTAAAGGATAGTACATGTACAATAGAGGATAACAGTTGCTCCAATGAGAAGGCTAGATGAATCATTTGGAGGGATTAGAAAGAAAAAGTAATGAACAAAAGATGACTAAAACTTGTTAAAAAAAACTCAAAAAAATTAGAGAAAATACCACAAGTAAGCACCTACCTAACAAGAATGAATAGAGGAGGATTGTTGACCTCCACATATGTGTCATAAGTCGAGTCAAGCCCACAAGTAGAATTCGACGACGGATTACATAAATCGAGGCTCAAAATGACCTGACGCCACCAAAATTCTAAAACAACTTCGACGACGAATGACTCGCCATCGCTCGTAACGTCGAAATTGATCAGAATATAAATATTGCACAATCTAACGATCAACCGATGAAGCGATCGAGATATCAATGTGTCGACGCGCATATCGGAATCGGGAAGCTGCGACGATGTCCGAACGACCTCCATGCGCGAAATTGAGCGCGTCGTTAGCTTCAAAGCATTGAAAACTATCAAATAAGACTGTCCACGCTCAAATCGGACTAGTTTGTGCAAATGTCGAATAATCAGAAGTGACAACGCGCAAATCAAGGCTGAAAATGCACTAGACGTCGCCAAAATCAACTCAAATGACATCCGATCGATGAAGGACTCCATCGAGTTGAACGCCGAAACGCCGGGATATAAATATTGCACAACTTGACGATCAACCGATCTGCCGAGTCGTTAACGCGTGGTCGCGATATTGCGGTCGGACGCCTACACAAATCAAATGACCTCCATTCGCGAAATTGATCACGCCATTAGCTTCAAAACGTCGAAATCTATTAAGTAAGATTGTCGCGAATTGGACGAGCACGAATATCCCTACCGAAGCACCGGCGCATATTTTGAGTGAAATTGACTCGACATCGACAACCAAACGGCCTGACAAAACTGATCGCGTTGTTAACATCGAATAACTAATTGATATATATATATATATATATATATATATATATATATATATATATATATATATATAATCGTACAGAAAACTCAATTTAAAGTCGATTAATTAATTTAAAAATCAAGTTAAAAGATCTAAAACCTAATCCTAGAAATCCCCTGCTTCTCCTATTCATGTGCTGATGACCTCCTTCATTCGACCTAATCCACGCGACGAGAGGTCGCTCTCTTCGCGACGAGTATTTGACTGTTCGCTCTTCAGATAATCAAGATTGCAAACTGCTCATTGTCTTCCTTTCAACGAACTGCTTCCTCCATTCTCCAACGACGAGCCTTATTCACAGAACTATTAACTCTCTTCTTTGATTCTCTCCTCTCCAACAAAGAACTTTATTTCATTTTTCCCTATAAAACTAAAATTTCATTTTCCATTTTTCTTCCACAATCCGAAAATCCTTTTTCCTTCCAGATTTCTTCTTTCTTCCCTGCCTTTCCCTTCTTCCTCTCTTTTCATCCCTCGTTGAAATCTGAAGTTCTACCTTGCTGAAATTTTCCGGTATCCAAATCCGAATTTCCTACTTAGTTTCGTCGCAATCTCCTTCACCGCAACCGGAGAAGAACACCATCATGAGGCGAGTTCTTCCTTCGGTTTCCGGCGTAACCCTTCCTATTTCATTTCGCCGCAACCGGAGAAGAACACCGTCATGAGACGTGTTCTTCTCCTAGTTTTTGACGTCTACCATTTTCGTCCCCTTTCCGACCCTTCTCTTCGCCGTAATCGGAGAAGAACATACACGAGTGCTTCTCTTAATTTTGAATACAACCCCGTTCCTCCGATCATCAGCGTAAAGAACGAGCCAAAACATGTGGGATCAATGTGTGAATGTGGATATATACATGCTCGTTTCTTTGGGTTGCTCGTCAGCTCAGGGCTGACGAGATGAATGGGTGTCAAGACACCGCCGCTACACTCGAGGGTGCATCAGAGTAATATCCGTTAGATGTCGCTCCCCAATAAATCAAAATTTTAAATAAATTCTAGATTTAGAAAAAAATGAAATAAAACACACACGATCGTATTTCTTCGCAGGTTTCAAGATCCCGCTATGCCATTACGTGGGTGTGAAGACGGCCATGTAGTGTCAAAGACACCAGTTTCATTGTGCAAAGAAGCCAAAATACTCGATAACCCCCACGAGGGATGCCGGAGGTCGCCAAAATTATGCCTGATTTTGGATTAAATTTGAGACTTCAACAAAATTAAATGGAAATCATTTAAACTTAAATCAAATAAAAAAATACATGATAAACATGAAAATAAACATTAAAACAAAGAGGAGAATGCTTAAAGGAAACTAAACAAAACAAAGATAAAATATAATTATTAAAGTAAAGTTACTTCCTTCACAAAGTTTTCTCTAAATAATGTGAAAAGTAAAACTTTCTATTGTGAGACCCACTTATAATTAAACTAACATATGTAAAATATATCACAACAATCTTATTCCATGTTTGTTATCAAAACAAATGCAAGTGAAACTTAAGGAAGTTAATACTAAACTTATAACAAACTTGCAATAAATTTGAAGTTTATTTTTCAAATAAATAGAGAATTTGATATGAAGTTAAAAAAATGAATCTAAATTGAGTCTAACAACTCTTGTTGTAGAAAGAGCCTTAAATGATAAAATTAAAAGGCCAAGCTTTTGGGTGAATTTCAGATATATAAACTTGTATGAATATAATGCATGAAGTATGCCTCGCATATCTTATACAATAACCTTCGGGTCAAATATTCCAAAATACATGCAAATACTTGAATGAAAATAAATTCATTATACATATCTAAAATGAATATATTTTTATTCAAAGTTTGTAAACTTTCAAATAGTCAGGACCGCAACTCTTTGCAGGCATGTAAGCGATATTAAATCAAAATCTACAAAATCATAGCTTCCTTCAATCAAAATTAAGAATTTCATTCTAATTATGATTTTTTAAATCAATGATTTCATTAATTAAATAAAATTATCTTATAAATACTGCCCGACACTACTAACGCTTAAATTTAAGTGTTCGGAACGGACGTAACTTCTGGTTTAGTCTTGTGAGTCTGTTAACAAAACCTAAAAATCTATTATAAATATTTCAATTCAACAAAATATCTGAGAAACTGATTCTGCCAAGTGACAGTAGATCTAATCCTCTGTTAGCAGCTAAACAGGATGCGATCTAAAGTTCAAGAAACATATTCAAATTAATCAATTTTTCAAATCAAATGAACTCAAATTAAATATCAATCTAAAAATTGTTTAAATGAAGCTCAATCATTAAAAGCTTAAAGCAAATCTCAATCAATCTACATTCCACAATGTCATTTGGACGACAAATTAAGAAAACTCTACAAAAAGCCAATGCCAAATCGTGTTACATGTTACTCTCAATCAATCTCTGCCAAGTAAGGATGTGTGTCCTCATCTGACTACCAATGGCCCACAGATGAAGAAGCATATCGAGTCCTCCGACGGTGGTTTTGTGAAGACTCCATTATATTAATCACGACCAGAATCAGATGCCCCAATGGCTGCCTTTGAATCATGAATCATAAAGATATACTTGATAGGCTAACAACCCCCATCTTGGTAGACTTAAGATGCCTCCTGACAAACACCACCCCGCGTACAGGATTTCTGACGACGTAACATGTCTTGGATAAGGATCCTTCGCCGTTGGATCGACTACCTCCTTTCGACTAACTGTATTGTGACCGCGAGGATGACTAACTACGAGATCTCATGTCATCATTTCCCAACCATCCTGTTTAAATGATGAATTTGATAAATATAAATCTTAAACTCTACATGCTGCTACTATACGTTACATATTAAGCGACCCAACGATTAGCCTTAATCGAAAGTTTTCTCTCACTTATTGAGAGAGGTAATTAACTATGCGAACCATATAGAAACTGAACGACCTAAAGTCCTCACCAAATGAGGAAAATCTAAGTGTCTTATCTACTATTCTATCTGCCTTCTGAAAATTACACCGACGCATTTAACACACTCTTTTCACTTCAATTTGTCGAGAGGTCGGTGGTGAATTTTCGGAGCTCACAAATTTCTGGCGACTCCACTGGGGACAGGATTTTCTTTCCATCTTTGGCTAGTCATATATGTGTTATAGTAATAATCAAATTTTTGAAAATTCAAAATAAAAATGGTGATTTAAATATGTAATAAATTCAAGTTACTAATGTATGATGCTCTATATAGAATGAATCATTCTATAGAATATATCTTTATTACACTATTATTTTGTCTTGTAGTGCCTCTACATCTTGAAAGTATGGGGTGAAATAATAATTGTTAATTATTAATCCTCATCTTTCACTTTTGCAGAATGGATCTACAGAGCACTCCTTTCACCATTCAGCTAGGGCATGGTGCGAACATCTACCTAGCCAACGCCGTCATCAACACAGGAGATGTTGGAGCTACAATTCAATTTGGTAGCTTGAGTTTCCCGACTATCGTAGCTGCAACTCCTGAAGTACCCACCCGTGATACATTCATCCTAGGTCATACAAGAAGGCCTGTCAAGCTTCCCCGATCATGTGTATCAACTGCTCAACAAATAACCGCTTGTCAAGGTGTTCTCCACATAGAACTTCGCCAAAAGGCTAAGTTCAAGCCGATCTAAAAAAGAACCGCCGTGGACAAACTGTGTATTTAATGCCTCATGGTACAATTGCTGCGCCGACTGAACCTTTTGTGCCAAGAAAGCATGATCATGAAGTTTCCTCATCAAGGAGCAAATTAACCAGAAGACAGAGAAGAAGGAGGCATAACCCCTTTGAACGACCTAGTGAACAAGCGATACTGCCGCCAGAAGCAAGTATTTCTACCCACAATAACTTTGACAATCTAAAATGGGTAAAGAGGAATAGCTCTACTGGCGAAATAAAGCAATCTTTCTGGAATCAATCACGTCAAGCTTCACCACCACAGAGGAGACAACCTGAAACAATGTCTGCTAGAATACATAAAGTTCTCAAATTAGCCAAAGACAGACGCTTAATGAAAAGAAGATTTCAGAGGCCTGTGTTGATAGAAAACATTGAAGCTCCACCAAAAAAATTGTCATCTCTTCTGGTAACTAGCCATCGAGCCCAGTACATTTCGCATGATGAGCATCTGAGTGAGACACTTGGACCGCGTGTCCAAGAATCTCGCCGAATGGTCCGCGTAAGTGGTAGATATGGAGGCCAAGCTCGTAATGAAACTTTGAATAATGGAAGAGGTGTAACATCTCATACATATACCGTAAATCTCAAAATAACTCATGGATACCCAAAAGAAGGGATATCACTGATGAAAGACATGGTGGTCGACACCCTGAAGAATCCTCTAGGGGATCCCATCGCCGATCATATTCACCCTTACAAGAGAAGGTTGACTTTGATCAGTCCTTTAATAGAAGAAGTGTTTGTTCCGCACATTGAACCTGAAACAATGACGTTTCCTTTTAGCAATGCCATTTTGTTCAAGAGTTTAAGAACGACATTGCTAATGAATTATTCCCATTTGGTTGAGATGGAATTGAAAGGAATGACTGCAATATTTTCATCCACCATCAATTCGCAATATTTGGATTTTATGAGTTGGTTGTTTTTCCAGTAGATTTTGAAATGTAATATAAAACAAGAAAGTACCTCAACTTTATGGTGCATTGGAAAAACCCAACAATATCGAGAATAATCATCAATGAAAAAACATAAAATCTGAAACCTTGATTTGAAGCTATAGGGGATGGACCCCAGACATCGCTGTGAATGAGTTCTAAAGGCGTAGAACTTCTAGTTTGTGACAAAGGAAAGGATAATCGATGACGTTTTGCTGTATTACAGTTATTACATCTAAAGGTTTTATTAGATTTCTTCAAATCTGAAATATAAGACGATAATAATACAGAGACAATAATGGAAGGATGCTCGAGATCAAAGCAGTGGCAAAGGATGTCGGTGGGGGCTTAGGTAACAATCAAATTGGATAGAGACCATTGCAACTAGGTTAGTGAAGAATCATTCAATTGTTCATCAGATCCTTTATATGATATCCACAAGAATCAAATGAAATAAAACACTTGTTATCAATAGCCAATTTATGTACTAAAAGCAAATTATGACAAAGATAGGTAACATGATAGAGAGAAGATAAATGAAGCGTACATTTGGGTGTAGGTAGAATGCCCTTTCCAGTAATTGCAATTTGCACTATTTCGACATTACCAAATACTATTTGATCTGTGTTAGCATATGTAGCTGGATTGGTAAATTGATTATAATCTGAAGTCAGATGAGAGGTAGCACTTGAATCGAGTATCCAATCACTGCTTTGTTCAGAAGCTCCAGCATGCAATGCTTGTGATGGTGATCATGGTGAATTGTAATGTAAATTTGTTTGGTGCCAACAATGTATGGCAGAATGACCTGTTTTTTCACATATTTGACATTCTATGATTATTTTGGGATAACTTTGTCCTCTGCCTCTGCCTTGAATTGAACGACCACGGGATGAAGCCAAAAATTATCCACATCCTCTAAATCGACCTCTGTTTGGGTTAAAGCAAGATGTGGATCTTGAGTAGAATTGAGTTGGGTGCCCATTAATAATTTATTTGCTTGATTTGTTTCTTCACTTCATAATAAGGAATACAAATCATCTAAACAAACAGGCTATAAGCTTGTTCTTATTGCAGTTTTAAAGGCTTGATAGCTTGGAGGTAAATCATTTAGAGTATATAAAATAATATCTTCTGCATCCAATGGTGCTCCTGATGCAACAAGTCTATTGATTTGAGAGAGATATTGAGTCATAGTTTGAATTCATATGGTAATATGAAGAAGTTCATTTTTCAGTTGAATAAGATGAGCCCAATTGGCAGATTGTAATAGTTTTTCAAGAGTAGTTCAAATTTCGGCACAAGAATCCAAATCAAGCACATATAGGATAATAGAAGACGACATGGTGGAATAAAGAGTGAAGACTAAATTTCGATCAATAAGCAGCCAAAGCTTGTATTGTGAGTTTACAGCAGCACCATTTTCTGTATCAATCATAGGTGTTAGGGAAGGGTTTGTACCATCCAAATACCCTTGAAACTCATTAGCTCAAAAGAGCTTAAGAATTTTGGATTTCCGGGTAGGATAATTGTCTGAATTTAGTTGTGTTTGAATTATATTTTTGATATTGGGGATAAGAAATTTCAGTGGAGAAGAAATGGAAAATTTTGAAGTATGTGGAGTTCGGTTGTCGATTTGATTGACTGCAGAGGGACTGGGCTGTCCATAGAAAGGGAAAAAAGAAAGACATGATATATACTTACTGAGATTTAAAAGAGAAAAAGAAGTCGTAGGATCGTCTACTCTGATACCATGTGAAACTGCTATAGTAAGTAGCAAACTTTACACTAAAGAAAGAACTTACAGAAGCATCAAATATGAGAGAAATACAAACCGAAATGTTAATCCCCTTACTTTGATTACAAGTGATGTATATATAGGCACACTATAGAACCCTATGAAAAACTTAGCTAAGATACTATAGCTAATAACAAATATAATACAGGAAGTGGAAGCAACAATGTGAACGATGTCATGAGCTTGAGTGTTAACAAAAATGACTAATTGTTTTCGAGGACTAGTAGAAAATATTATATATAGACAGTTCGTGGTTAAGATTGACTTCTAAATCTGCCCTCTCAACTAGATTGATTTCAAGCGAATTAGAACTTCTACAATGTAAATGGTGTCAAGGTATTCTGTACCATGTGCCTCATTTGCTTGACTAGTACGTCCAAATCATTAGATTGCCAAGGAGACAAATGAAAAGATAGATGAAGGCTACAGAGCATCGATAGGCTGACTATTAAAATCGTAGAGCAAATATGGCTGACAATCAATAGGTTTGTTAGCTCAATTTGAATATTTTCTCAAAAATTTGATTAATTTAGACTTAGATTGAGTTTAAATCAAATTTAATGAGTCAACTAACCTACTAGGTGAAACATGAAATGAGCCACACAAATACACACAAATGTCTGGCAATCAATAGGTTTGTTAGCTTAACTTGAAAATTTTCTCGAAAATTAGATTAATTTTGGCTCAGATTGAGTTTAAATCAAAATTAATGAGTCAACTAGCCTGCTAGGTGAAACATAAAATGAGACACACACACACACAGAGAGAGAGAGATATATATATATATATATATATATATATATATATATATATATATAAGTAAACGTGTTTATAATTTTGTAAATGCATATGAAAATGTGTATCTCTGCATAGATGTGTGTGTATATGTGCCTTAACACTAAATTGATAAAAAAATACAACCTATTTTTTTGGCTCAGTTCAACTTTTAGATCTAAATCAATGAGTAGTATAGTGCAAATCAAGTCACCTTATAGCCAGCCCAAACTCAACTTAAGATTAAAGTGATCGGCATTGAGCAAGCTAAAATCAGATTAGGCTGTAAGATTGGCAGAGCCCTGATCATGGTAACATAGGAAAAAAAGGTCAATAAACATTTAAAAAAAAGCCAATATAATGACTAAATACGATTTCAAAGTTTTAAAAATAAAAAAGGAAATATTGTTTAAAAATGCTTCCAGTTTATTAAACAGCACTTAAATGCTCCATGAACTTAAAAAAGCGTATATACACAAATTACAAAGTCTCTGGGGGAATAAAGCCAGAACAATGTAAATGCATGAAAAAAGATTTTAAGAATTTCCAAGAAATATAAAAAAATGCATCTCAAAAAATCACCAACAATGTGTAAGTTTAAATAAATATATGAAAACGTCATGCAATAACAAGAAGTCAAGAAGTAAATGAGACAAATACAGATGCAAAAAAACTTCGCAGGAGAAAAAGAACAGATATGTGAAAATAACCTTCAGATTAACTTCAGAAATTTTAATGGAAGAAGAAGTGATGCCTCGAAACAGTGAGATTACCAATCTCGCCTTCTGCTTCCATACAAGAGAATTCCATGCTCTTTCAAGCTGTTAAAAGAGAAATAATTGAGTATTTTAAGTAGGTACTTTACCAGTACAGAGAGCATTTTCCAGTAGAGAGAGAAGTAGTGGTGGAGGTGGAGCGCAATCTGAGCTAGGAGATTTGAGAATAATTCATATGTTAGAAAAAAGTTTGCTAGCAAACTGCATACAGTTATTTCAATTGGACGATCCCCCAAAACAATCTGAGCCCCAACCTCCTCTGAAGTTCTACGAGCAGCACGGAACTGTGAATGACAGAAAGAAATAAATAATAAAGCCACTAATCTACTGAAATTTAATCTAGTCAAAGAGATTCAATAGCTTGACTTCTTAAAAGTGGTATGACCTAACCAGACCTCTTCTCCAAAAGACCCCTTTGCTCCTAATGAAATCTTTGAAGAGAAAACTGCTAGAAGCAACCTTAAAGCAAAAGCACTTTTTCCTCCTGAAAGAAATGTATTTCACAAAAATTGAATACCGCAGGACAGAAGTTGTAACCTTACAAAATTTCTGCAAAAACATGGGAGAAGATCATCTAATCAGTTGCTTCCTAAAGATGACAGAAAATGAAGAACAAGAGGGAAGTTTTGTCCCTTGATGTGTGCAGATTAAATTTAACACCGCTAGTAAAATGAAGAAAGATACTTTCTTTAAAATTAAGGATGAAAATTCGTCTTGTTTTCCTTCTATGGTTGTCACAAACAAAAAAGTGTAGTATTTAATATGCAGCAATGCTACAATACAATTGAAAATGATGAGTTTGATTTAATTTTTAAATTTTGGAATAAATTTTCTGCATTTCCTTTTTTTTAATAGCAATAAATTTAAATTTTCTAGTTTCTGGTTGTATTATTTTCTATGATTTTGGTAGAGGCTAGATATTCCTTGTTCACTATCTGTATCAATAAAATTATTCACATTGTATTTTGCAAAACGAAAAAAAGAACAGAAGGATAATTGAACACATTTTAGTAATCAAACATATTTAGCTTATCTCATCTTTCATTCTATATGAATAATCTATACTTTTTTATAGCATTGATGTACTTCAAATGTAAAAATGTGCTAATAAGCAACATTCTTCAGATTTCAGTATTTGACGCATTTACACTTATTATCATAATGGTATCTCAACCATTAAATGCAATGTCATATTTTTAGTTTGTTTCTTTGTTACTCTTGACGCTTGTGTCTATAAATGGCAAAATCTCATAATATCCCAGAGGCACAATCTCTAATGTTTAATTCCCTTTCATCCACATAGGATATTTGTATGGAATAGGTATTATCCATGCATTTCATTGCTGGCTCTCTATTAAATAGTAAAATATTACTTCTAATTCCCATTTTACATCATTCCATTCTAGTTAACGTCACCAAGAACCCTCCATCATGGAAACTTGCCAATACATTTTTAGAAGATCCACGCTACTGAAGTCTTTCAGCTACAAACACCTAGAATTGTTCTAAACGCTTAGAAAGATGTACCCATTACCGTATAGCAGTATCTCAGCTACTCCGTGGGATGCGCCACAGGATGACTTGGTGATTCTAAGTGTTTTGCCAATGGTGAATCTAAGCAACAGAATGTTCAAAGAGTTTGGTGCATTACAGATCATGGGCACAGTAACTAAATGCAAATGACAGCGGTAAGAGGACGAGTATTTCAAAATTTAGCTGGAAGTTGAAAGGATGATACTGTCAAATAATTAGTACAATAACCATCAGAAAACCCAATGATAGATAGCTCTTTGAACAATTGGCTTCTATCATTATGTTTAATTCCCATCTTTTGCCATTATTTTTTACTAATTTCAGAGACTAGGAGTAAGATGCATTCTGATAGCAGAAGGTAACAAATTTATTTTCACCATGCAAATCTTTTGTATTGAGGTTAAAATGCAAAGAAACATTCCATGATTGCAGTACCAACGTTGGACTACAACATAATTCTCACTTGTTGGAGCCTTTCAAGCTGTAGATTGCCAAATAACTTCATATTTTTGAAGCTTTAAATCTGAAAATTCTTGAACCCATTATCAGCATAACATAATAAAGTTGACACGCCAACATTATCAAATTTTTTAAGAGTTCGATTAACAAGAATAGGAAAGACATTATCACTCCAAATTATAGTGACAGAATCACATATTAGTTGATTTCACATATTACTTTAAATGATGCCCATTTTGGCCTTAATTGTGAGCTCAGCTTATTTTGCATCAATATGTTCACAAATTGCAGCACTAAAATTCCTTGTACTCTCCTTTTGAGCCTGACAGTGGCTATGAATTATTTGAATAGTTTTAAATTGCTTTTGAGAACTATTTATCATTATTTTTCAATTTAATCTTATTATTTTGGTTCGAAGTTCCTGTCCAAAATAAGTAGTATAATGCTTGTTCTATTGTCCTACTACCCGTCTCCCACCAAAGTCCCCAACGGATCTGAGTCTTGAATTCACTTCAATTATATTACTAGGGGCCTCCAATAACTTTATATGAAAAAACGAAAAGTTTTAAATGAAGGATACAGAACTAACCCAAACTGATGCTCCGATTGATTGCACCAAAAAATTCTGTGCCACCTAGGGAGAACATGTTTGCTTTGAGTGGAGCATCCTCAACATCCTTCGATGCATACATTATTCCAGCTCTGTAAATGAATTCTGCACATATTGAAGTTAGAAAAAGTATTCAGAACAAAGACATTATGCAGCTTTCAATAAAACAAAAGCCCTAATTTTTGGGCCTTATTTGCACGCAGAAACAATTTGAACATGGGGCCATTTTGATTCTGAAAACCAATGGACAAAATGCACATGAACAAAATCATCAAGCATAACATGAAATGATGTGACAAATCTAAATAGAATTGATGCCTACCAAGGTTATGATAACCGGACAGAATATTGAGTAGGAAGAAAGGAGTTTCGAGGTTTAACAATTCAACTAGATTTGAACAGGTGATTAAACTAAATGACATAATAAATATTAAAACTATTTCAATATAATTTAAATGTTTTAATAATAATACAATAATAATATTTTCATCAATTGTATATACAATATTTAAATTAAGGACACTTCACTCTTGCATATTTTGAATATGATTTCACATTAAAATTTTTAGACATGATATTTTTATCATTTTCTCTATTTTAAATCTTTTTTTTTTTTTAATTTCTTGTCCATCTAATCAAAATCCAAAATTTAAAATTTGATCAATATTAGAACCGGCCGATTTTAGTTTATTGGTTCAACTGCCAGTTCTTGTTGAACATGTGCAGAAGCGCTTTTGGACTTTGGCTAAACTTGCCGAAGGATCAATTAGATGGTTGAAACTATCATACCAACCAATCGAACTGATTTTTAATAATATCATGCCCGCTAATGAATTCCATGTTTACACAAGGATTTAAGGAGATTGTCTTGTCCTCAAGACAATGTTTCAGCACCAAATAGTTTATCACAATTGTTAAAAGATTAAAAAATTACATATGATGAAGTAAATGATCTTTTTACCTTTGAAATTAAATATATATGCATACATATATACAAATAGATAGATTGAGGACTCAAAAAAAATATATATTTGGTGAGGAAAATTGATAAATTTATTTTATACCCAATTCTTAAATATTTCACCACTAATAAAGACATTATATTCCTAAGACTCCATGAGCAAAACCCACAAAAAAAGTTACCCTCCTGCGTATAGGAGTGATGGCTTCCCAATTTTTATAAAGAATGTCTGTCATACTAAGAAGAGACAAAGGCATGGTAATAAACATTGTCAAGACCTTATGGGAGCAGTAGAGGATTGTGGATAAAGATGGTTTCTCATGTTTTGAGCAAGAATATTTCACTCCATACTAAAAAGAGATGAAAGGATGGTACCTTGTTAAGGTCTTATTCTTTATTGTTTAGGGTTTACCCATGGACCATAGTTAAAAATTTTAAATAGTCATAAGAATGAGCAACTATTGGATTTATGTCAGGACATTTGCTTTGAGCTAGAGAACTTGTTAAGAACTATGAGTTAGCTCATCTAAAGTGAACCACATTCTCATAGATTATGGGTGAAAATATGCCAAGAAG
This sequence comes from Cymbidium sinense, assembly GCA_021442155.1. Classification (NCBI taxonomy): domain Eukaryota; kingdom Viridiplantae; phylum Streptophyta; class Magnoliopsida; order Asparagales; family Orchidaceae; genus Cymbidium; species Cymbidium sinense. Next base: position 124,832,479 of record CM038224.1, on the reverse strand, counting down.
GTCAATTAACAAGTAAATTATTGCTAACAAAGGGCTCTCCTATGCAACCAAACGGACTAAGTAGCTTAAAAGCACAAGGGTACTGTCATCAGGAAACCTTAAAGTTTTAGAACATGACTAATGTGTTGTTGGAGGTATGAAAGAAGCCACTAGATTCTTATTAGCTCAAACACTAAACTTGTGGTTGGTTTGGCCACACAGACAAGCAATAAGTTTTTTATGAAACTTGGTTTGTTTCGGTATTTTGTATGCTTTATGCAGAAGGATGGAGGGCTGACAACTAAGAGCAAGGAACAGAAATTGTTACCATTTTAGTTTATTTTTCTTTTTTATTTTTGTAAAATTGTATTTTGTTCTCCCATGGACAAAGAACATCTATCTGGTTACTAGTGAGAGGGATCTATATGACCTACTAGGAGCTTAATTTGTGTCCTTATTTGGACTTCTTTTCTATGGCCCTAATGGTTGCAGTTAATTTTATTTTGGAGGCAGCTCAATTGGAGTTCGATTCCGCTAGAGAAGAACCTATATGATTTTTCTACAAATGTCTTCATTTGTTGTAGTAAGTTCCACAGGATAATAATTAACCCATCTCGTGGGCTATTTTTATTAGTTGTATTGAGTTGATTTTATAATAAATCAAACCTTGAGACATTGATTGGGATTTACATACATACCACGCAATTCTTATAAATTTACGATTCACCCAAACTTTAATTTTACTTAAATAACACCTAAATCTTTATTATTACATCAAAAATATCACCCTCATATTTTTTTTTGTGAAATGACTTTTTTGAGCATGGAAAGTTGAGATTGTAAATATTCTTAATAAATAAAACGCAGAAGAATGGTATGTATGTAAATTTCCCTTGATTTTATTGCCTTGAGGTTAACGATTGTGTACATAGGATATGATTGGAAATGACAAAGTTGTGGATGAAGGAATAACAAAAAAAAAGAAAAAAAGAAAAAAGAAAAAGGAATAGTGGAGGAGAGAGGAGAGAGTGACAGAATCTGACCTCTATGGTTCATAATCAGTTGTTTTGATCATTTAGCTTATAATAGCGTATTAACTTTCATATAGGTATAGTATTAGCTACTGGTTTTTTATCTTTTCCGGCTTTCTCGGAATTTTTTTAAATTTATTGATTCAAAAAAATCTAATCCAAACTATACATGTAATTAAAATTATTTTTAATATAATTATTACAATATGATATTATTATTATTATTATTAAAAAATTAATTGCTAAAATAATAAATATGATTACTCAATATCTAAATATAAATATTGGCTTGTTTCAACAGTAAGTAATCATTTTTAAAATTTGAATAATAATACTCATTATTTTAATAATTAAATTAAGATATTAATAATAATCAAATTAGTGCTTCGGGTGAAAGATATAAATAAAGAAAAGGGATCGAAGACTTCATAAAACGACCACAACAAACCCATATAACATACTTCTATGCCACTAAACTGGAATCAACAAAAAAATTAGGGAAATTCAATTCTTCTGCATTTACATATTTCACACTCAAATTTGAATATTTATAAAACTAGCACTTTCCCTAGGCTCAAAAAAGTGCATTTCACTTGAAAAAAAGTAACAAATGTGGTATTTTTGATGTAATAATAAAGATTTAGATGCTATTTAAGTAAAAATTAAAGTTTGGGTGTGAAATAAGTAAATTCATAAGAATTGCGTGGTATGTATGTAAATCCCCCAAAAAAATTATCCACAGAAACGAGAACCGATACATATCAATGACCATCAAGTAGAGATCGAAGGCACTTGCCTGCTCCTACAAAGCTCAACCACGACATTATCAGGTCTCAAAGACCTGATTACGCGCTCAACATCCGCTACCGATTGCAGTGAGACATGTGAAGTTCCAACAAGCCAGATTGCCTCCGGCTCCACAAACTCCCTTCTCCATTCGGGGACGGGTCCAAATCGCTTCTTCTCAACAAGCACCAACCTCCCTCATCCACGAGATCCATCAGCTCGGGGTGAGACCACCATCCGTGACCATCCGTGACTCTTCCGTCATCTCAGTAATCGAATTCAGTGGCGGGGATCGGATCGAGATCCGAGGCTTCATTGCCGGAGCAAATCGATTGATCCGAGAAAAGCCGAGGGGCGACGACAGCCGAGGATTTGAGCCGGGGAAAGGGAAAGGGAAAGGGTAGGAGACGGTTAGGGCTTGCATCGTTGATCCTTCTCCAGGGCTCCACGGCCAGAGATTGAAGGCTGTAGTAACTAGTGAGAGCTGAGGAGTTATAGGTTGGGGCCGAAGTCTCAACCTCCTCGCCCGCCGCTTCGTGTGACCGCCAAGTCTCCACGGAGGAAAATCTAGATCATGGACAACAAATGTGACATAGGACTCTTAACTAGTCGATTTTAAGCCCATTCGTAATTGACTCGTAATTAGCTCGATATAATTTGAGCTGGCTTGAAATTAGATTGTTGCTCAATTCATAATATTTTGAGGCAGCTTGAATTCATTTGTTATATAAATAACAAAAATATAAGTTTCTTGAAATACATATATGTAGAGAGAATTGATATGACATAAAATAATAATGCGAATCTCTTTAAAAGTAAGTTGATTAGTTGATCAGCACTTAAAATATCGCTTGCTACGAGATGTCGGTTAAATCGCAAATAACTCTCGAAGCATGGGTATTATATCATTTCGGCGTCTGGAGGGATCTAAGCCGAATCTTACAATTAAACTTCATTTGAGCGTTCAAATACTTAAAAATCATCAAATGATCAAATGAATCATTTGGAGCCGTCCGAAATGAAGTGGAATGGTTGGATTTTGCATGTATTCTGAGGCGGTACTCTCCGATGTATAAAGGCCTCTCATTATATGAGAGAGGTCAAGCAAGAGGAGAGAGAGCTCAGAAAATCCTCGAGCATAGCAGTACCACTCGGTAGCAATACCCGTTGATTACCAACCCAGCCGTGTATCTCGCCGTCTCATTGTCAATCGATCTCCATCATGACAATGACAACCTTCATCGTGATGGTTGTTCTCCGTATTCACCATCATTTCTTTCTATCGTATTCTTTGAATGTGACTATATATTATTTTTGGGATGGATCTCATTGAATCCGTATAAAATCATGTATCCATTATCAGGAAAAATATAGTGGAAGCTTTTTTTGGGTCATGATTTTCCTCTTTTTGAGATTTTCTCGTAAGAATGCAGGTTTTCTTGTTTCTCTTTAAATACATGTGTGTGTCTTTGGATTTCACAACAAGATTAGGCGTAAACTTTCACTCTACATGGCCTTTTAGCGTCAATAGTTTGGAGCAGATGCGGAAGCGATTATTATTTCATTGTATGATGACCAAGTTTTCAAACAAGATCAAAAACAGGAGCATTTCAAGGAGAGCAAATGAAGAATGAAGATTCATCGAACTTTATTCCTTGATTTTGTCTGGCGGGGACTCTTAATCTCAGAAGATCGTCCATGTTAAGCATCTAATCGATTATCATCCCAAGAAACAAGTCAAAGTTGGAGGATATTTCAATATTGAGAAGAGATATAGCTTTGCAAATTATGATTTTTCAATCATACTCATGGAAAAACAAGACCAAGGTTAAGGAGCAACTTTGGCTACAACTACAAACGGATGTTTTGATTCGACCTCTTCCATACGATTAACGTCGACCTGGCTCGCGGATAGATCAAAAGGTCCTTGGTGGACTTCGGCCTCTTCCACATAGGTTGCGTCGCCGGGTAACACCGACGACAAACAACACCGGATAGGTCAAAAATCTCGCCAGTTCAATTTGACCTCTTCCATACGAGTTAACATCATCGAGCAAATACTCGACAAATAACCTGGGATAGGTGAAGGTCCTTGTGGACTTCACCTCTTCCACACGCGAGTTAACGTTATTGGTAACACTCGATAAACAACCGGATGGGTCAAAATCCTCAGCGATTCAATTGACCTCTTCCATACGTTAACGCCATCACACTCACACTCTAACAACCTAGATCAAAATCGCAGCATATTCAATTCAACATCTTCCATATAGGTTAACGTCATCGGGTAACACTCTGACAAACAATCTTGGATAGGTTAAAAATTCTTAGCGGATTCAATTCGACCTCTTCCATAGTGCGTCAAACTTTTCGGCAAACAATCTGGATATGAAATCGCTGGAATACAATTCGACCTCTTCCATATAGGTTAACATCATGGTAATACCGACAAACAACCTGGATAGTCAAAATCCTCGGGATTCAATTCAACCTCTTCCACATAGGTTAATGTCATCGCGCAAAGACTCTGACAAACAACTTAGGATAGGTCAAAAGGTCTTTGGTGGACCCACGGCCTCTTCCACACAGGTTAACGTCGTCAGGTAACACTCGATAAACAACGCGGATGGGTCAAAATCTTTAGCGCGAATTCAATTCTTCCATACAGTTAACACCATCGAGTCACACTCGACAAACAACCGATAGGTCAAAGGTCATTGGTGGACTTCCAGCTCTTCACGAGTTAACATCATGGGTAACATTATATAACAACTTCGGATGGTTCAAAATTCTGATTCAATTCAACTCTTCCATGCAGTTCAAGTGACAAACAACCCAAGGATAGGTCGAAGGTCCTTGGTGGACTTCTCACGGCCTCTTCCACAGTTAACGCCGTATTCGATAAACAATCTCGGATGGGTCAAAATCTCGCTGATTCATTCAACCTCTTATACATATTGCTTAACACCATCGAAGTCACACTCGACAACGGATAGGTCAAAATCCTCATTGTCGCCGGTAGCCGCCGTCGACAATCGTACGCGCTCATCGCCCGGTTCGCGCGGTTACCATCATCGCCGGTCATCCCGACCAGCGTCGTCATTGTGTCTGATGCGCCGATTCGCTTGCCCCCCGTCGTATGCCATGGCGGTCGCGCCGGTCACCACGTAGTTTGGTCACCCCATCGTCGCCGGTCATCCCCAGCGACTACTACGCTTCGCCGCGTCATTCCGTCGCCGTTACTGCTGCCGCCGCAAACCCGCTATTCAAGACCATCGTGATTTTCGCGGGTCACCGTAATCCGGTTATCTCGCTGACCGTCGGTCCATATGACCGCGTACCGTAAACCAGAGCATCCGTCGAGATCTCGAGTTATCATCCTCCGTGTCTTCGACGGTAACCGACTGATTGGCGCCTCTTTGGAAAGCGAGATCGGCGATGTATCCAGGCTGCCTACCTCTTCTTGAGAAGAAGAGAGACACTCGAGCATATGAGAAGTGTGTCTTCTCCCTTGGCCTTAGGGGGATTTTTGTAGACCCCCTATAGGGGCAAGAATATCAAAATTTACCAAAAACCGCCCAAAATCGCTCAAACGTGAAAGCGGATATTTTTCGCCCTCCCGGATGGACTGGCCGCAGGTGCCCCGTCAAATTATTACAAACTCCCTCGACCCGGCTAACCGCATATTCAGACATTCCCCGTTGGCTCAGGATCAGGAATCAGCGACCGTCAATCACCGTGACCCACAGCTGACCGGTAGCCGCTCAGCTCTGCCAGACCTACCGACCCGCATCCAGTTCCATAACCCGCTGAGGCTTCGCGCTGACCTATGGCCCGTCGCCCGTGATCGCCCCTGCGCATTATCGTTGTGGCGACTCGTAGCCCATAGCAGCGCTACATAAGCAGCACTCATGAAGCCTTATTTGTCGGATGGGTCAAGTAATCTCGTCGCGCAGCATACTACCTTACACACAGCATTTGCTTAGACATAATCTCTCTCCAAGATCTATTCTCTCAAAATGTGTTGTTAATGGACCTCAAATTTTATTGAAGAATTTACTATTTTCAAGTATTTGACATATATATTTTTGGATGATTGAGATAATATCATCTAAAAATAGAGGGGTAAGTGGTATGACACTTAAAATACTACTAGTCGAAGCACGAATCTTGATGTTAATCAAACGATCCAGTTGCGAGAGATCAAGCATATCCTTGAAACTCGGGATGTAAATCCTAAATAACTCTCAAACATTGAGTGTTTATAGTCAAATCGGCGTCTCGGCAAATCTAGCCCAAGATCTTACAATTACTTCATTTGAGCATTCAAATACTTAAAATACATCAAATGAGAATCATTTTGAGTCGTCCGAGTGGAGTGGTTCGGATTTGCATGTATTTATATAGATCTATTCCATCTCTCATTCCCATCCTAGGGAGTCAAGCAAGAGAGAGAGCGCTCTCTTGAAAATCCCAGCATAATCGTGCCACTGGTCGACCACCCAGGTTGGTTACTATCACACCTCCCACCGGCCGCCACCGCTAATCTCATCGGTCTCCATTTCAATCAAGCAATCATTGCTATTCCCATTATTTGCTACCACTGCCTTTCTGTTACTCTGAATGTACTATATGGTTGTTGTGATTTTGGGATCCGATTGTCGATTTCATCAATTATGTAATCCGTTATCGGAAAACTTGTACTCAAAACAAATATGTAGTGGAAGCTTTTTTTTACAAGCTGAGTGGTTTTCCCTCTTTTGAGATTTTTCACGTAAAAATTCGGATTTTTCTTGTTCACTCTTTAAATATGTGTGTCTGTGGATGATTTCAAACTTTTCTATCTTAGCGGTTTTCTACGCAACAAGAATGATTATAATCGGAAAATTAATTTATTCTAATATTTCTATACAAGTTTTAAGTTATAATTTACAACTCTTTTTAATATAAATACATTATACATTATAACTTAAAAATCAAAAAAACTAAAATAAACATTGATTTTGATTCCACAATAGGCCGTCGAATATCCTTGTTGCAACATATGAAAACTCAAGAAAAAAATTAGCAAATAAATTACATGAATCTAAAGAATAAATGATGTTATATTTGAATTTTATAAAAAGAAAGAATGATAGTTAAATAAGTAGAATATAAGAGATTATGCATGATTTTTATTCTCAAAAAATTGAGATGATTAGTGGATAAATAAAATAAAGTTATTAAAAGATAAAATATATAAGTACTGTACACAAAAAAAAATACCAAATTCCTAATCAAATATGAGTACAGCAAAACATCCAACTTCACTATAAAAATAGAAAAAATAAATAAAATAGCAGCATGGCAAAATAGAAAGAAAGACAGAAGAACAAAGCAATTGCTCAATTTCAGGCTTAGTTCCAGACTTTCAACAAGACCAAAGCAGCTATGCCAAACAACAAAAATAACTAATCAAATATGAGTGTAGCAGAACATGAAACTCCATCGTAAAAATAGAAAAAAAAAATAGCAGCACGGTAGAATAAGAAGAAAGACAGAAGAACAAAGTAATTGCTCAATTTCAGGCTCAGTTCAAGCCTTCAAAGTTTAATTCCAAACTTCTAGCAAGACCAATGCAGTTAAGCCGAACAACAAAAAAAACTAATCAAATATGAGTGCAACAGAACATCCAACTCTACCGTAAAAAGTAGAAAAAACAATAATAATATCACCGTAGAATAGAAAGAAAGACAGAAGAACAAAGTAATTGTTTAGTTTCAGGCTTAATTCCAGACTTCCAGTAAGACCGAAGTAGCTAAGTCGAACAACAAAAACAACTAATCAAATATGAGTGCAATAGAACATCCAACTCCTCCATAATAATAGAAAATAATAATAATAATAATAATACGATAAAATAGGAAGAAAGACGGGAGAACAAAGCAATTGCTAAATTCAAGCCTTCCAAGCTTAGTTCCAGACTTCCAGCAATACTATATATGGCTCAGTTCCACCTAAAAATACATAATCTGCACTGCAAGAATATAACAATCTCATCTACTGACTCTCAAACAGTAGTAATTGGTAGCATAGCTGATAACAGTAATTAAATGCTAACAAAGCAACAATGAAAAAGCAAAACTACCAACAAGTGTAATCCAATAAGGCAAAAACATTTAACAAGTTGTCAAACAGTAAAATTATAAATACACTATAATATTTACCAATCCAAATGCACGTATATATCTAGCAACATTTTTGGCCTCAAATTTATATCATCGATCTAAACATCGCTTCAAAATTATCCACCATTATTATGTATTAGCTTTATCCATCATTCGAACTTATAAACATCTCAGTTAATTTTCATCATTGGGTATATAACCTAAACATGCAAATTCTAAATAAATATAATAATATGAATGTACTAACATTAAAATATATAAAACTTTCATAGTATCTCATGTTTTGAATGTTCAAACATATCCTAATTCCTAAAATAAAGATATCCAAGTTCTTATCATAATACCATACCATACCAAGCATCTTAATATCATACCATTCAACTATAGCATTATAGTTGGAGGTGTTCCAATTAATTTGCTTCCTTCAATATTAAAACTAGTGGTTATGCTTTTTGGCACCATAACTGATAACCTTTTCTCACAACAATGTCAAACTGAAATTAGTTAATATAGATTAAAAATAATGACATTATAATATGAAGAAAGATAACATAAATGCAATTGAATAATAAAAAATATCAATGATTTTTTTGATGACTTATATGAGAACGAATCCAACTACTAGTGCAAATCAAAGCATCAAGTATTTTTTGGTGATAATGAGCTAAAATCTCCAAGCATATGACCACTTGCACTAAAGGCTGATTCAATGGGGACAGTTGTTACGGGGACTGTAAAAATATCTTTTGACATCTTGCATAGAATTGTATACTTTAATCGCACCACTCAAGAATATCAAATTCAGAATCCGGACACTTCACACGAGCCTCCTCTAAGTAAAGTTCTAAATTAGTTTTTTGTAGAAGTAGAAGTCCTGTCGAATCAATAAAATTATACAAGCCATTAAGAACATCACCATCACTCGTACTTCTTTGTGGAGTATCTATACAACCAAACGATTGAGAGGATGTAGACTTAGATAATTCATTTAAAATATTATATTTTTATGCTGCATAATATGAGTAGAGCTCGAAAAGTTTTTATTTTACATATTTCATCTTCTCATTAACAACATCAAAATCATAAATCTATTAGTAATAGTAATTGATCTTAAACATTTTCATTCTGGAATCCAATATGCGTGCAACTAAAAATAGCATGGAACAATTTGACCAGCATTTATCAAACTTTGACTTCATAGCAATTGTCATATTTGAAAGAAATATAGTATCTCAATTGCATTCTCTATCTAATTTTTTTAATCAGAATCAAATTTTGGAAGAAGTCGATTAGCTGTTGGGTAATTTGAGTTATAGAAAATCTCAGTAATATGATTAAAAATGAAAAAAAGTTATCTTATTTTATCAAATTGATCTCATTTATAATCTGAAGGCAACCATAAATAATTGTCATCCCTTAAAGCATACTCAAGAAACACAACTCTATAATTAAAAACAGACTCAATCATTTTATATGTTGAATTTCAATGAGTCAGAGCATCTGTGTAAAGTAATTTTGATGTTGACAATCCTATTTGTTTAACAATTTCACCAAATTTATGCAATCTACTTGGTGACCTATTTATAAAAAGAACATATTCTCGCACTTTCTCAATGATCTAACCAATTTTCTTCAAACCATCTTGAACCATCAAGTTCAAGATATGAGCAACACATCTAATATGAAAAATTCTCTCATAAAAAGAAATTTTGACCTTTTACTAAACAGAGCTTTCAAGTTTCTAGCATCAAGATCATTAATAGAAGCATTATCTAATATAATTGTACAAATTTTATTTTGAAGACTCCATTATAGTAAAATTTCAGAAATAGTCTCATAAATAATATAACCACTATAAGGAGGGTCCAAATCATTAAAGCTTATTATTCTACTTTGCAACATTCAATCAGGACTGATAAAGTGCACAGTAAGACACATATAACCAATAGTTTGGCTTGATGTCCAATGTGAGTAAAACGCTCAACGAAGATTTTTTTTGAAATTTTTTTCTCTAATTCATAAACTTTCATGCATTATGCTTTGATAGAATGTTTAGATATTTTATGAAAATTATGATTCATTGATTTTATCAGAATATTGAACCATAAATGCTCAATAATTATGAAGAGATACTCATGAATAATAATCATTTTAGAAATTATGTTTTTAATTCTATTATGATCATAAGTAGAAGAGACACACAAAGGAGATATTAAATCATTATCCTCTATATCTTCAGCTATTGTATCAAAGACTTTTTATTTTTTTCTCTTTCTTAATTGTTTTACTGTAATGATGGATTTTGAAATGTCTATTCATTTGAGAAGTATTGCATATTTTATGTTTGAGATATGATTTAGAGCAATAATTGCACTTCCATTTTTCTGTCATCTTACCTTTCTCAGAGATAGAAATTTGGGGAAAAAAAATGTTGCCAAATTTTACATCTTTGTTTTTTGCCTTTAATGCCCTTAATGCTAATAATTTCCCCCAACACTTTTATTAGGAGCACTAATATTATTAACTGGAGGTTGACTAGAACTTACAAATTGATTTTGAGAAGTTGTAGCAATTATCTATAAAATAAAATAAAATTCTTAAAATTAATAAACTGAATATGTCAAAGGTAATAATGCATGTATGCAAATTTAAGTGTATGCCAACAAAAGAACACTCAAAATCTCAAAGCTTTGTGCTAAATATATCCATTACATGAGGCTTTCTACATTGCTCTATTCCTTTATACATATCTACTTTTATTAAGCATGGCCAAGAAAATAGAGCATGACCATAACCACTTTTTTTTACCTAAACATAAGTTTTATTCACTTATAATAAAATAAGTAGACAACTGAATAAGAGTGTGGAAAATCACAAAGCAAGAAATAATATCATCTACACAACTAATATAACACATTTAGAAATTAAAAAAAAAACACAATCTACTATAAGCCATGGAACCACAGAACCACAAACTCACAAACTATCAATATCATAGATTAAGACTGTAAAAGCACACTAGCTCACAAGTAATAGCTTTTGATAAAAACCACTAACATAAGTCATAGCTATTTTAGGTCTTTCACTCTTTCAGTAAAATAATGTATTATGACAATTGACAAAGTAAAAAATAGTACCATTATACTAGTTAAGCAATGCAAACTCAGCAATCAACAAGCTTAATAATCGGCAACGACAGTAAGTTGTAGGCCCAAAGACAAAAATAATACAAACTCTCGGCAATACAAGCAGCAAGTCGTATACAGTAATAATCCAAAGTCGAACAATGCTAACTAATAAGTAAATGTAATAACCATAGCAAATAACCCAAAGGCAGCCAAAGGCTAGAAAGCCAGAATAATACAAAATCCATGTGAACAATATTGAGAGCAAAATAACCTAAAAGAAATAGTCGATTACGACTTAGCCATTTCAGACAATAGTCACTGATCTATGCCATCATGCCAATGATACTAGATATAGAGGCAACAAATGAAAAAACTCTCATTCTCGGTATATTTAGAAGTTATTGAAATATAGATGTAGAGAAAACACAAAAAATCTTACAAAGATTGTTGATCCAAGAATATCGAGACTTTCAAAAGAGGTAAATCCACAATAATAAAGGCACAAAGAACTTAAGCTTAAGAGCAAATCATGAAGCGGAGATGCCGAGAGACTCAAAAGAGAAGAAAAAATTGGAGAGTCGGAGTTAAGGGATAGGGCAGCCACAAAGGAGAAAGAAACCCTCATTCAAGCGAAAAAATTAGTATAAAAGCGCTAGTAAATCATTCATCTAAATTAAATCGATCATCTTATTAAACAATGAATAAGTGGTTCGACTTAGAATACAACTCGATCCAAGCTATGCCGGCTCAAATCGGACAAAAAACCGATTTAGAAAAAATGTCGTGCTCGATCGACTCGAATCGAGCCCGATTCGATCCAAAAATCGATCCAATTTTTGGGTGATTTTCAATTTTCGATTAGAACTAACAACCCTAATGTGACACAAAGAGCTAAAAAATTAATTTTCATTTAAATTAAAAATATGACTTAAAAAAATAATATGTATAAAAACACCAAAAAAATAAAAAAAAAATAAACTGTTACAAATTAACCATAATGCATATGTTGTGATGAATTACATTGAGAAAAGAATCAACATAATTATCATGAACAATAATTTATATAAAAATTATTATGATATATATATATATAAATATAATTTTTATTATTTTAAAGTGACTAACTCTATTTGCCTTCCCTCAAATCCTTGTTATCATTCTCATAGTTTCCACAACTTGTTGTTGGATCTCCAAGCTCCAAACAAAAAAATGGGGATTTACACGTAGTTTTTATGTATTTACATATCTAACATCTAAACTTCAATTTTTACATATATAACACTGCAAATTTCAATATCACATCAAAAATATCATAATCATTCACTTTTTAAAAGTGAAATGCACCTTTTTAAGCATAGGAAGGTGTTAGCTAAGTGAATATTAAACTTTAGGTGTTAGATATGTAAATGCATAAGAATTATGTGATATGTATATAAATCTTCCAAAAAAAAAGAAAAAAAAAAAATCTTCAACCTCTATCATCCAAGTCCTCTCTCTATGACATTTTGCATATTGTGTCCACCTAGATCATCATATTCACTTGCTTCCACCTCTCCTCTATCTCTATCAACATTGATATCAATTGATTTTGGTAATATTTTGTGTTTAAAATTTGGCCAAATTCATGTACCACATAACTCTACCACCACCCAAATCTTCTTCATATTCCAAAGCCTTGCTGATCTCATAGTCTCAACTCTTAATCATCAAATCCACCCCAACCAAGTTTATTTCGCCATCATTGCTATCAATGACCTATCTTTACCAAATCTATAATCCCCTTTAGAGATCCATCTCTCACTTATCGATGCCCTCAAACGACAAAATTTGACCACTTTCACGCCTTCATTGGCTCAAATTTTATCAAATTTCAATATTTTATATATTTGATCAACCTTGAAGACAAATTTGTTGTGGAGGTGTAGAAAAAGAAACAAAAAATTATAAATTGATAGTTTAATGAGTCATGTGTGTTTATAGTTAAAAAAATATATATATAGCTTGCTTAATAAATTAATATGAGTCTTATAATGTTATAAATTGATATGGTTCTTTTCTTAAGAGAATGATTAATTTACTAATTAATTTTGAGTGAGATTAATTCCTTGGATTGAGTTCGCTCTTCTCCAATGTCTGAGTGTGAGTTGAGTCAAATCAAAGTCAAACCCTTCAATTGAATTCAACGATTTGTCTTAGTGGATTACACTTAATGTCTTGATTTGTCTTTTGATTTGGATGAACTTAGTGGATAAATGTTTTCTCTCAATTTATCAATCGATAATCCTAATTCATTTCTTGTTTTCTTCGCCTTCACCACTCTAGGGTTTAGATCAAACATCTTCTCATGGTTCCAAGGAAGATCCATAAATATCAACTAACATAGGATCGAGGAGATCCTTTCTCCTGGATACTCACTTGGATTGGTCTTTTCTTTCGGCTTTGGATTGCCGTGTCTTCCATCTTTCTTGATCACATGCTTTACTTCTTTCTCAAGTGGATTACACTTAACGTTGATCGCTTGATTTTTTTTTGATGCTGGATGAACTTTATGGATAACGATGTCGTCAATCGGCATTCAATTACTACTAATCAGTAATCTAATTCATTTCTTTTTTCTTTTTTCGGTTGAGCTAGGGTTTCGAGAGATCGAGAAGGAGCAGATCCTTTGGGAGATGGTCGATCCAAGGAAGATCCATAAATGGCATCTAGATTAGATGATCTGGAGATCCAATTTGCGCCGTCTGTTTGGGGTTTTTTGTTTTCCACCGTGAGAATTGAGCCAAGGAGAGAGACCAGGAGAAAGAGCAAAGGAGAACAGAGAGTCTTGAGATAAAATTCTTCAACTCTGATTTCCCTATTTATAGTCTTTGCTCTTCTTAGAAGGTTTTATTTGGTTGTTGTAAAATTTCTGTTATCCCTCATTTTAGTTAGTTATCTTGATCTTCATGCTATTAATCTCTTGTTTAGAGTCTTTGTATTTAGACTTCTTGATTCTTCTTGTAATAAGCTCTTTGTCTTACTTTTGTGATATTTTCTTTTATGTAGTCAAAATCCTTGTAAAATTATTTTATTTATTTACTTATTGATTTATTCTCTGTTATTAGATCTTCTTCTTGTGTTGTTAATGAAGTCTTTTAGATTTGGCCTTTTTTATTCTTTGGTCTCTGTTGATGGTTTGGGGATATGTGTTCATATCATAAATACATCTTCTTAAGAAAGAATTAAGGTTAAACAAATAATGAAGTATAAAATTTTATGCTCCTCTCCCTATATTAGAGTTACACTCAATTACATCGCTACCCCTTCAATCAATCAATGGAGTTTTAAGCATTCTCAAAGTGCTTTTATGTTTTTTTTTTAAATATTTTGTATGAAATAGTGCTCTCATTGCACCACTTATTGAGTGTTGCCTTCAATTTTTGATGCCTCATCAATCTGCAATGATCTAGTCTCTATATCACTAGATCTACCTTTGCTTAATAACCACTAAGCCAATTTTTTATACAGATCAAACATCTCTAACTTTTGATGTCCATATCAATGTGCACCTTAAACATATCTTTTAGCTTTGAATAACTTTGCATAGCACCATTTATCTTTTCCTATATGTCCATTATCATCCCAAGAATTATTAGGTTGTGTAGCTTCCATACATCTTTGGATGGATGTACCATTTTTCCAAGTTGAATCTACCATTGCAATCATCAATGACATGTCCCCAAAAAATTCATAAACCTTGTTGTAGATCTCTTTCATTTTTTGTACATGCCTAAATGGTCAGATTCGCTCGTTCATGTCACTTTACTACCTCTACTAACTCAAACATCAATTAATTTAACCAATTTTTATATTTGCTCGAGCTTGAAGACAAGGTCGTTGTGAAGGGAATGGTGATGATACAAATAAACATAAATGGGTAGGTGAATCATTTGTGGGTCATGTATAGGTTATTAGATTTATAATGTTATTCAATATGTCATATGGGTCTTGTAATATTATAAATAACCCTTTTTAGGTAGGAACTAAGGTTATGCAAACAATGAATAAAGATTCTTTGGCTTCTCCCTCTACCTCCCTAATGACTACCAAAACCAGTTTGGTATCCTTAAATTGTCTTTCCCTTCCCCACAATCATTATATAGAGTTGTATCATAACATCATGTATAGAGTTGTATCATAACATCATGTTTTATTTTAAATATTTTTTATCGCAAATACTAAATTATTTGGTTTTTACTTTTAGGTTCGGTTCAAAAATATTGATTAAATTGACTAAATCAAAATTATTTAAAAAATTAAATGTGAATATAATTTTAGTTATAAATACTAACGTATGGTATAAATCAATAGATTTCTATTTGTTTAAAAAATATTTAATATATAAAATTTATTAGATAGTATTTTTAATTAATTAATTTATAAAAAAAATGAAAAATCTTTTTTTTTTATATGTTATTCGATTTAACAAAACATCGAATTTAATCATGCATTTTATTCATCTCACAAGAAATTCAATAGCTTTAAGACTCATTAGATCCAAAATTTAACTAGGATATCCTTGGCCAATTTTTTTTTTTTTTTTTCCATTGAAATGCTCTTTAGCATGCATCTTCAGATCAAAGATTCAATCAAATGTGGCATATAAGAGATATGTTTCCTGACCCCTCTTAAAACTATTTCATGTTTAATGTGAATTACATTATAAATATTATACCTATTTTCTTTTTAGTATGTAGCATCTCAATTATTATTAGATAGACAACTCATTTCTTGTGTAAACAAGCATGCCACAAAGCTAAGCATCTTAAAAACTTTTATTACGTGTATTGCATGTGACATTTTTACCATTCTTACATATTTCATTTAAGTAGAATATAATTAAAGGTATAATGTCATTTATATCATGCTGGTAAATTTTATTGGACCGGAGAATTGTTTCTCTAGTTCCAAAGCCGAGAAAAGCAATTTTTGGATTATTTAGAGTTTGTTTGGGGCAGATATAACTTTTTGAAAAGTTGATTGTAAATCTGATGTAGAGAAAATAATTTTTTGAAAGTAAAATGCTCTTTAAAATGAGTTGCATAGAGATTTGTAGAAGAATTCGAGAGAAGAAGAAAAGTGATTGAATTTTGTCCTAGACATCGAGATGAATACTACTGAGCGCTAAGGAAGACTATGGGCGAGCTTGGTGTTTAGCAACTAACTAGTCAGTCAACTCGTGGACTAGCTCACCAGCCAACCGGCTTACTACTAGCCAATCCCTTCTCCCACACCTTTCCTTGCTCTTATAAGACTTCACAGGTAAGTTTGTCATATCATGAGATATATGCCTGAAAAGTAGAACAAGTCTTACAGCAGAAAGGTGGTTACAAATCATGGTGTTAGAATGTGGCATCATAGGGTGTACAATTCTGTGCTTGATAGACAAACATTGGAGAATAGAGATCTTGAGGAACAATAGTGCTAATGAGGTAATAATTATGGAGACCAAGATGCTGATAGTGATGAATATGCAATGGCATAAAGATTAAGGTTTGATGTTATTAGTCTTAGTAAGCACAATAATGAGTGTGCTGGTACAATAATATATATATATATATATATATATATATATATATATATATATATATATATATATATATATATATACTAGTTTATAGTTTATATTTAAATATCATAGATGCTAGGGCTGCTCCTTACTCCCATGGGTGCATACAGATTCTCAAAAAAATGATGTTGTGCTTAATATTCTCAAGGCTGATGTGATTAGTTGAGTGAGGAAATGTTATTTGTGGGGTCTGATTTTATCAATCAACCGAGATGTATTGTCAACTTATCCTCTGTCCTTTACACCGGTCAAGCTCAATAGTGAACTTGTAAGAGGTTGCAAGGGGATAGTGCCTCCAAAGAAAAATTTTCTAGTTTGTAGCGTTTTGGCGTTGGAGAAGTACTACCTCGGAGCTAAAATTGGAGATCTTGGCTTCTGAAACATAGAGGATAGCTGCACTCGCTAAAACTCGGGCATCAAAATAAGAAATAATAGAGAGCCTAGTACATGACGCCGAACCAATGCAAAAAAGCTTAAAGGATAGCTGTGCTAGGGTCATGGCGCCGTGGGGCTACGTGTGGGAGACTTCTTATTTAGGAAATTTTTTCTGTAATTTTCAGTATCTTTTCTCAAATTCTCTTATGTGTGAGAGTGAAGTGAGTGCTCTATGTGGATAGCTCCAGATAAGTGTAATTGGTACTATTCTCCTCGATTTTTTTTCATAGTGAATTTTTTGGTGGTGTAACTCCATCTCTTTTTCCCGTTCTCGGGATGTTTCAAGTAAATTTGGTGTCCTTGTGATATTTTTCTTGTTCCATGATGCTCTTGAACACTACGATAACTAGTTTTAGTGCATGGTATTTTATACATCTCCCAACAAGGAATCCCCAATAGCATGGTTAAGAACACAGCTAAGAGGATTCCTTAGAGATTTTCGAAAGGACCAAAGAGACCATAAGAGTCAAAACATGGCTAAACACTTCGAACGTACGAAAGGCATTTTGCAATCGATGTAGGACTTAATACTGAACGTACGCAATTAAGCAGTCACATTACTCAGAAGTTTGAGACCGATAACAAATCCACAGTTTTCATGTAGTGAGAAAATGAGAAGGAATCTTGAAAAAAAATGGTCCCATGCATACTTTTACTTGACATTTGAACATCAGAAAAATAAAAATAAAAACAAAACTCCATATGAAGAACTTCAATCCATTCCTCCATTCTAAACTGCCATTTTTAACGCACAAAACAACTTCTTTCATGAGCTCTTCAATGCTCGTTGTTATTATTATTATTATTATTATTATTAAAAGGCAGAAAAGCAAGATCAATATCAGGAACCTGCGGCACTCCAATAAGCGGCCAAGTAGCTCCTTCATTCTCAGACTTCTTCCCTCGCCACTTAATGGAATTCCGGAGCAAATTCCCCACAATTTTCAACGGATTGCAGAGCTTCTCCTTCACCGAGAGCAGCAACGAGACCTCGGACATCTGCCATGCTGCCGTGACCACAATCATCACGGCGAGAAGGCAATGGCTAATCAAATTCTGCTTCTTGATGTTCCTCAGCTCGCTAGCTTCTTCAATACAAGCTTCCCGGTTGCCTCACAGAAGTTTGATCCATATGGGCATTTCGCCAAACAGGTGGCGTGCGCCTCTTCCTCCAACGATTCCAGCTACAGAAACTTCGATTAATACATGGACAGATGAATGAATTGATTAGAATCGAATGAGGAGAAGAATACCTGACAGAGTAATCTGGAAAGGAGGAGGCTTTCTTCTCGATCCCTATTAATGTTGATCCTTCTGTGCTCCAGCAGCTGCTGAACGGCGGCGTGGAGAAGATCCACCTTCGTCTTCTTATCTTCCTCAGATTCCATTGGAAAAATGGGGAAATAGATAGTAAAGACAGGAGATTTTTCGCTGCTTATATCGTCGATAAGTCGTGGGAGAATTATTTTAATAGAATTAATCTATAGAAACGAACATTCGCCTTCAGTTTTCTTTAGGAGCTTACACGTTGCTTGTAGAACTGGTCACGGTCGCCCACGTCACTGGTGTTGACACGTTCATATAGGTTTTAGCAACAATTTAAAAATAATTATGTTTCTCCCAAAAATAAATCCCCACAAAGCTCCTAATACTAGAGGTCCTAGCAGGATCCCTTTAAACCGCCGCAACCCTCCTTTGAACTCAAACTCCACAATCCCTCCTCCTTAAAATATTTCCCAGCCTTCAAAGCTCAAGGTTGACAAACCTGCTTTAGAGGGTTCCACAGAGATTTACTCCCCATTCCTCTACTACAGCCATTACCAATCTAAATCAGCTCCCTTCTTCTTCCCTCTGTTCTTCTTCATTCTCAACAGGAAAACATCAACAAAACTGCCCTTCCATGGATGGATCATGAACTAAATTCTGCTTTCCCCACCCCCCCTCTAAATCCTTTGGTGGGCTTCCCCAAGGTGACAAGGTCTACCTCCTTGATGATTTTCGAGACCTTACATCTAAAAATCTCATGACAAACCAATTTGAGACTTCTCTCTTAAACATCTTTAACACCTTGGGAGTTACTACCCGATCAGCTACCTTATCTCCTGATTAAGCTCAAGCTTTTAAGAGATCGGAAATTCCCAACAAGTCCCTCTAAAGTAGCCCGGAGGTGACCACCAAATCCCGACAAACCGGTCAAACAGTACAAAAGGCTAATTAGAAGAAAAAAAAATGCAAAAAGCCTTCTAATTAACTATGCAGTACCATTCCATTGGTTGTTGGAACGTGTCCTTTTGGCCCAAGACGAATAAACGATTGTGTTAGAGTCATAAGAGATCATCTCCTTGATCTAATTTATCTTTTGGAGACTAAGCTTAATCGAATTCATCTCGCCACTATTCGTCAAAAGGCTCTCTTCCCTAATGAAAATCAGATTAATAATTTTGATCACAGTGAAGGGGTCGTATCTGGATCAAATGGAACTCTGCCCGAGTCCACTTAAATCCAGTCTTAATTACTTCTCAGCTCATTCATGGCAAAGTTTATTTCAGCACTTATGATTCCTTCTTTATCACTTGTATCTATGCACACAATGTTGCTAATGATAGATATACCTTATGGAATGACTTAAGAGGAATTACTTTGGACACGGAGTCCCCTTGGATCTTGATGAGAGATTTTAATTATGTACTTTTCAGTAATGAAAAAAGTGGAGGGAATCCTATTACTTCAATCAGACCTTGGATTTTAGGAATAGTATACAAGATTGTAAACTCCCTAGTGATCTCTTCTATACATGGTCTAATCAACAAACCCACAACCCGATTTATTCCGAATCGATAGGGTTCTTTGCAGGTGGTGGTTGAAATATTTTCCTCCTCATCCTACAAAGTTGTTGCTCCTCTCTCCTCGACCATTCTCCTTTAGTTGTTTTCTTCATCATCGCAAGTAACCTCTTATAGGTTTATGTTCAAATTATTGGACTTCATATCATTCACTTGAGATTCTCACTAAGAGGGTTTGGCACAAATATCTCTCAGGAGATCCTCTCTTTGTGTTTTCCAACAAAATCAAGACTATGAGAGACACCTTGAAAAAGCAAAAGTGACTAGGGAGCATTACCCTTACTAATAATATCAAGGACTTAAATGAGAAATACTCTGATCTAATCAAGAAGGAAAGTCTGTGACTCCAACAAAGAGCGAAAGCTCATTGGCTTACTAGTTTTGATGGCCTTAAAATATTTGTATTATTCTATCAAGGAAAGGAAGGCTCAAATCTAATCCGTGAACTCCACACTCTTCATGGCATCATCTCCAATCCTAATGATATTACAGAGGAAATTTATAATTTCTACTCCTCTCTCTTTAACACTTGCAACTCTAATACCTTGGTCATCCATGATTTACCAGTGGGAAGTGTTCTTTCCTCTGAGCAGGTTTTAGACTTAGTTGTAAACATCTCTGATCAGGAGATAATTTCAGCCACGAGATTAATGAAAATAAAACTTGGTCCATATGGTTTCAATTCCAAATTCTTCACAAGCTATTAGAACATCATTGATAGGCAATTCTTACATGCAACTCATTTCTTCTTCAATAATCAGAAGCTTCCTAACATCTTCAAGCATAACCTGGTAACCTTGATTCCTAAAGTCAAACATTCAAATTCCTTGGCTGATTATAGGCCAATATCGCTATGTAACACTTTCTACAAAGTGATTGCTAAGGTTCTTGCTAATCGCATTAGAAAAGTTCTTCCAAGTATCATCCATCCAATTAGCTTTTATTAAAATAGGGATATAGCAAATAATATAGCCCTGACTCATGAAATCAGTCATGACTTCTCCCCCCGGGATAAGCAGGAATGGTTCTTAGCCAAATTTGATTTGCGCAAAGCTTTCGACATGATAAACCGATCCTCCCTTCTCCACCATCTTAGTCAAAAGGGGTTCCTTGTGCTCTTCACGAATTGGATAAAAGCTTGTATATCAGTTCCCTTCTTGGTTGGTGAAATCAAATGTCATTTCTCATCTTCAAATGGGTTGAGCAGGATGCCCTTTATCTCCTTTCTTGTTTACTTTGGCGATTGACACTTTTTCATGTCTTTTGGATAAGGAAGTCAATCTTTCATTATATGACCCATTCGCTGCAAGGTTTTGCCACATTTCACTTTTACTCTTTGCAGATGACTTGCTGGCTATGGGAGTAGCTAATCCTGACACTATTAGCTCTTTGAAAAGGTGCTTGAATTCCCTGTCTTCTTACATGGGGCTTGAGGTTAATAGGGACAAATCTCTTATTATTCTTACGAGGCACTAGGCAGGCCCTTCGCCGCCTTCTTAATGTGAATACGGGAGAATTCCTTATTAGATATTTGGGCCTTCCACTGGTCCCGGGTGTGCTCAAATCCATATACTTCAACACTCTTTTTGATAAACTTCATTTGTGGCAGGTTGGAAGAGTAAATTCCTTTCCTTGGTGGACTTTATTAACTTCTTTGATCCTCTATCAACAATTTTCTTACTTACTAGTTCATATATGTTGTTCTTCCATAATGGATTATCCAAAAGATATCCTCCTTTACAGCTAAATTCTTCTATCACAACGAAGACTCTAAAAAACTGTACCTAATCTCTTAGATTAAAACCACTCTTCCTAAGGAGAAAGGTGGTATTGGCTTGCTTTCTGTCTCCTCTCTAAATTTACTTTGCAAGTCCAAAACTCTTTGGAAAATTCTTAATAGATCTTCCCTCTTTGCTGAGAGGTGTCTAAATAAATATTGTTCTCTTTGGAGGATTATTCCTCTAAGGGCCTCTCATCTTTGGAAGGAATTGAAGGTACATGCCACCAGATTTAGAGGCAATATCTTTTTTATACCAGGGGATGGTAACTCTTTTTCTCTTTATTATGACCTTTGGTGTGAGGGTAAGTCTCTATTTGAACTCCTGGGAGAGGGCTGCTTTCAACTCTTCAATAAACTTCTTCTCTCAACTCCATTATTTCTGAGGGCTGTTGGGTGCTCCCGGTTTCATTAAGAAGGCGGCACGTTCACTGCTTTAATACTATTCAGAGCATTGTGCTTAGTCAAGGTGTGGATGTTGTTTCATGGTAAGGGAGTGATCTCCCTATCAACTCGATTAAGAGGGCAATCTTTGAATTCCCAATAACGAATGGGCCAACGGTATTTGGTTTAAGGGCTTTGCAATTAACTATGCAATTTTCTTTTGGATAGCTTATGTAGGTGGCTTAAAACCTTTGATGTTTTGGTATTTAGAGGTATAGCAACTACTTATCTCTTGTGTAACAGGTTCCTTGAACCTCACTCCCATCTCTTTTGAATGTTTCTATGCATCTCGTGAGATCCTTACTTCCTAATGACAACTTCTTCCTCTTACATGCTTCCTTACAATAAGTCCTTGCGGTGGATGAATTTGATCACAAGATTATTAAAAGACTCTCCTATCTTATTACTGTATGGTTTGCATTGTGGATGGAAATGAACAATGACTATTCAAAATGAGGCAACTCCTATGACTGGCCTGATTCAAAAGATTAAAACTGCGGGCGCATACAATCAAAAGATGGGAATTTAAGGCTCATTACGTATATTGGCCTGCTCACATTCTACACATCCTAGAATCTTGGAACAGGGCTGCTCACTAATTTTGGCTTTGATGATGCCTTGGTTATCTCTCTCTATTTTTCTGCATTTTCTTATCATTGCCTTCGATTTTTTGAGTACTATCTGGACGATGATGAGATCTTTTGGAAGCAAAACTATGGCTGTTGTTCGAGTTTTCTCTTCCCCTAATTCCTGTACCTCCTTCCTGGATGGCCCCCTATTGTAACCAGAGGTTCCTCCACTCAAACTTGCAAATAGTTTCTGCTGACCTGAGCCATTTTTTTGGAGTCCTAGGAAGGCATAGGGAGGCAAGTGCCAATCTGTGACTTAGTTTCTGATTTTGGATCATTTCGGGTTTAACAGCAATCTTTGATTCTCATATCCCCGGGAGATGGGGTTATTTTCTCTGAGTCCAGAGGTTTTTTCCATCCTTTTGCTTTTGTAGTTTACTGTTCTATGATCTCGCCAAGTGTAATTATCACGGGTCTTTTTTTCTTATGTTTTTGGTTTTGGCTTTTAGTCTAGTTTCAGATTACTTTTTGTCCATGTAATCTCTATTTGGAATGAAATTGGGTTCAACCCTTAAACTTTTTCAATAAAAAAAAATCCTTTTAAAGTGCGATTTATCTATAAAAAAATTCTTTGAAAATTCTTACGCAATGTAATTTTTATATTCAAATTTTAACAATTAAATAAATTGCGTTCAACCAATATATAAACATAATTACTATGTATAATATATTTGATGTGAAGTATTATATATATAAATATTATATATTATCGTATAATTAATATTATATCAATCTGGAAAGGAGGAGGCTTTCTTCTCGATCCCTATTAATGTTGATCCTTCGCTTCCAGCTCCGAACGGCGGGAGAAGATCCACCTTCGCCTTCTTATCTTCCTCGATTCCATTGGAAAAAATGGGGAAATAGATAGTAAAGACAGGAGATTTTTCGCCGCTTATATCGTCGATAAGTCGTGGAGAATTATTTTAATAGAATTAATCTATAAAGCGAACATTCGCCTTCGCTTTTAGAGCTTACGTTGCTTGTAGAACTGGTCACGGTCGCCCACGCCACCGCCCGCTTGACACGCTCATATAGGTTTTAGCAACAATTTAAAAAATAATTATGTTTCTCCCAAAATAAATCCCCACAAAGCTCCTAATACTAGAGGTCCTAGCCATGCAGGATCCCTTTAAACCGCCAAGAACCCTCCTTTGAACTCAAACTCCACAATCCCTCCTTAAATATTTCCCACCTTCAAAGCTCAAGGTTGACAAACCTGCTTTAGAGGGTTCCACAGATTTACTCCCATTCCTCTACTACAGCCATTACCAATCTAAATCAGCTCTTCTTCCCTCTGTTCTTCTTCATTCTCAACAGAAAACATCAACAAAACTGCCTTCCATATGGATCGTCGTGGCATGAACTAAATTCGCTTTCCCACCCCCCCACCGCCTCTAAATCTTTGGTGGGCTTCCCCAAGGTGACACCAAGGTCTACCTCCTTGATGATTTTCGAGACCTTACATCTAAAATCTCATGACAAACCAATTTGAGACTTCTCTCTTAAACATCTTTAACACCTTGGGAGTTACTACCCGATCAGCTACCTTATCTCCTGATTAAGCTCAAGCTTTTAAGAGATCGGAAATTCCCAACAAGTCCCCTGCTAAAGTAGCCAAGGAGACTGACCACACCAAATCCCCAAGAAACCAAATCAAAGCATCGCATAAAAGGCTAATTAGAAGAAAAAAAAATGCAAAAAGCCTTCTAATTAACTATGCAGTACCATTCCATTGGTTGTTGGAACGTATGTGGCCTTTTGGCCCAAGACAGAATAAACGATTGTGTTAGAGTCATAAGAGATCATCTCCTTGATCTAATTTATCTTTTGGAGACTAAGCTTAATCAGGAATTCATCTCTGCTCACTATTCTGTCAAAAAGCTGTCTCTCTTCCCTAATGAAAATCATTAATAATTTTGATCACGGAAGGTCGACTGGATCAAATGGAACTCGCCGAGTCCACTTAAATCCATCTTAATTACTTCTCCTCATTCATGGCTAAGTTTATTTCAAAGACTTATGATTCCTTCTTTATCACTTGTATCTATGCACACAATGTTACTAATGATAGATATACCTTATGGAATGACTTAAGAGGAATTACTTTGGACACGGAGTCCCCTTGGATCTTGATGAGAGATTTTAATTATGTACTTTTCAGTAATGAAAAAAGTGGAGGGAATCCTATTACATTCAATCAGACCTTGGATTTTAGGAATAGTATACAAGATTGTGCGCTTATCGAACTCCCTAGCCCTGATCTCTTCTATACATGGTCTAATCAACAAACCCACAACCCGATTTATTCCTGAATCGATAGGGTTCTTTGCAGTTTGAAGTGGTTGAAATATTTTCCCTCCTCATCCTACAAAGTTGTTGCTCCTCTCTCCTCTGACCATTCTCCTTTAGTTGTTTTTCTTCATCATCAGGCAATAACCTCTTATAGGTTTATGTTCAGAAATTATTGGACTTCATATCATTCACTTGAGATTCTCACTAAGAGGGTTTGGCACAAATATCTCTCAGGAGATCTTCTCTTTGTGTTTTCCAACAAAATCAAGACTATGAGAGACACCTTGAAAAAGCAAAAGTGACTAGGGAGCATTACCCTTACTAATAATATCAAGGACTTAAATGAGAAATACTCTGATCTAATCAAGAAGGAAAGTCTGTGACTCCAACAAAGAGCGAAAGCTCATTGGCTTACTAGTTTTGATGACGCCTTAAAATATTTGTATTATTCTATCAAGGAAAGGAAGGCTCAAATCTAATCCGTGAACTCCACACTCTTCATGGCATCATCTCCAATCCTAATGATATTACAGAGGAAATTTATAATTTCTACTCCTCTCTCTTTAACACTTGCAACTCTAATACCTTGGTCATCCATGATTTACGGTGGGAAGTGTTCTTTCCTCTGAACAGGTTTTAGACTTAGTTGTAAACATCTATGATCAGGAGATAATTTCAGCCCTGAACAGTATTAATGAAAATAAAACTTCGGGTCCAGATGGTTTCAATTCCAAATTCTTCACAAGCTATTAGAACATCATTGATAGGCAATTCTTACATGCAACTCATTTCTTCTTCAATAATCAGAAGCTTCCTAACATCTTCAAGCATAACCTGTAACCTTGATTCCTAAAGTCAAACATTCAAATTCCTTGGCTGATTATAGGCCAATATCGCTATGTAACACTTTCTACAAAGTGATTGCTAAGGTTCTTGCTAATCGCATTAGAAAAGTTCTTCCAAGTATCATCCATCCGACTCAATTAGCTTTTATTAAAATAGGGATATAGCAAATAATATAGCCCTGACTCATGAAATCACTCATGACTTCTCCCCCCGGGATAAGCAGGAATGGTTCTTAAATTTGATTTCATAAAGCTTTCGACATGATAAACCGATCCTCCCTTCTCCACCATCTTAGTCAAAAGGTTCCTTGTGCTCTTCACCTAATTGGATAAAAGCTTGTATATCTGAAGTTCCCTTCTTGGTTGTGCTCAACGGTGAAATCAAATGTCATTTCTCATCTTCAAATGGGTTGAGCCAGGGATGCCCTTTATCTCCTTTCTTGTTTACTTTGGCGATTGACACTTTTTCATGTCTTTTGGATAAGGAAGTCAATCTTTCATTATATGACCCATTCGCTGCAAGGTTTTGCCACATTTCACTTTTACTCTTTGCATGACTTGCTCGCTATGGGAGTAGCTAATCGACACTATTAGCTCTTTGAAAAGGTGTGAATTGAATTCTGTCTTCTTACATGGGGCTTGAGGTTAATAGGGACAAATCTCTTATTAGCTTTACGAGGGGCACTAGACGGGCTGAGGCCCTTCGTCAGCTTCTTAATGTGAATACGGGAGAATTCCTTATTAGATATTTGGGCCTTCCACTGGTCCCGGGTGTGCTCAAATCCATATACTTCAACACTCTTTTGATAAACTTCATTTGTGGTTAGGTTGGAAGAGTAAATTCCTTTCCTTGGTGGACTTTATTAACTTCTTTGATCCTCTATCAACAATTTTCTTACTTACTAGTTCATATATGTTGTTCTTCCATAATGGATTATCCAAAAGATATCCTCCTTTACTACCTAAATTCTCACAACTAAGACTCTAAAAACTACATCTAATCTCTTAGATTAAAACCACTCTTCCTAAGGAGAAAGGTGGTATTGGCTTGCTTTCTCTCCTCTAAATTTACTTTGCAAGTCCAAAACTCTTTGGAAAATTCTTAATAGATCTTCCCTCTTTCGAGAGGTGTCTAAATAAATATTGTTCTCTTTGGAGGATTATTCCTCTGGGCCTCTCATCTTTGGAAGGAATTGAAGGTACATGCCACCAGATTTAGAGGCAATATCTTTTTTATACCAGGGGATGGTAACTCTTTTTCTCTTTATTATGACCTTTGGTGTGAGGGTAAGTCTCATTTTGAACTCCGGGAGAGGGTCGCTTTCAACTCTTCAATAAACTTCTTCTCAACTCCATTATTTCGAGGCTGTTGGGTGCTCCGGTTTCATTAAGAAGGCACGCTCACGCTTTAATACTATTCAGCATTGTGCTTAGTCAAGGTGTGGATGTTGTTTCATGGTAAGGGAGTGATCTCCTATCAACTCTCAGATTAAGAGGGCAATCTTTGAATTCCCAATAATGAATGGGCCAACGGTATTTGGTTTAAGGGCTTTGCAATTAACTATGCAATTTTCTTTTGGATAGCTTATGTAGGTGGCTTAAAACCTTTGATGTTTTGGTATTTAGAGGTCTATAGCAACTACTTATCTCTTGTGTAACAGGTTCCTTGAACCTCACTCCCATCTCTTTTTGAATGTTTCTATGCATCTCGTGAGATCCTTACTTCCTAATGACAACTTCTTCCTCTTACATGCTTCCTTACAATAAGTCCTTGCTGCGGTGGATGAATTTGATCACAAGATTATTAAAAGACTCTCCTATCTTATTACTGCTGTATGGTTTGCACGTGGATGGAAATGAACAACAGACTATTATGAAATGAGGCAACTCCTGATGGCTGATTCAAAAGATTAAAACTGGTGCATACAATCAAAAGATGGGAATTTAAGGCTCATTGGCCTGCTGACGTATTCTGCTCACATTCTACACATCCTAGAATCTTGGAACGCTTCACTAATTTTGGCTTTGATGATGCCTTTATTCTCTCTCTATTTTTGCATTTTCTTATCATTGCCTTCGATTTTTGAGTACTATCTGACGATGATGAGATCTTTGGAAGCAAAACTATGGCTGTTGTTCGAGTTTTCTCTTCCCCTAATTCCTGTACCTCCTTCCTGGATGGCCCCTATTGTAACCAGGTTCCTCCACTCAAACTTGCAAATAGTTTCTGCTGTCCTGAGCCATTTTTTTGGAGTCCTAGGCATAGGGAGTGCCAATCAGTGACTTAGTTTCGATTTTGGATCATTTCGGGTTTAACAGCAATCTTTGATTCTCATATCCCCGGGAGATGGGGTTATTTTCTCTGAGTCCAGAGGTTTTTTTCCATCCTTTTTGCTTTTGTAGTTTACTGTTCTATGATCTCAGTTAGTTCTAAGTGTAATTATCACGGGTCTTTTTTTCTTATGTTTTTGGTTTTGGCTTTTAGTCTAGTTTCAGATTACTTTTTGTCCATGTAATCTCTATTTAGAATGAAATTAGGCTCAGCCCTTAAACTTTTTCAAAAAAAAAAAAAAACTTTTAAAGTGTGATTTATCTATAAAAAATTCTTTGAAAATTATTACGCAATGTAATTTTTATATTCAAATTTTAACAATTTAATAAATGGCGTTCAACCAATATATAAACATAATTACTATGTATAATATCTTTGATGTGAAGTATTATATATATAAACATTATATATATTATCGTATAATTAATATTATATCAATACATAATAATATATGATATTTTACATCAATACATAATAGTTGTATATTGATAAGCCTCATATGATACTATATTATTAAAGTCTAATGTAAAGCTATATCCGGATATTATAATCTCTAAAAAAACTGAGTGAGTTTTTCTAAAATTTAGTGAGAATATATTTTAAATTTTCAAAATTTATTTTATAATAATTGTAATAGAAAGCTTATTATTTAGTTATAAATTATAATTATTTTAATATAAATTCAAAAATATTAAAATATTTTCAATCACTCTTCTTATCCATTGAATTTATTAAAATAGAATCAGAACAAGTTTTAAAATTTTAAAATTTTCTAGATATATATAAAAATATTAAAATTGAATTATTTTTTTAAGTATTTGAGTCACTTAAGCTAAATGTGTCCTCTAATGCGTGTCCAGTAAAACCATCATGTTAGAAGTCTAGGTGCATTTAATTAATTTTTATTTTTTCATAAAATTAAAATTTAAATATATCACGATTAATTTGCCTACAATAATAATTTGCAATATTTTATCAAAAAAAAAAAAATCAAAAGTTTAGGGAATAATGCATACATACCTCACAACTCCATGGCAAAAAAAAGAAGAAGGAATAATGCTTTTAAATTTAGAAATATTTACATACATACCATACTAATCTTGTGCATTTACATATCTAACACCTAAAATTCTATATTTATTTATCTAACAATTTTCTATATTTTAAAAGTGAGTGATGATGATATATTTGATGTAATATTAAATATTAGGGTGTTATATATATAAAAATTAAAGTTCATGTATCATATATGTAAATATATAAATATTATATGATATGTATGTAAATCCCCCTTATATTTAACACACTTAAAACTAAAACAAAATTCAACTTACATAGTTTTGTATAATGAATCCAACACATTAATTATAGAAAACCAATTTATCCCACAAAATCACTAATATCATTAGAATTTATTTAAACACCTCAAAATTTATATCATATATCTTTATTGAGTGCTACAAGATTTATGATGATAGAGAGAATGTATTTGCTCCCAAGTTTTGCATGAAAATTTTGCATATGCATAGATAGAAGTAAATAATGCAATGAATATCAAAGTTTTTATGTAAAAAATTGGGGAAGTAAAGGCTTTGGCTTAAATGATTGACCATCTTAATTGATGTTACAAAGATCCACTCTTCCTATAAATGTAGAAATAAAGACAACAAAAATTATGGAATGTGAGGATATCAATCAAGTGATAATAATCAAGTGATGACAATCAAATGATGAAAGATTAGAGAAAGTGGTTACAAAAAAGTTGTCAAGCAGTAACACTTAGGCGACTCTGATAGGATAATGAAAGGCAGAAATAACGAATAAGTGACAATATTTAAATGACAATGGTGGTCAAACTACAACAATTAAGTAATGATGGATGGGTAATGGCAGTGAGGTAACTATTATTGCTAACAGTGATTTTTTAGCATTAGCCATAGAGCAAGCTCTATAATTTTTTGGATCCCTAAGCACTTAATAATTTCAATGTTAGGTCCTTTTTATATAGAAAATGAAGGTCTACTTAAATTTTTAGAGTATCATTTTGATTATTTTAGCTAAAGTTCTAAAATTCTTTATTAGATAACACATATTTATTTCTTTAATCAGACAATTTATTCATCATATAAGTATTTTAGAGATTTATAATTAAGTGATTTTTAAGTTCTAGTTTTTTTAATTTTACTATAGACATACAAAATTCAATGATTATTTGATTTTCAATTAATGTCCCAAAAATTTCAACTTTACTATAAATATTTAATTTGAGCTCATTTCAAGTCAATCGATTCACTTTTAATGTCATTAGATATAAACTATTAAAACATTCAATTCGACTATAAATTTATTGAAGTCAAAATTCATATAATCCCAAATTACTCCTAAAATTTTCAATTTAAAACCTGCTTAAGATTCATATTTGATATAATAAATTTTCTGATGATATATCAATCCTTATCCTCCTAATCTTCATCACTATCTCTGCAATATGTTCATCTTCAGCTTAATATTTTTTATAAAAATCTCCTCATTGATTTGATATTATTCCTAATATTAAAGAAGGCTCAACTAAGGTTGAAGTGTTGAATAATCTTTTGATAAAATTGTCCTTTTTTATGCAGCCACTATCACTAAGCTAAAGAATTTTATTCTTTCAAAAAAAAAGTTCATATAAATAAAATTTATGATATAATTACAAGCCTTTGAAAAATATGTACTATAAATATATTTAGTTCAAACATTAATGGTGAAGCATAATTATGAAAATATCTCTAGTACTTAAGTGAAAAGTATTGAGTGAATGCAATATACTTAACAAATTATTGATATGGAAGATTTACATGTCATAGCACACAATTTTATATATTTACATATCTAATATCTAAAGTGTAATGTTTATATTTATAACACATTCTTTATACATAAAGAGGCATGTTCACCTTTAAAAAAGTAATAAAATGGTATTTTGACTTGATGTTAAAGATTTTGGTGTTATGTATATAAAAAATACAATTTTAGATATTAGATGTGTAAAGAAATAAGAATTTTATGATAGGCATGTAAATGCCTTTATTGATATTATATTGAGAGAAAATTTTTAAAAATCATCTCTCATCGATGATCAACCACTACGATAATAAAATATTTTAATAATGATGCTACAAAAATTAAATTCATAAGAACTACTTACATTATAAAGCTATCGAAGGTTGTGAATTATTAAGAGAATCATTATCATATAAAGGCTATGATCTCTTAAAGTTATTTAAAAAATAAATTTTCAATTAAAATATATCTTGTTGAGAAATTTGGTTGTCTAACATGATGAAGTAATGAAAATCTTTTTCCACAGATATTGCTAAACCGTTATGCGGTAAAACTTGTAGTGGCGTAATAAAAATTTTACGCCTTTTCAGTATGGAAATCCAATACACTCACAAATGGTTAAAAAGAGAATAGGAAACTCTATAATTTTTATGTGAAAAAATTTCATGAAGAGGGGAAAAAATCACTAGGCCTAGCCCAGTAAAAATGCTACACTATATATTTACTTTGGAGTACAAAGCTTAAGTTTTTCCAATAACGGGATTACAAGGTTATATGTGAGAATCGACAAGAATTTCATAATCAGTTACAACACGTGCAAAGTTAGACGTGATTGTGGTATTCATTACGGCGATAGTGATTCCGACAACTGATAAACTTCAAACTTCTAGCTCTCTCTCAACTTTCTCCCAAACTTCTAGCCCGATGGGGTTCTATTTATAGGATTTTAAAAGTGATATTTTGGTCATTGTAGCCAAAATCTCAAAACACTTCATCGGACGGTATATATTGATTCATTTAATCATATATAATTTTTTGATGATTTGACCATTCAAACGATCTTTGATTTGAGTGATCTTAGGCTCGTTGGATTCGTCTCATCGAGCCGCTCGATTTGATTATAAGCATGCCAAATTTGGAAGTCATTTGATTATCCAATTCCAAAATTTTTTATATGTATGGGCTTGATTTGAGCTCATTCGATTTAACTCTATTCTAGTGTTGTTGGACTCATCCCAATGAGTAGATTTACATATATGCTTTAACTTAAGATTCGTGTTTAATTTATAAATCTTTAATTGTGTTAAGATTTTTTCATAGTTTTCATAAAAGGGATGAATAATATGTTTTATTTCTTAAACAAGTTCACGATACCACATCTTTAAGGGATGGTGTAGTTTTTGAGGTATCACTTTTCACCGAATACATATACATAAAGATATTTTGTCATACCGACAAAGATCTTTCATGCACCGATTTGGATCATTAATGTGAAGAATCTCGAAAAAAGAAGATAATTTTCAATAGCCTTAATAGCCAAATATTGAGAGGAGCGACCATTTACAAAATCTTGTTTCAATCGATGAATCAAGTCAATATGATGCTAGATCATCTTGAATTTCGAGAATTTTAGGCGAAGATTTCTTTTGATAAAATTTTAGGATATCTACCGAAATGAAAATTCTTCTTAGAATTTTTTGCTAAGATACCTCAAGGTATCGTCAACAATTTGAACTATTGAGTCAGAAGAAGACAGAAGATTTTGACTTTCTTTAATTTTCATAGATGAATATCGAATACCATGGTGAGAATCTTTTAATCTAAAGATGATCTTTTCAAAAGAATGTAAATCAACATAATCTACAGCATCTTCGAATCATTTTATCTAAAATAATATTTTAATTGTTAGAATTGTTTCTATTAATCAATAATAAAGAAGATATTAATATTTGAAAAATTTTATTTCATTGAAATAATTTTATTTGGTTCAAATAACTAATCCATTTTAAAATTAACCATTTAAATATTTTTAAAAGGTTCGTCAATGATTTTGAGAACACTAACATCATCAATATAAACCAAAATATATTTAAAATACTTTTAAATATATTATTCATAATAGAAACTCGATTTTTCACCAAATGGCATTACGCTCATTCAGAATGACCAAAGGAACTGAAAAGCTATAATAATC
Organism: Cymbidium sinense; assembly: GCA_021442155.1. Lineage (NCBI taxonomy): Eukaryota > Viridiplantae > Streptophyta > Magnoliopsida > Asparagales > Orchidaceae > Cymbidium > Cymbidium sinense. The sequence continues at coordinate 124,799,163 of CM038224.1, read as the reverse complement.
AATTGGATCCAATATCCGATTTTAAATCAAATTTTGAAAAGATTTTACATTATGCAATCTATTTAATAAATCTCTTATGGGAATGGATATCGATATTTTAAACTTTGTTTAATCCGTTAATACAAATGTTTTCTTTTCTATGAACCATTACATAAAATGCATAATTTTTAATAATCCCAATCTTACTCCCTTGAGTCGCATGATTCTATGTAATGAGAAAAGAAAGAGGAAACCACACTTGTAATTACAAGTTAAATAAAGTTTTAAAATGGATCGATCCTATTCTCAATAAGAGGATTTATTAAATAGATTGATAATGCAAAAATCTTTTCAAAATTTGATTTAAAATCTGAATCCAATAGATTCGATATAAGACCGCTTCTCGTTCTTTTATACATACAATAACGTAATGGTAAAAAATGCACCTTCGAAGTTTCAAAGATATTATGAATAATATATTTAAAGACTATTTTAAATATATTTAAGTTTATATTGATGATGTTCTGTTCTCAAATACTATCGACGACACTTCAACCATTTAAAAATATTTAAATGGTTAATTTTAAAAAATGGATTAGTTATTTCAACCAAAAAAATAAATTATTTCAAAATAAGATTTTGGTCATAATATCTCTAATGCTTCTATTCCAATTAATAAGATTTGAATTTGCTAAACAAATTTGATATTATTTTAGATAAATCCTAGATTCTGGAGCTCTCAATTATGTAAATTATTTATCATAATTCCAAAGATCCACCTTTCATGATTAAAAAAGAATCCCCACCATGGTCTAATATTCATTTCTGAAAGAAAAAAGAAAGGGTCAAAATCTTCCCTTTTAATCTTGGGACGATAGTTTCAAAATGAAACCGATGCCTCTGGTGGTACGAGGTATCCTTAAGCAAAGGACTAAAGAAGCTTATTTTGATGGAATCCAAGAAAAGTATTCCATTATAAAAAAGAATGCCATTAAGCATCTCGATGAATTACTCAATCAAGATTTTTCTCATGATTCTTCACCAAATATCATTGAACAAGATGTTAAAAATTTCTCAAACAAATTTTGCATCATGGCATATCTCGCTCTTTGATTTGACATAATTCATTAAAGGTAATGAAAATTCTCTTCCCAATTTTCTAATTCTTTTAGGACGATCGTGGATCATGAAGAATGACCACCCTAACCGGAAGTCCTTCTTTTCATGGAGGTCGCGTGCATTTATGAAAAGATCCGAATTCAACAATTGCATGATCGATTTAAAAACTTATCTTTATGGTACTTCCTCTTCAACTACGTCTATACCTCTAAAAGCATCCCTTGATATTCTCTTATTTCAAAGAAATAAAAATATTATTGAAATCCCTCTGATTATTCAATAAATAATCTGCTTTATTTGAAAGATATTTGGGAAACAATCCTTTCCCATTTGAATCTAATCTCTCACGAGAAAACTATGAAAAATCTTAATAACAAAGTGTGAGACATGTTCGATCGATCATCCATACTATTTTGTATAGAAATGTGTTATAAAAGATTTTACATCAAAGTGAATGGGGTCTAACTCCATTCCAAGATTTTATCCACCACTAATTTACACATGTAAATTATTGCTAGAAAGCTATGATGAAAGCCTTCTTCTTCAATGAAAAAAGGCATTCATGGATGTTCATTATGAACAAAGATATTATCAAAGAAAGATCTTCCCATGGTTCTATGGTGGAACTATTTTGGAGCGAATAATATCCTTCCGATCCAATCAAAGAAGTTTTCAATGAATGGATGGAAGCTGCCCCCAAAATGAGGGCTATTAATCCCCGAAAAATGATTCAAGAATAAAATCTTGCTCATTTCTTCACGGACTGCCAGATCCCATGGATTTGGAGCTGGAATGTTATTCTTGGGAAGGATCCATTTAATCAGCTGGTCCTTCAAAGACAATTTCAAATTAAATGGTGGAACTCGATCAATAATGAAGACAAGCTCAAACAGATCAAGGCCATCATTAAATCTTATAATGAAACTGATTCCTCAAAATCTACCGATTTTGAGTTATCATCTAAGTCGCATCAAAAGACGTTATCCTCATGAGAATGAGATCCAACATAACCTAAAAAAATCTACTAAGATCACCGCCAAGGTGTTCAATCACCCTATCTACATCTACATAGTCCTTCGACAAGGTTTGACGGAATCCATCGAGACAATCAATGAATTCCACTAATTATTGATTCCCTCCTTTACAAGGAAAAGGAATACATTATTATCTCCACTACCGCTATCAAAAGCATGGCATTATCTCCAAGGAATCTTCTTTACAAAAGAACAAAATAATTATCGACCACTCGCTTCTAAAGTATTTCTTCCGCTATTACAAATATTTACTTGCTTTACAACCCTAAAGCAAATGACATTATTAAGTATTTTACACCTCAAAAGTATATTATTCTTTCTTAATTAAGAAAGTTGGTTTCATTGTACCTTTGCTTCTAAAGCAAAGTTTATTCGCCTCCACCTATAAAGGTTTTTTGTTTATGGGTGTGTTTTTTTCTCCGCTTCTTCTCCTTAGTCCTCTACTCTCCTTAGTTCTTCCGCCTACTATCATCGTAAGTATTTTCCATTTTTTAATAAATAAGTTGTTTTATATATCCCGTGTAATTATGATTATATTTCAAAATATGATAAAGAATAGTGCCAAGGCAACAATTCCTTTGTTATATAATCAATATGTGTATTTTCCATTTCATTTAATAAATAATATATCTTTAATTCGTGATATATTTCAAAAATATGATAAAAGAAATAGTTCAACAATTCCTTTGTTACTTGGTTTAATCAATATAAACCGCTCAAGTTGTCAGATTATCCATAAAAATGGCAACCGAGCAAGGAAAATTATTGAAGTAAACATATCCTCCATCCATTGCAAAAATGGTGGATGATAAACCTTGGAATTAGCTTGGAAAAATTAATTCATCGCTTTATATATCGTGGAGATAATTCGGGAGGGGGAAGGAATGTTAGAGATTTTTTATTTCGTTTCACCATACTTTGGATGAATCTTCACTGTGTGGATTCCTCCCATGGCTTTATATTCCGCCTTTCATCAGATGGTCAGAAATCCCTGCATGGAGGCTTGAAAGGGTTGTAAGTCCTTATTTGTAACTGCCCTGGGAAGATAATTCTCGGTGGAGGTTTTACTTAGTTTGTTTTATCTTTTGGTGGTGATATTTCAAGTTTCTCATCATCTTCCTCTCCCTCCGCTTTATTTCTACTTCTTCAAGTAACTTCTAATCTCACGATTAGAGATAATAATTTAATCAAGAACTCAAATGAAAGTTCCCTTAAATGAAGAAGACCTTAATAGGTCTCTCCCAAAATTGATAAAACTATCATTTATCATTTGGAACTTTTGATTTTAAGGGAAAGTCTTCGAAAACCGTAGAAAAACCATTACTATAGATCAAATGGACAAAACCATTTATCTATTATCCTTGAAGATCTGCATAAACTTATGCAGATTTCAAATATATTCATATAGGATGATAATATTGCATTTAAACCTTTAACTTAAAGGTCTAAACACATCTATTTTATAGCCAAGAAATGGCAGATGCCTCACTGCTCAATCAATGAGTGTTGTTGAAACCAGCCTCTGTCATGGCCCAGTTTACTTCAACACCTTTCCCAATCTAAGTTTATCTCTTTCTGATATAAATCTTTTTGAAGCTTTAAAATTATATTTACAGCTTTATGGTTATGATTTTCTTCCTAGTTCTGAAATGATTGCTTTAATTTTCATAATCCACTTTAGAGTTTTAAATACTTTAAATCCTAGAGTGAAAGCTATTCAACCAAACTAAACTGATTGAAACTAATCTGTTAGCATCCCATATTGCTACTAACAGAGTGATTAAATGGAATGAGGTGGTATTTCCGTAATCATGGACCATACCATCTGCGATCACACCAAGACCTTCCATTAATCAAGATATATCAGATAATTCAAACGACTGATGGCGATGTTGAAGTTAGATTCAACCCTCCATCTATTATCACACTTCCAGGGTTTCTATCCCTTCAAACCCGAAGTCCATCGATGGTTCCACACTCAACCATCTGGGCCCTTCGCCTAAACAAAAATAATATTTATTATCCAAAGTGAGAGAAAATCAATCTCCCACTCCATCCAAATGAACTTTAGTCTTAATGAGCTACAAAGTTCTAAGACTAGGTTGCTCAAGAATACTTAAGTACGATAATGGATTTATAGAAAGTTTTACTTCTATAAACAACGTTCGAGATAGCTATATTTTGAAAATATGATAAAAAGAAATAGTCAGGCCAAGGCAACAATTCCTTTTTGCTGTTGTAATCAATATGCTCAAACTGCTCAAGTTGCTGTATTATCCACAAAAAAATGGCAAACTGAGCAAGGAAAAATTATTGAAGCAACATATCCTCCATCCAGAAAAAATGGTGGATGATAAACCTTTGAATTATTTCAAAAATTAGTCGATCCACAAATTCTAAAGGAATTACTATAATTAAATAATTTAATTATAGCAAGATATACAAATAATTTTCAACATCTTTTAGCTTAGAATCTAAAATTGACCTTAAACAAAGGGTCTCAAGAAGCTTGAAAAGCTTCTACCAAGATAAATATTGAGACCTTTATTCAACCACCTCACTTACCTCAAATTTAGGGATAACTGATTTCTCATTGATCCTAAATTTAAGAGAAAAATATGTAAGCTGAAGATACCAATATGAAGATTCTATCGAATCCTCAACCGAATCTAATCAAGATAATATTGAAAAAATTCAAACTCTTTTTCAGAATTTACAGGATTCTCATCCTTCTTTTGATTTAGGATTCTCATCTTTTAATATCCAAAAGATTTCTTATCCTAAGAAAACTATGGATAAACACTACAAAACCATCACCTCATTTATTATTTGAGGAGGATACCATTGAGAAATTCTATGATGGAAATTCTCTTCTGAATGGAATATTGAAATATTATCATCGGATCATCCTCATAATGCTCATGTATGCTACTGCTCATTCTTTCAAGCTTTAAAAACCTCACATTGTCACTTACTATTTTCGCACTAAAGGATGGTGGGACAATTTTCTTACTATTCAACAAAGAGAAGATCTCCTTAGTGAAATTGACGCACTAAAGATCTTCCTAAAGAACAAATAAAACCAAAAAGTACACTCTTATTCAAATGATTGTAGATCATTTTGTCGGTTCGTTGGAGATCAAGGAGAAAAACTAGATCCTTACAAAATTATGTCCATCCTTAACCCATTTTCGTTGGTATATATATATTCCTTGCTTCATGACACTTTATGATGGAAATTTCACAAAATTCATGTCCCTAACCTTTTTTTCCTAAAAGGTTAAAGCTTCTCTTCGTAATTATGATGGTGTCATTCCATACATATGGAAACCTCATTAATGCCAGTATTAAAATATTAACTATTTGTTTCGATTTAAATTAAAAGATCAAATGAAAAGAGAACTTCTTTGAGAAAATTAGAATTAGAACAAGTGATCCTCGCAATGCCCTTTCTCCTCAAAGCCTAAGGAAAATAAAAGATTTTTTCCTAAACGTGAAAAACGCCATAAAAATGTGACAAAATGATAACATAGCACTTCGCCCTCTCGGTTCTAAAACCAAAGAGACAAGAGAAATAAAATGTTATAGTCGCATAAAATACGCTAATATGCAAAAGTCAAGTTAGATGAACTTAAATTGATGAAGGGTTAAAACAAACCCTTAAGAAGATTATGCTTTCTTCAGATTCAAAAGAATCAAGAAAGAAGACTATATTTCTTCATCCTCATCTTCATCGATTCTTATAAATCTAATCGCAAATCGTACAAGGATTTATTATAAAAATATTATTAATATGTTGCCTTACTCACTCACGAGCAAAAGGACCACTAATTAAACTTTAGCACAAGTTGAAGATACTTCAACCCGTGATAAAATTATGAACTTTAATGAAAAGAAAGATAAATTAAAAATTAAGTATAGCACCCATATACTCTTTTCTGCTTTTTAAGAGAATAGTTCTTCGCTTTTTTATCATTTAAATCAAAAAGAATTAAAATTGAAGTTCAAAAAAAGTTAAAGAACAAATAAATGGACGCCTTATGGATATTGAAATAAATAAGATGCCCAATTCATTTGATAACGAAGTCGATTCTAATCAAGAACCGTTCTTACAAAATATTCAAAAGGCAATATATCAAAATGGTATATTTCCATTAAATTAATTATAAATAAAGAATTTATTTTACCAAATTTAACTTCTCACAAATAGCGATTTAAATCAGATACAGGAATAATTCCTTCTAAATATTTTGAATGCCTACGGGAATCTTTACAAATATAAAATTATCATCTATCTATGAAGATGATGTTTGTATTCAAATGCTTTTATTCTTGTTAAGAATTTAACACATTATTTTAAACTCATCTTAAATAATGCCATCATAGAATTGATGAATGGAATAAAGAAATCAGAATTAATTTTATCACCAATTTAAGATTAAATGAGATGAATATAATAAGTTTATAAATATTTTACAAGAAGAAATTTTACTTCTATTAAATAAATTTCAAAAAAGATACATAAAATAAATCTAGATAATTATTGCTACAAAAAAAGTTGCATAATTTTTTTTATTTTTATATTTTTTATTTTTTATTATATTGATGATTCTTAGTGCTCAAATACTATGATGAACACTTCAACCATTTAAAAACATTTAAATGGTTAATTTTAAAAAATGGATTAGTTATTGAACCTAAAATAAAATTATTTCAAATCAAATAAGATTTTAGGCCATAATATTCTAATGCTTCTATTCCCAATTAATAGAAGTATTGAATTGCTAACAAATTTCTATTATTTTAAAAAATCAGAGATTCTTGAGCTCTCATTATGTATGATCATAATCTTGCCAAAGATGCACCCACTCTTTGACAAATTAAAAGAATCCCCACCGATATTCATACCTGCATATGCAAAGAAAGGGTTCAAAATCTTCCCCTTAATCTTGGACTGATAGTTTCAAAATTGTTGAAACCGATGCCTCGGCTATGAGATATCTCAAAATAAAAAATTCTAAAGAAGAATTAGCTTTGGGTAGATGGAATCCTACTCAACAAAAGTATTCCATTATCAAAAAGAAATGCTTTCTATTAAGTGCATCTCAAATTCCAAGATGACTTACTCAATCAAGATTTTCGCATTGACGCTTCTTCGCCAAATACATCAAACAAGATGTTAAAAATTTGGTCTCAAAACAAATTTTGCATCTACGCAGCCTCTCTCGATTTCACAAATTCATTAAAGGTAATGAAAATTCTCTTCCCGATTTTCTAACCGAATTCTTGCAGGATCTCGATCACCCCACATGGAAGAATGACCACCTACCGAGAGGAAGTCCTTCTTTTCATGGAGGGTCGTGGCCGCACTAATGGAAAAGATCCGTCAATTCAACAATTGGCATGATCGATTTAAAACTTATCTTTATGGTACTTCCTCTTCAACTACTTGAAAAGGGTGAACCTCTAAAAAGTCGCAACACCATCCCTAAAGATGTCATACAAGAACCTTATTTCTCTAAAGAAATAAAATAGTATTGAAATCAATCCTCTCGATTATTCAATAAATAATCTGTGGCTTTATTTGAAAGATATTTGGGAAACAATCCTTTCCCATTTGAATCTAATCTCAAGAAAAAATTATGAAAAATCTTAACACAATTAAAGTTGATTAATCATGCGATGATGAACCATACTATTTTGTATAGCAAATGTGTTATACAAAAGATTTTCATCAAAGTGAATGAATAACTCCATTCCAAGAAAAATGTATTTTATCCACCACTAATTTACAATACAAAATCGTAAATTATTGGTTATGTTCAAGCTATGATGAAAGCCTTTTCCTTCTCAAAAAAGGCATTCATGGATGTTCATTATGAACAAAGATATTATCAGCAAAGATCTTCCAGCATGGTTCTACAGATGGTGGAACTATTTTGGAGCAGAATTGAATATCCTTCCGATCCAATCAAAGAAGTTTTCAATGAATGGATGGAAGCGCCCCAAAAATGAGCGCTATTAATCCCAGAAAAATGATTCAAGGACAAAATCTTGCTCATTTCTTCACGGACTGCCAGATCCCATGGATCTGGAGCTGGAATGTTATTCTTGGAAGGATCAATCATGGTCCTTCAAAGATAATTTCAAATTAAATGGTGGAACTCGATCAATAATGAAGACAAGCTCAAACAGATCAAGGCCATCATTAAATCTTATAATGAAAATGATCATCACTCTGATTTTGAGTTATCTGGACGTCCTCCGTATCAAAAGACGTTATCCTCATGAGAATGAGATCCAACATAAGGAACGAAAAAAATCTACAAGATCACCGTGTTCAATCACTACATCTACGACAAAGGAAGTCCTTCTGTCGACGAATCCATTGGAGACAATCAATGAATTCCACTTAATTATACTTTGCCTTTACAAAAAAAGGAATACATTATTATTATTATCTCCACATACCATCAAAGATGGATTATCTCCGGAATCTTCTTTACAAATAAAGGAAATGAATATTTGTACCACTCATTTAAAAATTCTAAATTTCTTACAATTATTATTACTACTTTGCTTTACAACCCTAAAGCAAATGATTATTAAGTCACTCACTTTACACCTCAAAAGTGGTTACAATATTATTATTCTTTGCTTAATGGAGAAGCAAAGTTGGTGTCATTATTGTACATTTGCTTCTTGTGCAAGCAAAGTTTATTCTGCTTCCACTCCTATATAAGGAGGCTCTGTTTATGTGCTTAGTTTTCTCTTCTCCTCTCCTTAGTCCTCTTCTCCTTAGTTCTTCCCGCTTCCCTACTACCATCATCGTAAGTATTTTCCATTTCCTTTAATAAATAAGTTGTTTTATATATCCCGGTTTATATATCGGTATCATGAGCCATGATAAATTCCCCGGGAGGAATGTTAGATTTTATTTCGTTTCACCATACTTTGGATGAATCTTCACTGTGGATTCCTCCCATGGTTTTATATTCCGTCGAGATGGTAAATCTACAGAGGCTTGAAAGGGTTGTAAGTCCTTATTCACTTGATAAGATAATTCTCGGTGGAGGTTTTACTTAGTTTGTTTTATCTTTGGTGATTGTTTGAAGTTTCTTTGCATCATCTTCCTCTCCCCTCCCGGCTTTATGGCTTCCACTTCTTTAGAACTTAATCTCAACACAAGAGATAATAATTTAATCAAGAACTCAAATAACAGAGTTCCCCTTGAATGAAGAAGACCTAATAGATGGTCTCTCCCAAAATTGATAAAACTATCATTTATCGATTTGGAACTTTGATTTTAAGGAAAGTCTTGGTGAAAACGTAGAATAAACCATTACTATAGATCAAATGGACAAAACCATTTATCTATTATCCTTGAAGATTTGCATAAACTTATGCGAGATTTCAAATATATTCATATAAGATTGCATTTAAACCTTTAACTCTTAAAGGTCTAAACGCATCTATTTTATTTTAGCAAGAGATGGCATGCCTCCACCGCTCAATCTAATGAGTGTTGTTGAAACCATGTCATGGCCGCTTATTTCAACACCTTTCCCAATCTAAGTTTATCTTTCTGATATAAATCTTTTGAAGCTTTAAAATATTTACAGCCTTTATGGTTATGATTTCTCCGTTCAAACTATTGCTTTTAATTTTCAATCCATTTTGAGTTTTAAATACTTTAAATCCTAGAGTTTAGAAAGTCGCTCAACCAACTAACTACTCGATTGAAACTAATCTTAGATCCCATATTGCTACTAGAGTGATTAAATGGAATGAGGTGGTATTTCCGAATCATGGACCATACCATCTGCGTCACCAAGACCTTCCATTAATCAAGATATAGATCGATAATTCAAACAATATGTTGAAGTCGATTCAACCCTCATCGATCTATCACACTTCCTGTGGTTTCTATCCCTTCAAAACCTGAAGTCTCCGATGGTTCACACTCGAACCATCGGCCGGCCTTCAAATAAAAACAATATTTATTATCCGAGAGAAAATCAATCTCCCACTCCATCCCAAATGAACTTTAGTCTTAATGAGCTATAAACCGTTCTAAGACTAGAAGTTCTAATACTTCCAAGTATGATAACTTTACTTGGTATAAGTTTTACTTATAGAACAACGTTTGAGATATCGAGCTATATTTTGAAAATATGAGAAGCCAAGCAAGCAACAATTCCTTTTACGCGTAATCAATATGCTCAAACTCAAGTTGCTTATCCACAAAAAAATGGCAAACCGAAAGCAAGGAAAAATTATCAACATATCCTCCATCCATTGCAAAAAAATGGTGGATGATAAACCTTGAATTCTTCAAAAAAATTAGTTCGATCCACAAATTCTAAAGGAATTTATTACTATAATTAAACAACTTAATTATAGAATAGATATTTCAAATAATCGAGCATCTTTAGTTTAGAATCTAAAATTGATGCTTAAACAAAAGGGTCCGAAATTAAGAAAGCTTGAGAAAGCTCTACCAAAGATAAATCAGAGACCATTTATTCAACCACCTCACTTACCTCTAAATTTAGGGATGACGAAGACATTCGTAATTTGATCTAAATTTAAGAGAAAAAATATGTAGAGCTCGAAGATACCATGATGAAGATTCTATCAATCCTCAACCGAATCGATCAAGATAATATTGAAAAATTCAAACTCTTTTTCAAGATTCTCATCCTTCTTTTGATTTCGATTCTCATCCTTCTTTTAATATCCAAAAGATTTCTTATCCTAAGAAAACTATGGATAAACACTACTATAAAACCATCACCTCCGTGATTTATTATGAGGAGGATACCATTAGAAATTCATGATGGAAATTCTTATGAATGGAATATTGATGGTATGACAGAGCATCGATCATTCATACTCTTCATAAATGCTCATGTGCTACTGCTCATTTTAGTTTCAAGCTTGCTAAAACCTCACATTGTCACTCGAGCCATAATTTCGTGATTTTCGTAACAAAGGATGGTGGGACAATTTTCTTACTATTCAACAAAGAGAAGATCCTTAGTGAAATTGACTTAACACTAAAGATCTTCCAAAGAATAGCAAAACCAAATGAAAATCTTTACACTCTTATTCAAATGATTGTAGATCATTTTCATTCTATGGAGAAAAAACTAGATCCTTACTCCAAAATTATGTCCATCCTTAACCCATTTTCATATAAGGATATATTCTTGCTCGTGTCATGACACTTTATGATGCTAATAGCCTTCATTGGAAACAAAATTCATTGAAGGTCTTCCAACCTTTTTCAAAAGGTTAAAGCTTCTCTTAGATGGTGCCATTCCATATGAAACATTCACATATGGAAACCTATTTCTGTATTAAAATAGATTAACTATTTGTTCGATCTTAAATTAAAAGATCAAATGAAAAGAGAACGCCTACTGAAGAAAATGTTAAATTCTGGGAACAATTCAACAATCCGTGTACGTTCTTTTCTCAATAGAAAACAAAAAAGATTGTTTTTCCTAAACGTGAAAAATCACGTCATAAAAAATGTGACAAATTCACGATAACATAGCACTCGTCTCCTTTCTAAAACCAAAGAGACAAGAGAAATAAAAAAATGTGCAGATACTGCATTCATTATGCTAATGATGCAAAGTCAAAAAGAAGTTAGATGAACTAAATTGATGAAGGGTTAAAACAAACCCTTAAGAAATTATGATTTCTTGATTCAAAAGGAATCAAGAAGAAGACTATTTCTTCATCCTCATTTCAGATTCGATAAATCAATCAAGCAAAATCGTACAGATTATTATAAAAATATTATTAATATGTCGCCTTTTATACTCACCAGCAAAAGGAATTAATTAAACTTTTAGCACAAGTTGAAGATACTTCAACCCGTGATAAAATTATAGAACTTCTAATGAAAGAAAAAAGATAAATTAGAAATTGAAAGGCACCTATATACTCTCTTTCTCTTTTAAGAAGAGAACAGAAGATATCTTAGCTTTTTATCGATCTTAAATCAAAAGAATCGAAAATTGAAGTTCAAGAAAAAAGTTGAACAAGACAAATAAATGGACGCTTTGGATCTAAAATAAATCAAGATTCAATTATTTGATAACTTAGATTCTTAACCAAGAACTGTTTCTTACAAAATATTCAAAAGGCAATATATCAAAATGGTATATTTCCATTAAATTAATTATAAAAAGAATTTATTTTACCAAATTTAACCGCTAAATAGAGATTCAGATACAAGAAGGAATAATTCCTTCTAAATATTTTGAAAAAAATATAAAGTAGGGAATCTTTAAACAAATTATCATCAAAGATGATGTTTGATTCAAATGCCTTTATTCTTAAGAATTTAACACAAATTCATTATTTTGGGAACCCATTCTGCCAAAATAATGTTTATCAGAATTGATGATAATATAGTGTTTTAATAAAGAAATCACATTATTTATCACCAATCAAAGAAATTATCATAATGAGATGAATAGACTTAAAATAAGTCATGCATATCAATTATTTACAAGAAGAAATTTCTCCTTTAAACAAATTTCTTCCCAAAAATACAAAGAAATTCAAGATTGTCCAAGAATTCATAAGAAGTAAAGATAATCCAATTGCTTTCAAAAGAAAGTTCTAGTGGAGCTCGCATATAATTTCAATGATGACATCACTCATATCCTGTAATGAACCAGCACTATCTTGCTTTATGTAAAAAGAAATTGTCAACTTATTAAAAATAATAATCAACATCCTTGATCATACAACATTCTATGTAAATCAATTCATTAAAGAAAGAAAACCGACGAATTAATTACAAGGTAAATAAAGTTTTAAAATGGATCATATCATTCCCACAAGAGGGATTTATTAAATAGATTGCATAATGCAAAAATCTTTTCAAAATTTGATTTAAAATCTGGATATTGGCATGATCGATTTAAAAACTTATCTTTATGGTACTTCCTCTTCAACTATGGTTGAAAAGGGTGATACCTCAAAAAAGTCGCACCATCCCTTAAAGATGTCATTAAGAACCCGCTTATTTCTCTAAAGAAATAAAACATATTATTGAAATCAATCCTCGATTATTCAATAAATAATCCGGCTTTATTTGAAAGATATTTGGGAAACAATCCTTTCCCATTTGAATCTAATCTCAGAAAACTATGAAAAAATCTTAACATAATTAAAGTGTGTTGAGATTATCATGTTCGATCGACGAACCATACTATTTTGTATAGCAAATGTGTTATACAAAAGATTTTACATCAAAGTGAATGGGGTCTAACTCCATTCCAAGAAAAAAATGTATTTTTATCCACCACTAATTTACAATACAAAATCGATGTAAGGTATGTTCAAGCTATGATGAAAGCCTTCTTCCTTCTCAATGAAAAGAAGGATTCATGGATGTTCATAAACAAAGATATTATCAAGAAAAGATCTTCCCATGGTTCTACATGGTGGAACTATTTTGGAATGAATATATCCTTCCTGATCCAATCAAAGAAGTTTTCAATGAATGGATGGAAGCCGCCCAAAATGAGGGCTATTAATCCTAAAATGATTCAAGGACAAAATCTTGCTCATTTCTTCATTGACCGCATCCCATGGATTTGAGCTGTTATTCTTGAAAGGATCCATTTAATCACCGTCCTTCAAAGACAATTTCAAATTAAATGGAACATCAATGAAGACAAGCTCAAAGATCAAGGCCATCATTAAATCTTATAATGAAACTTGATTCCTCACAAATCAATTTGATTTTGAGTTATCTGATCTAAGTCCTCCAGTCTATCAAAAGACGTTATCCTCATGAGAATGAGATCCAACATAAGGAACGTCAAAAAAATCTATGAAGATCGCCGCCAAGGTGTTCACCCCTATCTACATCCGCGACAAAGGAAGTCCTTCGACGTCGACGTGGAATCCATTGGAGACAATCAATGAATTCCACTACTATTGATTCCCTTTGCCTTACAGGAATACATTATTATCTCCACCATACCCGCTTTATCAAAAGCGGATGGCATTATCTCCAAGGAATCTTCTTTACTCCACAAATAATTATCTGCATTCACTCGCTTACACTCTAAAGACTTTCTTCCGTCGCCACAATTATTAGACTTTTTGCTTTACAACCCTAAAGCAAATGACATTATTAAGTCCCACTTTTTACACCTCAAAGTGGTTACATTATTATTCTTTGCTTAATGGAGAAGCAAAGTTGGTTTCATTATGTTCTTTAGCAAGCAAAGTTTATTCTCCACCCTATATAAGGAGGCTTAGTCTTTGTTTATAGTTAGTTTTCTTCTCCTCTCTCCTTAGTCTCTCTTGTACTCTCCTTAGTTCTTCTTCCGCCTATCTACGTCCATAAGTATTTTCCATTACTTTAATAAATAAGTTGTTTTATATATCCCGTGTAATTGTATCGTGAGCCATGATGGGGTAATTCCCTGGGGAGGGGAAGGATGTTAGAGATTTTTTATTTCATTTCACCATACTTTGGATGAATCTTCACTGTGTTGATTCCTCCCATGGCTTTATATTCACGTCTTCATCGCAGATGGTAGAATCGCATGAGGCTTGAAAGGGTTGTAAGTCCTATTCACCGCTGATGGGAAGATAATTCTCCGTGGAGGTTTTACTAGTTATTTTTTATCTGTTTCAAGTTTCTCTCATCATCTCTCCTCTCGCTTTATGGCTTCCACTTCTTCAAGTAACTTCTAATCTCACGACAAGAGATAATAATTTAATCAAGAACTCTGAAATGACAGAGTTCCCCTTAAATGAAGAAGACCTTAATAGATGGTCTCTCCCCAAAATTGATAAAACTATCATTTATCGATTTGGAACTTTGATTTTAAGGAAAGTCTTCGGTGAAAACCGTAGAACAAACCATTACTATAGATCAAATGGACAAAACCATTTATCTATTATCCTTTGAAGATCTACATAAACTTATGCAGATTTCAAATATATTCATATAGGATGATATGCATTTAAACCTTTAACTCTTAAAGGTCTAAACGCATCTATTTTAGCTAGCCTAAGAGATGGCAGATGCCTCCACTGGGCTCAATCCCTAATGAGTGTTGTTGAAACCAGCCTCTGTCATGGCCCGATTTACTTCAACACCTTTCCCAATCTAAGTTTATCTCTTTCGGATATAAATCTTTTTGAAGCTTTAAAATTACATTTACAGCTTTATGGTTATGATTTCCTCCCAGGTTCTGAAACGATTGCTTTAATTTTCAGAATCCACTTTAAAGTTTTAAATACTTTAAATCCTAGAAAAGTCGCTCAACCAACTACTGATTGAAACTAATCATTAGCATCCCATATTGCTACTAATGAGTGATTAAATGGAATGAGGTGGTATTTCCGGAATCATGGACCATACCATCTGTGGTCACTCCAAGACCTTCCATTAATCAAGATATAGATCAGATAATTCAAACGGCTGATGGCGATGTTGAAGTCAGATTCAACCCTCGTCGATCTATCACACTTCCTAGGGTTTCTATCCCTTCTGAAACCCCAGTGAAGTCCAGATCTGATGGTTCCCACACTCCTGAACCATCGGTCGAGGCCCTTCGCCTAAATAAAATAATATTTATTATCCAGTGAGAGAAAATCAATCTCCCACTCCATCCGAAATGAACTTTAGTCTTAATGAGCTACAAACCAGGTTCTAAGACTAGAGAAGTTGTTCTGAAGGAATACTTCCAGCCTAAGTACGATAACTTTCGGACTTGGTATAGAAGTTTTACTTCTATAGAACAACGTTTCGAGATATCAGAGCTATATTTCAAAAATATGATAAAAAGAAATAGTCAGGCCAAGGCAACAATTCCTTTTGTTACTTGGTTCTGTAATCAATATGCTCAAACTACTCAAGTTGCTGTATTATCCAAAAAAATGGCAAAGCAAAGGAAAAATTATTGAAGCAATATATCCTCCATCCATCAAAAAATGGTGGATGATAAACCTTTGGAATTAGCTACGCTCAAAAAAATTAGTTGATCCACAAATTCTAAAGAATTTATTACTATAATTAAACAACTTAATTATAGAATAGTATACTTCAAATAATAGAACATCTTTTAGTTTAGAATCTAAAATTGATCGTTCTTAAACAAAGGGTCCGAAACCAAGAAAGCTTGAGAAAGCTTCTACTAGCATAATCAGAGACCTTTATTCAACCACCTCCTCACTTACCTCTAAATTTAGGGATGACGCCCCAAGACATTCGTAATTTGATCCTAAATTTAAGAGAAAAATATGTAGGAGCTCGAAGATACGATGGATGAAGATTCTATCAATCCTCAACTCAATCGATCAAGATAATATTGAAAAATTCAAACTCTTTTCAAAATTTATGATTCTCATCCTTCTTTTGATTTACGTGATTCTCATCCTTCTTTAATATCCAAAAGATTTCTTATCCTAAGAAAACTATGGATAAACACTACTATAAAACCATCACCTCCGCATTTATTATTTGAGGAGGATACCAATTCGTAGGAAATTCCTATGATGGAAATTCCCTTATGAATGGAATATCGATGGTATGACGAGCATGCATCATTCATACTCTTCATAATGCTCATGTATGCTACTGCTCATTCTAGGTTTCAAGCTTTTAAACCTCACATTGTCACTAGAGCCATAATTTCAGGATTTTCCGGTACCCTGAAAGGATGGTGGGACAATTTTCTTACTATTCAACAAGAGAGAAGATCTCCTTAGTGAAATTGACTTAAGCACTAAAGATCTTCCAAAGAACAAAAAACCAAATGAAAATTTCATAATCTTATTCAAACGACAGAGATCATTTCGGTTCCTTGGAGATCAAGGAGAAAAAACTAGATCCTTACTCCAAAAATTAAGGTGTCCATCCTTAACCCATTTTCGTTGGTATAAGGATATATTCCTTGCTCGTGTCATGATAGTTTATGATGTGAATAGCCTTCATTGGAAACAAAATTCATTGAAGGTCTCCTAACCTTTTTTCCTAAAAGGTTAAAGCTTCTCTTAATTATGATGGTGCCATTCCATATGAAACATTCACATATGGAAACCTCATTAATGCCTCTATAATTTTTTGGATCCCTAAGCACTTAATAATTTCAATGTTAGGTCCTTTTTATATAGAAAATGAAGGTCTACTTAAATTTTTAGAGTATCATTTTGATTATTTTAGCTAAAGTTCTAAAATTCTTTATTAGATAACACATATTTATTTCTTTAATCACAGACAATTTATTCATCATATAAGTATTTTAGAGATTTATAATTAAGTGATTTTTAAGTTCTAGTTTTTTTAATTTTACTATAGACATACAAAATTCAATGATTATTTAATTTTCAATTAATGTCCCAAAAATTTCAACTTTACTATAAATATTTAATTTGAGCTCATTTCAAGTCAATCGATTCACTTTTAATGTCATTAGATATAAACTATTAAAACATTCAATTACTATAAATTTATTGAAGTCAAAATTCATATAATCCCAAATTACTCCTAAAATTTTCAATTTAAAACCTGCTTAAGATTCATATTTGATATAATAAATTTTCTGATGATATATCAATCCTTATCCTCCTAATCTTCATCACTATCTCAATATGTTCATCTTCAGCTTAATATTTTTTATAAAATCTCCTCATTGATTTGATATTATTCCTAATATTAAAGAAGGCTCAACTAAGGTTGAAGTGTTGAATAATCTTTTGATAAAATTGTCCTTTTTATGCAGCCACTATCACTAAGCTAAAGAATTTTATTCTTTCAAAAAAAAGTTCATATAAATAAAATTTATGATATAATTACAAGCCTTTGAAAAATATGTACTATAAATATATTTAGTTCAAACATTAATGGTGAAGCATAATTATGAAAATATCTCTAGTACTTAAGTGAAAAGTATTGAGTGAATGCAATATACTTAACAAATTATTGATATGGAAGATTTACATGTCATAGCACACAATTTTATATATTTACATATCTAATATCTAAAGTGTAATGTTTATATTTATAACACATTCTTTATACATAAAGAGGCATGTTCACCTTTAAAAAAGTAATAAAAATGGTATTTTTGACTTGATGTTAAAGATTTTGGTGTTATGTATATAAAAAATACAATTTTAGATATTAGATGTGTAAAGAAATAAGAATTTTATGATAGGCATGTAAATGCCTTTATTGATATTATATTGAGAGAAAATTTTTAAAAATCATCTATCATCGATGATCAACCACTACGATAATAAAATATTATTAATACGATGCTACAAAAATTAAATTCATAAGAACTACTTACATTATAAAGCTATCGAAAGGTTGTGAATTATTAAGAGAATCATTATCATATAAAAGGCTATGATCTCTTAAAAGTTATTTAAAAAAATAAATTTTCAATTAAAATATATCTTGTTGAGAAATTTGGTTGTCTAACATGATGAAGTAATGAAAATCTTTTTTCCACAGATATTGCTAAACTGTTGCGTGTCAGAAAACTTGTAGTGGCAGAATAAAATTTTACGCCTTTTTCTGTATGGAAATCCAATACACTCACAAATAGTTGAAAAGAGAATAGGAAACTCTATAATTTTTATGTGAAAAAATTTCATGAAGAGGGGAAAAAATCACTAGGACTAGCCCAGTAAAAATGCTACACTATATATCTACTTTGGAGTACAAAGTTTAAGTTTTTCCAATAACGGGATTACAAGGTTATATGTGAGAAATCCTGACAATAAGAATTTCATAATCAGGTTACAACAGCTATGCAGCGGTAGTTAGACCGTAATGATTGTTGGTGGCATTCGACGACGATAAAGGTGACGGTTTAATAACGAGTGATAACTTCAAACTTCTACTCTCTCAACTTTCTCCCAAACTTATAGATGGGTATTTATAGGATTTTAAAAGTGATATTTTGGTCATCAGAAATAAAATCTCAAAACACTCCATCGGACGGTATATGTTGATTCATTTAATCATATATAATTTTTTGATGATTTGACCATTCAAACGATCTTTGATTTGAGTGATCTTAGGCTCGTTGGATTCGTCCGCCGATTTGATTATTATAAGCGCAAATTTGGAAGTCATTTGATTATCCAATCAGTCTTCCGAAATTTTTATATGTATATTTTGGGCTTGATTTGAGCTCATTTGGGCTCGATTTAACTCTATTCTAGTGTTGTTGGACTCATCCCAATGAGTAGATTTACATATATGCTTTAACTTAAGATTCGTGTTTAATTTATAAATTTTAAATAGATATATCAATATCAATCCTTATCCTCCTAATCTTCATCAATATCTCTGCAATATGTTCATCTTAAGCTTAATGTTTTTCGTAAATATTCTCCTCATTAGACATGATATTATTCCTAATTTAAAAAAAGCTCAACTAAGGTTTAAGTGTTGAATAATCTTTTGATAAAATTGTCCCTTTTATGCAGCCACTATCACTAAGCTGAAGAAATTTTTTTTTAAAAAAAAAAAAAAAAAAACTACATATAAATGAAATTTATGATATGATTACAAGCCTTTGAAAAATATGTATTATAAATATATTTAGTTCAAACATTAATATTGAAGCATAATTATGAAAATATCTCTAGTTGAGTTAATGCAATATATTTAAAAAATATTGATATGAAAGATTTACATGTCATAGCGCACAATTTTATATATTTACATATCTAATATCTAAAATATAATGTTTATTTTTATAACACATTCTTTATGCATAAAGAGGCATGTTCACCTTTAAAAAAGTAATAAAAATGATATTTTTGACTTGATGTTAAAAAATTGGGAAATTTATACTGCGTCTGATTATAGATTTATATATAAATTTGAATATTTAAACTACACTTTCTATATTCAAAAGTGTATTTCACTTGAAAAAAGTAACAAAGATGATATTTTGATGTAATAATAAAAGGTCTTATTTAAAAAATTAAAGTTTGGATGTGAAAATATGTAAATGTAAATGCGTGGTATAAATCATCTAAAAAATTGTATGTAAATATAAAATTTTAGATATTAGATGTATAAAAAATATAAGAATTTTGTGATATGCATGTAAATGCTCCTATTGATATTATATTGAGAGAAAAATTTCAAAATTTATATATCACATCAACTCACCCATCAATCACTATGATAGATTGATAGTAAAATATTTTTGATACGATGCTACAAAAATTAAATTCATAAAAATTACTTCTATTATAAAGCTATAGAAAGATTGTGAATCATTAAAATAATCATTATCATATAAAAGCCCATGACCTCTTAAAATTTAATTTAAAAATATTCTTTCTATTAAAAAAATATGTTGTAAAATCATAAATATAATTAGAAATCATTTAGAAATCATTTTATGTATTTAATAACTCCTTATTTATTTATTTTTATAAAATTTATCCAAAAGGATTAAAAAGAGAGAATGAGTTTCATTTCATTGCAATAAATCTTAGTAAAAATATTGTATATTTTTTCTTTAATTTGTTTAGAATTAATTTGCACCGACAGATCTAAACGCCCAATCAATGATTAATTGAGCCTTAATATGCGCTTATGCCCACATGGGTCATTTGAGGATCACATTTGTAGGCGACTTAAGTTGGAATTAGTACCACCATATTTTTCAACATCCTCATAAAATATAAATTTTTGTATTTGTGGCAAAATATTCTTCTATATCACATGCAAGGATTGAAAATGTCTTCTATTATAGTACCTATTTGAGATAAGAATATTCATACGTAAAAACTAAAAATTAAAAATTAAGGATTTATTTTATATTATTTTTAAAAGTATTAAAAAAAATGATATGCATGGAAGAATTATAGTGCATTTTCTCAAGTAATTATGACTAAGACATAAATAAGATAATATTATAGGTCTTAAAGAAGATATTTGTGATATAAATCCTGTGGTGGTAGTTTCTTTATCGTATAAATCAGTATTAATTTGAGGCGCATTATAGTATTTTATGGAATCCGTTGTGGTAAAATTGTATTTTTCCAATCTGATTTGGCTAACTGTGGTGACGGTCACAAAGTTGTAATTTGACTTTTGTAAAATAAAAAAAATTATATATCTTACATAGCTTCTTCAATAGAAGCATTTCTAAAACACCTCCACCACTTCTGTTCAACAAATTATAGTTGTCTCAAATAGACTCTAAATTTTGCAAATTTTTAAGAAAAAATTATGATGCAAGCATGATTGTAATATAAGTCTTAAAAAGATATAACTATTTTTTTAATCATATTAAGTTTTTTTTAAGCTCAATAAGTCATTTTAATCGATAAATTTCAAAGTGCAGGAATAAATTTTCATGAGAATTTCTAATGGCTTTTTCTCTTACTATTATCTTCTCATAACATTTATTGAGACATTTTAACATTCAATTGCTTGCTTGGCCAATATGCCATTCTCCTACAAGTTTTTCAAATCAATTAAGAGCTATTCCATGAAGAAAGCTGACGATTTTTTTTTTATTATTATTATTATCATTTTTTATTAGTAAGAAGAATCTTTTATTAGGACAAAAAAATTGTTGAAGAACTTAGCTAAGAAATTTCAGAGAATTCAATGGTTCATAAAATTCCACAATATTTTTATTTATATAAAAATAGATTATCCAGATAACTAAACACCTCACTTGCACCATATGGCTTTGTCGCCATTTCTTAGAAAGCATGAAAGGAATCTCTTACGTATGGTATGGCTCAATCATCAGTTTTCAGCAGGAATTGTCGCCTTGAGAGAGAGAGAGAGAGAGATTTACATTATTGGCTAAATTTTTATATTAAACTTAATTAAAATTTTAATTAGCTAAATAAGTATAAAAATAAAAGTTTAAAAATAAGCATAATCGCCTGTTGAACGAGCGACTTAGCCTGAGCTAATTTTTTTTAAAAAATAAATTGATGCAATTTCAATATTTTGCTCATATCGGACTATCTGGTATCAGAATCGAGTGAGCTTTCTATCGTTGGAAACATAACAAAATTCTTCACGACTTTCATGTTGACAAAAATCTAAGATTTTAGTCCGGTAAGTCACAATTTTTGCAAATGCTCGTAAAAATTGCGGTACAGAGTTGAAAATTTTGGCACAAACTGCGACGTACCGAGCTAGAATCGCCAATTTTTATCAACATGAAAGTCATTGGTAATTTTGTTGTGTTTTCAACGATACTAAGTTCACTCAATTCCTACACATGATGAGTCGATCCAAAAATGTGACAAAATTTTCAACTCCGTATTTTTTGCGTCTACTAGCTTGCCGAGCTAGAATGACAGATTTTTGTCTAGATGAAAGTCGTGGGGAATTCCGTTATGTTTCCAACGATACTAATGTCGATTGACAGGATGAGTCCGTCACGGAAAAAATCGAGCCAATTTTTTTTTTTTAAATTTAGCTCAATTTGGTACGCATTGAATAGGCGACGGCTGGATCGCGTCGACCCAAATGCGTTCAGCAGCCATATGCATATTTTTAAATTTTTTATTTTTTGTACTTATTTAACTAATTAAAATTTTATTAGGTTTAATATAAAAATTTAGCCTACATTATTATAACAAACCACACAATTCTTACATATTTTATATCAAATACTTATGTGTGACAAGATAGTTTAAGATCAAAATATCAAAATATTAAATATCAAACCACACAGTTCTTACTAATAATCATGATATTCTTGATTTGATATTAAAGATCTACGTACTATGAATGTAAATATCAAAATATTAAGTATGTAAATATATAAGAATTATGTGGTATATATCTAATAGATGGTGGTATAGGTGTACAATAGGTTTATTTAGATGGATCAATTAACAAATTGCTCAAATTGAACAAAATTTAATATCAAGTAAATCAAACCGATTGAATATTTGCTAAACCAAATCAAAATCAAAACCTAAATATAATTTGGTTTAATCGATTTGATTTTGTGTAATCCTAAAATTATAAATAATTGATAAAATTGTAATAGGTTGTGAACTCTACATTAAAATCAGAAATTTCAAATCCCTTTCTTATCTACTCAATCTCTCTCTCTCTCTCTCTCTCTCATTCTAATAGGATGTGAGATTAACAAAATGATGAAAGCACTCTGCACTGATATAGTAATTCATTAGTTGATCTAATTGAATTTAATTTCTCAATTTAATACTAATCAATTTTTTGATTTATTTAGTTTAATGAAGATCAAAATATATCCAAAAACTAAAAACTAAGGGGCTATTTGTTATCACTTTATATTTTTTTTATTTTTTATTTTTGTTATTAGATTTTTTTTGTTTTTATTTTATTTTTGTTTTATGTGAAAAATATATATATATGGTATGATTATGAATTTTTTATTTTAAAAAATAAAAAATAAAAAAACAAATTTAGTTGTTATTTTTTAAAAATTTTAATGAAAAAAATAAAATAATAAAATCAATTATTATTTAAGGGGCTGCTTGGGACCACTTTGTGTTTTTTAATTTTTAAAT
The DNA here is from genome assembly GCA_021442155.1 of Cymbidium sinense. Taxonomy (NCBI): domain Eukaryota; kingdom Viridiplantae; phylum Streptophyta; class Magnoliopsida; order Asparagales; family Orchidaceae; genus Cymbidium; species Cymbidium sinense. The sequence goes on along the minus strand of CM038224.1, from coordinate 124,775,473 downwards.
TTTAAAATAAAAAAAATATGTTAGATATTTTCTTATTTTAATATAAAGTAAAAAAATATTTGAGGACACAAATGACGATGATGGATGTTGACCTACATATCTCTTCTATTGCTCGAATCGAATCAAATGTAATGGAATCGATGATCCATGAAAGTGATGTGCATAAATTAGATTTGAATAAATCGAAATACGAATAGTATTAGTTCGTAAAAGAATAACTTAGAAAAATTCAAAATGTAAAATCTATCAAACAAGAATTTTTTATAGATTCAATTATACGTAATAAAATTGGCATATAAATCGACGTACGATTTTGAAAATATTGTTTTGATCATCGCCAATACTACTTAAAAAATATCTACTTGCAAGATAAACTACACTGATGCATTTGAAACGTTGAAAATGTAAAAGAAATACACACATTTATAGGGGTTGATATATAGACATGAAATATAAAATATGTACGTGTATATTTAAACTCTATAAGAAAATAAAATATATGAAAATATATAAATATATTTTAAATAATAATTGTACATAAAGCAAGTTAAATAATAATTATTATTATATAATCAAGTTAAATTTAATTAGAATCAATCAAAATTTAATATATAAATTTAAATTATATTATATATAAACACATATGATATATTAAAATTAATCTACTATTATCTTATATTCAAGATAAATCTTGTTATATTAAATTAATTAAAATTAATAATATTATATAATATAATTTTAAAAAATAAAAAATAAAATTCAAAATTTTAAAAATTTGAAAAATATGATGGAGTATTTTAAAAATAAAGAATAATAAGTTTTACGTGTTTTTAATATTTTTTAAAACATAAAAATAAATTTGTTTGAAAATAGAAAAACAAAAATAATAAAACAGATAAACAAAACAATTTTTTTCTATTTCTTAAAATAAAAAAAAAGTAATCACAAAAAGCCCCTCAATATTTAAATTTTTACAAATAAAAACCTAATAGATATTTCAAAATCAAACCTAACAAACTAAATGAGCTCAGTTCAATTCATTTTTTTTATTTTTACTAAATAATTCACACCCCTAAAAAAAGGAGTTGTTTAGTTCTTTTATAAGATATTATTCTTTAATGTGCTATAATTGAAAGATATGTAGTAAATTAATGCTTGATAAATATTACTCTTGAAAAAGCTGTAAAAGCTTATTCCGCATGTAAAAAGAATAGAAAAAAAAAAAATTGCTCGAGATATTATATAGTTAAAAATTTGTGTTAGTTATCTTTTGTATTGAAAAATATTTAATTTAATTGATTTATCCTAAATTTATTTTAGTTTAAGAGGCAAATAAATCACATGATTCGGGGGTAATAAGATATGTTAAGATTGAGAAAATATATTTCAGTAATTATTATTTTATGAGTGATATATTGTCAAAAAATTCATCTTATCAATTACTTATTTTGAAGTAAGTATTTGAATTAAAATAATTGTAGAGTCTATTTTAGGAGTAATGAAACTCTATTTCTAATAAATTTATAATTGAAATATGCCTCAAATAAGATGAATATAAGGAGCTTAAAGTAGTTCACTTGTAACACCATAAAGATACTTAAATACATGAAAATTATTACATGATTAAGAGGGATTAATACTGAGATTTTAAAAACTAAATTGGATATTGATATAGCACACATTAAATTTTAAAGTAATGCACATATTATTTTACATAATAATTTAATATCTCAATAAGACAAGTTTAACGTTACCAAAATTGAGTGAAATAGGTTCCAAATGAGCTTGAATTAAGCTTAAAGGCTACACCTGAAAACTTCGATACACTAATTGGATGATCAAACTTTGCTACACCCTTAAATGCCTCTTGTACGAAAATTTTAATGGCTATTCAAAATGAAAATAATATAAAATGACTTAATCCCTTGAGACCGAACACCAAAAATCAGGATTAGTATTGCTACTTTCATCGAGGATACGAACATACCACTGAGGTCTGCAGACGTCTGAAGGAAGAAATCGAAAGGCTGTTACAACATAGCTACCTCCGACAGTTTGTTCAGAATCAATAAAGAAATAATAATAATCCCGTGGGAGGGCAAAATCAACCCCAGTTAAGACATCAATCAAGACAACCGCAAGAAAATCGACAAATAGTTGGAGAAATCGATTATCGCTGGCGGACCATATTTTTTTATCAAGTTCTACTCACTACACCGAAAGAGCCTAGAATGAAGAGGTCACGAATTGATCAGTCTATTGTATTTGATGATTTTGACTTCGAAGGAAAACAAACTCTACATCAAGATCCCTTAGTTATCAACGTAGGGATTGGAGATCCTTGTTATAATGTTAAGAGAATTTTGATTGATAATGATAGCTCTGTCGATCTATTATTCCACTCGACATTCTTAAATATGGATCTTGTAAGAGAAAAACTCCAACCAACTGTTGGGTCATTATATGACTTTGACAATCAACTCGTAAGGGTAGAAGGAACAATAACACTTCCGGTTACTCTTGGGGAATTCTAAACAAGCCGCACATTTGATTCAATTTATGGTAGTTAAATCAGAATCAGTATATATGATATGTTTGGAAGACCCTTACAATCAATTTTTGATGCTATCGCTTCCATATCTCATCTGAAAATAAAATTTTCAACCTCTAAAGGAATAGGTGAGGTTCATGGCAACCAGCAAATAGCACAAACCTGTTACTTGAGGCAGGCCCGATCATAACCCTCAATAACATTAAGCATCGAAAATTTTGATTTAATAGAAGAAGAAACACTCCAGAGGGCATCACAAGTCGAAGAGTTAATCATCATCTCGTTATCAAAAGAATATCCCTCAAAAATAGTACAAGTAGATTCGTTGCTCTCTGAGGATGAAAGAAAGGAGTACATCAATTTTTTGTGTCAAAATCAGGATATTTTTACTTGGAGTCTAACAGATATGCGAGAAATTGATCCTGGGGTCATATCTCATTCCCTCAAAATCAACTCAGCTTTTAAGCCCATCATTGAAAAAAAAAGAAACTTCGCTCCACATCATCTATAAGTAATTGAGCAGAAAGTTGATAAGCTTTTGGACGTGGGATTTATACGAGAAGCACATTATTCTATGTGGTTGGCAAACATTATCTTGGTGAAAAAAATCTAATGGGGGCATGGAGAATGTGTGTCGACTACACCGACATTAATAAAACTTGCCCAAAATATAGTTTTCATCTCTTGCGCATAGACTAGTTGGTCGACGCCACTTCAGGTTATCAAATGCTTAATTTTATGGATGCTTACTTTGGATATAATCAAATAAAAATGAATCCAGTTGATGAACAAATCACTACTTTTCAGACTGATAAATGGTTGTATTGTTATCAAGTAATATCATTTGGATTGAAAAATGCATGAGCCACATATCAACGCCTAATGAATAAAATTTTCAAAATTCTTCTTGGTCATACTATGGAAGTATATGCGGATGATATGCTAGTTAAAAGTACTAAAAGAACAAAACATCTAAATGACCTTGAGCAATGCTTCATGCTTCTTTGACAGTATAATATATGTTTAAACCCCCTCTAAATATGCTTTTGGAGTTACATCTAGAAAATTTTTAGGGTTTATGGTCACTCATTGAGGGATCAAGGCTAATTTAGAAAAGATTAAGGCTATACAAAATATGATGCCCCCAAAGAGCATATAGGAGGTGCAGCGCCTAAACGGGAGGATGGTGACCTTATCACGATTTCTGGGTCGAATGGGAGACAAATATTTACCGTTCTTTAGAATACTCAAGAATGCTCAAAATAATGGCTTTCAATGGACCGATGAATGTCAAACTGCATTCGAGCAGCTCAAAAAATATTTGTCTTCATCGTCATTGTTATCAAAACCAATCATGGGAGAAACGCTTTATTTGTATCTCGATATCTCTCCTTAAGCAATAAGCTCAGTGTTGGTCAGTGAAGAGGCTGGAGGGCAACGACCTATTTATTACATTAGTAAAATTTTATTTGACATAAAAGGACGTTATCCTTTGGTAAATAAAACTACCTTAGCATTAGTGTTCTCGGCAAGAAAGCTACACACATATTTTTAAGCTCATTTTATCGGCATTTATACACAACTTCTACTCAAAACTATCCTCCAAAAATTAGAAGCTTCTCGTAGATTAGTTAAATGGGCAGTTGAATTGGGAGGATTTGATATTAACTTTTTGCCTAGGCTAGATATCAAATCTCAAGTATTAGCATATTTTATTGTTGAATGCACCATCCCAGATTCTATTGAAATAAATCATTCTCATTCAATATTACAGCATTGGGCTTTATTTGTTGATGGAGTATCTGGAAACTCTAGTGCTAGAGCAGGAATTCTACTCATATCTCCTCAAAAGGATGTTCTTGAGTATAGACTACGTTTAAAGTTTTCAGTTACTAATAATATTGTAGAATATGAAGCCTTAATAATAAGGTTAAAATTGGCTATTGATTATGAAATTCAAAATCTTATAATTCATATTGATTCGTAACTTGTGGTTTCTCAAGTTGAGCAAAATTTCAACACTCACAATCATCATCTGACGTAATACCTTCATATAGTAAAATCTCTTCTCCATCGAATAAGTAAATATCAAATCATTCACATTCCAAGAAATTAAATGCTAGAGCGGATGCTCATTTGAAACTTACCACTTCAACATCCTCTGACATTTACAAGAGAAAGTATATAGAAGATATTCATTTTCCCAGCATACAAGGACCTTGGGAAATAGACCCATTGATGAATCAGGGCAAGTTTCTTGGACAGATCCAATATTCACCTTTTTACATGAAGGAGCTCTACCAGAAGATCTAATTGTCTTTGTCCATATTTGGCGACAAGTTGCAAACTTCAGCATTATCGGTGACGAATTATATAAAAGATCATTCACAGGACCATATCTCAAATGTCTTCCACCATCCGAAGTAGAGTATGCACTTTGAGAAGTCCATTCAGATATTTGTGGAGAAAACTTAGGGGGCAGAGCACTTGCCCATAAAATCCTGAGACAAGAGTTTTACTAGCCTACAATAAAAAATGATGCACTAAATTTTGTAAAAAATGTAATAATTGTTAGATGCATTCTAATCTTAACCACATTCCACCGACCAAACTTTCATCTTTTCAGAGCCCTTAATCTTTTGCTCAATGGGGGAATAGATATTATGAGACCATTCCCTATTACAATTGAACAAAAAAAATTCATCATTATGACGATAGATTATTTTACTAAATGGGTTGAGGTAGAACTATTAGCAAAAAATCACAGAAGCCAATGCTAAATAATTTATTTGAAAAAATATTATTCAAAGTTTTAAAATTTCTGCTAAAATCATAACAGATAAGGGGGCTCAATTCACAAGAAAATAATTCACTTTCTTCTGCAAAGATTTACACATTCAATTGATTTATAAAGTTATAGCAAACCCCCAAATAAATGGTCAAATCGAGATTATAAATCAAACAATTCTAAAAGACTTGAAGACACATTTGGATAAGGCTGGGGGGCACTGGGTGGATGAACTCCCTGATGTATTATGGGCTTACTGAACAACTATAAGAATACCAACTAGTGAGACACCTTATAATTTATGTTTTGGGATAGAGGCGATCATTCCAGTTGACATTGATATCCCTAATCCTAAGGTCCAAATTTTTTATGCAACAAATAATCAAGAAAAACTTCGATATCATCTAGATTTATTGCCTTAAATAAGGGAAGTAACTTCAATAAAATATTGTCTATCATTAGCGGATCCCTCGTCACTTTAATCGGAGAGTGAAGCCCAAACCTATCAACATTGGAGATCTAGTTCTACGAAATTTAGTATCTACAGGAAAAGAACCACAACGTAACAAACTTTCACCCCTTTGGGAACGACCTATGTGGTGGTTACTATGATTAAACTAGGAACTTTCAAGCTCAAAGATTTAGAGAGAAAAATTCTTCTGCATACTTGGAATGCTGAGAACCTATGAAGATATTATCAATGAATTTATAATGTAATATTTGAATTGAACTCTATATTTTGATGTTTCATATTTTTGTTTGAAAAGATGATAAATCAGAATGGTAATAACGAGAAGAAAGAAAAATCGATCCCAAGTGGTTTTGATTAGATTTACTCAATACAGGTTAACGTCATCGAGCGAAAACTCTGACAAACAACTTTGGATAGGTTAAAACTTCACACATACTCTACACAGGTTAACATCATCGAGCAAAAACTCTGACAAACAACCTCGAATATATCAAAACTTTGCACTTACTCGACACAGGTTAATATCATCGAGCGAAAACTCTGACAAACAACCTTAGATAGGTCAAAACTTCACAGCTACTCCATACAGGTTAACGTCATCTAGTGAAAACTCTGATAAATAACCTCAGATGGATTAAAAATCATTGATGGATTTTTTCTTAAAATATACAGGCTAACGTCACCGAATAACTTTCAAACATACAACCTAAATCAGTAACAAATCATTTTTTAAAATGAAAATTCAAAGCACTATGACACATACATAAACATGATCATATGTTATTTATTAAGAATATCTCAAATTGAAATACAAATGAAATAAAAATGTAATCGAACAACATTCACATCTTCACTATTATCACTAGAAAAAGAGGAAGAAGTGCTCTATACGTCATCCCCTGGAGATGAATTTTCAGAAATCTAACTCAGTGAAAGGCCTTCAATATCTATGCATGTCTTGCGATGAACCAGACTAGTCATATTCAAAAAACCATGAATAAAACATTCTTCAAGAAGCTGACGTTCCAAATCCTTCACCTCAATATCATTGATATGTTTGCGAGCTTCCTGAACTCGATCCTAAATTATACTCTTGAAGGCCGTGGAAGTTTTGAGTCTCTCTATAATCTTCAAGTTGGAGTCAACTTCTATATTCTCTTTTTTTAAGATCTATGTTAGCAATGCCTTATTCTCTACCTTTAAGGTCTGTATCTTAACATTGACAGCTTCTAAGGTCTTCGTAGTCTGAATTATTTCAACTCATGCATCCACTAGCTCATCTCGAGTCCTATAGACCTCCTGAGGCTGAAATGAAAGGGAAGTCGCCATGGTTGAAAGTTCAGTCCTACACTCGGTCAACTGATCCTCTAAGGCTATAACTTTTTAACTTTAGACTTGTATCATCGCTTATATTCACCATGGAAATATTTGATCTTCATAAACTCAGTATTTCATGCTTTCAAGGTATCATCTAATTCGAGATCGATACTTGCCTTCTTCAATATCTGAAAAAAGAAGAAGATGAAGATGAAGAAGACTAAGAGGAAGATGAGGAGAAAAGAAAGAGAGATAAAAGTTATAAAAAAAATGAAAAAAAAATTTCTTACCAACTAGTCAACATGGTGGCACCTTCTGTATAGGTGATTTAACACTTCTTTCGGAATAGAAATTTTTGACAGGATCATTTCACAGTTCTTATCAAAGGATATGATCTGTGGGTCGTCCGATTTTTTTCTCTTGGAAGGAATTGGTACAGGTTCTCCCGCTGGTCGTTTGGTGGCTACTGTGGGAATGGGATCATATCTTTCCTTACCCTTATCAGACTTGTTCAGCATAAAAGCTTGGGATCTCCCAATTTGAATTGAAATGCTAACTTTGAATAATAATTCTTCCTTCACATATTGATTAATATAGCGGGTCTTATATTGAAGATCTTCGACTTTCACAATGTTAAGAGCCTTCAATATATCCTCTCAGATACTTTAGAGAAAGATATCTCTTTCAATTATCCTCACTTTTCAAAAAGCCACCATTCATTTTTTATAAAGAAAAATCTATTTATTCAACTTCTTGGAGAATCTTTTGTGTGAAAATCTAACCATTTACTCCTACAAGATATTTGACCATGCACATCAGAAGTGAATTTACACATCTTCGTCAAAACCTCTGGAATACCCACTTGTTCTAAAGAAAACAATCAACCCAATAATGATTGTCATGGCTTGAGAAGAAAATTGAGATAAACAAATCTCAAATGACTATAAAATGATGACCAGTACAGGAGCCAAAGGTAATCGAAGACCCGCAAGTAAACTCATCTCATAAATAGCAAGGTACCCCGACGGAGGAGAATAAGCTCGCTGTGATTTTTTAGGAGGAATAACCACTAAATCATTTGGAAAATAAAACTTTTTTCTGAATGTTATCAAAGTATCACTATTGATAGTTCACGTTACATCGTCGGATCTCGTCGTCCCTTGATGGTTTCGCAACCCATCATCTTGTGCAAGATTTGCTTGAGAATCTTTAGACATCGCGATATTTGTGGGAGGATGCTCACCCATAAAAAATATTCTCAATTTTTCAGGATTGGAAGCACATTGGAGCTGAATTGTATGTGCCACCATCAGAAATCAGACGGAGAACCTGGAGCTCTGTGAAGGGGTCGCGACAGATGTCGGATAAGCTACCAAAGGGAAGAAAGCAGCACTGGTGAATCGCCTAATCAGTCAATTGGAAACCCAGGATGAGAATTGGAGCAAGAGGGGATTGATATCAAGTTATGGAATGGGTATCAGAAGAAAGAAATGTGTGAATTTTTCCTAACCCTTTGGAGGGTATTTATACTAAAAAAATGAATTTTCAAATTCAAAAAAAAAATAATATAAATGAGAGCCATTATAAAAAAAATCTCTCTTCTCTATCTCTCTCTCTCTCCCATTTCTTTCTCTCTTCCTCTCTCTCTCTCTCTCTCTCTCTCTCTCTCTCTCTTCCGCCTCTTCCTCTATCCACGCCTCTCGCTCTCTCTCTCTTTCACGATAAAAGAAATAATAATAAAAAAATAATAAATTGGGGGCAACGGCCCCTCTTTAACCAAGATATATATATATATATATATATATATATATATATATATATATATATATATATATATATATATATATATAATAATAATATAAATAAATATAATAACTAATAAATGAATTTGATACACATAATATATATATTATATAATTTCAAATTTTACTAATATTTAGCTAAACTGATTTTATTTTAAAAAAAATTAATATATTTTTGGATGAAATGATGAATCACACATAGAATTTTAAAATAATGCACATATGTTATTTTACATAATAATTAAATGTCTCAATAAGTCAAATTCAACGTCACCAAAATTGGGTGTAGTAGGACCCAAATGAGCTCGAATTAAGCTTAAAGGCTATATCTAAAAATATCAATACACTAATTGAATGATTAAATGATTTCCAAATTTGATGTGCTTATAGTCGAATCGAGCGGCTCGACGAGGCGAATCCAACGTGCCTAAGATCACTCAAATCAAAGATCATTTGGATGGTCAAATCATCAAAAAACTATATATGCTCAAATGAATCAATATACACCATCTGATGAAGTGTTTTGGGATTTTGGCTATAATGACCAAAATACTCATCTTAGAATCCTATAAATAGGATCCCATCTTGTCATGAAGGAGGAAGGAGCTAGAAGTGAACTTCAGAGAAAGCTGTGAGAGAACTATAAGTTTGAAGTTTGTCATCACCGCCATCGTCATCTATTATCATCACCGATTACCACCAACAACCGTTACAGTCCAACCACCGCCGCATAGCTATTGTATAACCTGATTCTGAAATTTTTATTATCAAGATTTCCAGCATATAATTTTGTAATCTTGTTATGGGAAAGATTCAAACTTTGTACTCTAAAGCAAATACGTGGAAGGCGTTTCAGCCTGAATTTTTTCCCTCTTCGAGTTTTTCTACCTAAAAATCATTGAGTTTCTTATTCTCTTTTTAACAACCGTTACAGTCCAACTACTGCCGCATAGCTATTGTAATCTGATTCTGGAATTTTTATTATCAAGATTTCCTACATACAACTTTGTAATCCCATTATGGGGAAGATTCAAACTTTGTACTATAAAACAAATACATAGTGAAGTGCTTTTACTGGGCCTAGGTCCAGTGATTTTTTTCCTTCTTTCTAAGATTTTTTCATGTAAAAATTCTTGAATTTTTTATTCTCTTTTCAACTATCTGCGTACGTGTTGGATTTCTATACAAACTAAGATGCAAAGTTTTATTCTACCGCTACTAATTTTCTAGTTATTAAATAGGGAGAAGAATAGATCTGATGGTTCAACTTGAATTGAATTAGATGATATAATAAAAATTCAAATTATTTTAATATGATATAAATAATATAATAATGATCAATATTGATATTTTTAATATTTGAATTTAGGATTCTTCACTCTTGAATATTTTAAATATGATTCAAAATCAAAGATTTTAAATATGATATTTTAATTCGCTTTTCAATTGTAAACTATTATAATTATTATTTAACCATCTAATAATAATAATAAAGTAAAAAATATAATCAATATTGTTGGCCTAAGACGAGAGAGTGAAAGTTTACGCTTTTGTTGATTAGTCCAAAGACAATACGTATTTAAAAATGGAGAACTCAGAAATTTTAACGGAAAACCTCAAAAGAGGAAAACCACGGGTCGCCCAAAGAAAAATGTTCCACTATGTATATGCCTCAGAATCTTCCGATAACGGATTACAAGATGGTATAAGAAAGGAACAACATATGTAACAACGGCCAGTAATAGTGGTTGGACAGTAGGTGAACTTGGTGGAAAGCAGGGAACAATTTAGCGAAATATAGGAACAACCCGCGTAAAATGCAAGGAACGATTAGATCACATGGCAAGGCCGAGTGGTTGACGCCGTCGGGCGTGCGATCTTGCTCGGGATCTTGATCTTCGAGCTCTCTCCTTCTTGCTTTCTCCTCCCTTCTTCACTTGGCCTCCAAAAGTCCCTCCTCATATGGAGTATGGGGGTATTTATAGATTTGGAAGAGTGGCTCTTGTAAATATATGGAAAATCCAAACCACTCCTCCCATCTGACGGTTCACGATTCCTTTTGATCATTTGATGTATTTCAACATTTGGATGCTCAAATGAGGTGAATTGTGAGATCTTAGGGTTGTTAGATTCGCTCGAGATGCTCGATTTGACTATAAATACTTTATATTTGATGATCATTCGAGGTTTAATTTATGTTCCAAAGTTTTACGATGTTTCGTGTGCTTGATCTTGATTGACTTGGGATCAGCTTGCCTTTGCCCTTAAGATTCATGCTTTGACTAGGGAATTTTGAATGTCATATCAAATATTAAAATCAAATAGTACTTCAAAGGTTGAATTGATTAGCAAGCTCAATCATTTGTTCTATGCAGAGGCTAATTTAGACCTAGATCGAACCGTCTAAAGAATCCATTCATGTTTAAATTGATAAGATTGACTCAACAAGCTCGATTTTTAAAACCATGATTGACATAGATCATTCGATGGAATCATTTGATTTCAACTTAAAATGATTAGAAAGTCCATCAAGAACTTATAAATAGATAATACTTCCATGCATTCGAGAACCCTAAAAGGTCACAAGAAATATTTAAGATAAAAATCTCTAGAACATTGTATACTAGTATTAACTTCCGTCGCCACAAAAAGGTTGATCCTTTCATTTATATCAATATAAACACTCATCATTATCAATAAGATTAATACCCACTATCGTCATTAATGCTGACGCTCATCATTGCTACAAACAACAATGCAAATGCCTATCATTTCTATTAGGATCATTGTAGAAGGTCTCTACAAAGGGCAACATCAACCTTCTCTGATCATTAATCTCTCTTCCTAAAAGAAAAAATAATTGAGTAAATCATCAATATCAACAATCTCTTAGTTGTAAGTTTTAATACCCACTATGGTCATTAATTTGAACTATTTTTTTTAAACATCTTTGACATGTTCCTTGTATTAAGAATGCAATTACTCGAGAATTATTTTCATGTGTGAATCTCAGGTAATCATATTTGTACTTTATTTTAATATTAATATAAATAATACTTAAAAATATATAATCATATAAAAAGCACTAACTCTTAACTTTTTTTGAAGTTAAATATATATTTTTGTGTATAAATTAATGTGTGAATATGGCACAAAAAAGATTATATATGTAAATAAAAAATTGTAAGTATTAAAAATGTAAATAAATAAGAACTCTGTGGCATGTATATAAATCTCCCATTTTTTTCCGTAAAAACTGCCCGTAAAGCCCAATTTGATATGACACTTAAAATACTACTAGTCGAAGCACGAATCTTGATGCTAAAAGCAAACTGATCCAAAGTTGAAACTGGTTGAGATAAAGCACTTAAATTATCCTTAGAAACTTTGGGATATCAGTTAAATCCCTAAATAGCTCTCAAACATGGAGTGTTTATTGTCAAATCGAGCGTCTCGACGAGCCGGATCTAATGAGCCCAAGATCTCGTAATTCTGACTTCATTTGAGCATTAAAATACTTAAAATACATCAAATGATCAAATGAATCATTTTGAGTCGTCCGATGGAGAGGAGTGGTTCGGATTTTCCATGTATTTCTGACGCTCCTCCAATCTATAAATAGCCCATTCTTCATATGAGGGAGAGGAGAGAGGAGAGCTCTAAAGCTTGAAGATCCTCCAAGCATAATCGAGCCACCACTCGACGATCGCCGACTACCCCCGTTGGTTGTCAACCACCGTCGCCGGTCGCCGTCGACCACCGTGATCCTTGTCGTTGATCCTGTTCTCCATCTACCACTAAAATTGTTACACATGATTACATGATTTGTTGTTCCTTAATATACAATTCTTTATTCCCGTTATTGGGAAGATTTTGTACTCTGAAACAGATACATAGTGGAAGATTTTTAAGTCCTGATTTTTTTTCCTCTTTTGAGGTTTTCACGTAAAATTAGTTTTCTTGTTCACTCTTTAAATACCTATGTGTGTCTTTGGATTTGACAACAAAGTTAAAGTAAACTTTCACTCTTTTTGGTTTTCCGACGCCTTGATTTGGCCGTTTGTGGGAAAAGAATCCATCAATCACAATTTCTCTGAACAACCGCATCATGGCCAATAGCATGTACTGAGTCTCAACTCCCAACTCATCTCAAAATCAATCCTTGAACCAAGGATGCTAAGCTTCTGCCTCACTTTTCCCTGATAGGCGTGACCATGTCGGTGAAGGCGCGACAGGAATCTCTTTAGAAGATCGTGTGTGCCGAATGAAAGAGTCTCAAAATGAGATGATCTAATTTTTTCATGAACACAACAGCCACTACCGTGGCAAACACATCTCCCCCAAGATCGATCGTTAGCCATGGGAGGTCAAAATGCTAATCTCCTTGACACTGAAGTTCCTCCATGTAGAGACCGTGATGCTAATATCCTTGACACTGCTAGTTCTACTCATCCACCACGTGCAACTCAACCAACTACTAATCCACCAATTACTGCTGGTAGCTTCGCATATTCTCGTCATGTTGACTCCACACGACATGTTATACATGCAAAATTATGAGGCTTAATTCAAGATGAATTTCACCTTGAAGACAGAAATCATCATCCCCATCACCACGGCTATGAGGAATCCTCACCTTTAGTTGAAGCTATTCTTCAACATTCTATTCCCGTGAGTTTCAAGCTTCTGAGCATTGATTTCTATGATGGGGTGACTGACCCACATGAACACATCGACCATTACAGAACTATCATGCATATCAAACGAGCTCCTGATACACTGCTTTGTCAGGTCTTTCCCGTTACCCTCAAGGGGCAAGCTCAGACTTGGTTCTACTCCCTCCCAAAGGAATTCATCCATACCTTTGATGAACTCGCCAAGATTTTTGTAGAACAGTTCATTGCAAACCGGAGGATCATTAAAGATTCCTCCCATCTCTCCAACATCCGTCAAAATGAGAGTGAATCATTTAAAGAATACTTCCAGAGATTCTCCTCAGAAGCTCGCCAAATACCAGGGTAGACCACAGTGCGAGGAGTTTTTCTTGGAGGGCTCCGTCCTGGGCCTTTCTACTCGTAACAAATGCGAGATACGGTCCGCTCATATACTGACTTGGTTCACCTTGTGGAAGCGCAAATTTCTGTTGATGAGGCTATTAATGCCCATCGAAAATAATTTGAACAATCCACAGAAAAACGTAAGAGTGCTCTAGGAAACACAGATCAACAATCTCATCAGAAGAAGCAACAAGGCAGTCATGATCTCCCTCCACGGCCCCCGCATCAACGACGCGAACAACGACTGGAATACACACCGCTGAATACATCTCATGTTAATGTCTTGTTGGCTATTCGAGATGAAGAGACCATCAAGTGGCCACATCCACTAAAACCAAATTCAGGAAATTAGGAGCAATATTATCACTTCCATCGAAGTCGTGGACATACTACTGAGGTGTGTAAATAACTTCAAGAAGAAATTGAGAGACTCATTCAACAGGGATATCTACGTCAACTTGTGCAAAACCAACCATCTCAAGCAAACATAACTCCAACTGGGGGGCAACTGGGACAATCATCACAGAAATAACATAATAGCCGCCAAATAGTTGGAGAAATTAAAATGATTGCAAGTGGACCACTACTATCTAATCAAGTCTTCATCGCCACCTTTGAAAAGTAGAAGTTAAAAAAATCTTGTATTAATCATCCCATCACTTTTAATGACTCAGACTTGGAAGGAGTCCAATTAAGCATCAAGATCTTCTTGTTATCAGTGCGGGGATTGGTGACCCCTATTATGTTGTTAAAAGAATTTTGATTGATAATGAGAGTTTCGTTGATGTTTTATTTTACTCCACCTTTCTTAGCATGAGCCTGGTTAAGGAAAAACTTCAACCTACTGCAGGACCATTATATGGGTTTGATAATCGCCCTATACGAGTGAAGGGGACAATCACCCTTCCCGTTGTTCTCGGACAATTTCCTTAACAAGTCACTCACTCAGTTTAATTCATAGTGCTCAAGTCAAATTCAGAATACAACGCTATCTTTCGAAGACCCCTCCAATCAATCTTCGGTGCTGTCACCTTCATCTTAAGATGAAATTTCAAACTCCCATTGGGGTTGGAGTGGTCTGTGAAAACAAACAAATAACATAATCATGTTACCTCAGACAAGCTCAACCATGCCCTTCGGTGACCTTCAACATTGAGAATTTTATTCTTCAAGATAAAGAAGTACCTCAGAGGGTTTTGCCTGTAAAAGACTTTCTCCTCACTTCGTTATCAAATGACCAATCATCAAGCTATAACCAAAGATCCAAAGAAAAAAATCTTCCCTAAAACTTGGAACATGGAGGGTCTCTAAAAAGTGTTATATATAGTCATTGGTGCATAAATATTATAGTCTTTAATTTACCCTATTTATCTTTTCCTCTCTACCTCTTGTCTTCTATTAACTCTCTCTAAAAATGTATCTCGTTTGTTAAGTTATCTTGTGACAATATTGTATCACCAACATTATCAAAGTAATGAGTTTATGGATTTTTCTTACAAGCTTGTTTCTTCTTCATTTAATCCACCCACTTGAGAAATATACAACTGACGGTGTATCTCAATCGGGCATGATCAATCCCAAGGGGACTTGATCGGACCTCTTCCATACAGGTAAGAAGTTAAGTAACACTTTGGCTGATACCTAGGATAGGTCGAAAGTTCCTTGGTGGACTTCCCACGACCTCTTCCACACAGGTTAACGTCATCGGGTAACACTCTAAAAAACAACCTCGGATGGGTAAAAAATCTCAGCGGATTCAATTCAACCTCATCCATACAGGTTAACGTCATCGGGTACACTGACAAATAACTGATAGGTCAAAATGGTCGGATTCAATTCGACTTCTTACGTTAACGTCGGCGGGTAACATCACAAACAACCTCGAATAAGTCAAAAATCCTCAGCGGATTCAATTCAACCTCTTCCACATAGGTTAATGTTATCGAGCAAAGACTCTGTCAAACAACCTATGATAGGTCAAAAGGTCTTTGGTGGACTTCCCACGGTCTCTTCCACACTGGTTAACGTCATCATGTAACACTCTGATAAACAACCTTTGATGAGTCAAAATCCTCAGCGGATTCAATTCAACCTCTTCCATACAGGTTAACGCCATCAAGTCACACTCTGATAAACAACCTCGGATAGGTAAAAAATCCTCATCGTCGCTGGTCACCACCGCTGACCATCGCCGGCAATCTCGTAGTCACCACCGCCGCGTTATCGCCCACTACGGCGTTGCATTCGACCACCCACATCGGCCGACCACTGCTTCTTCATGCCGATCACCGCCATTGCGGCCATCGCTGCTGCGGCCGCAGCCGGCATCTCGCCGGTCACCACCATCGTCGTCGGTCATCTCTGCGACACGATCGCCATCGTCGATTCTGCGCTGATTCTTTCTGCCCACCCCCATTTAATACCTTTTCGATCCGCATCACCATCGCCGGATCTTCCTGGTCACCACATCATCGCCGACCATCTCCAGGTTACCACCATCGTCGGTCATCCCGCCGATCATCCCTGCATTCGGGCGCATACCGCCCGTCATTACCGTCGCCAGTTATCATCACTGATCAACGCCTCCGAACCCAATCGGTCTAACAAGAGCAGTTGATGCCTCTTTCGAGGAAAAATCAGAGACTCGCCTTATGAACTACGGGCCTTGATCGCCTCCGAACGACCTCCTCTTAAGAAGAAGAGGGACACTCAAACATATGAAGAGTGCCTTCTCCTCTGGGGGTTTTATAGACCATAGGGGCAAAACAAAATCATCAAAATTGTAAAACTTGTCAAACCGCCCAAAGCGGGTGAAACGAGCAAAATGGACAAAACTCTCATGGGCCTGCATGTAGCATTACTCAGCCGTGCGTGTCGCTGATCTCGCCTGCCGTTTGACGCCGTTCTTGCCATTCTGACGAACTCCGCGTGGAGAAGCGTGACCGCCGACTTGCGGCCGCGATTAGAACCGCGACCCGCTTCGCCCACGCCGATGTGAGCCATACGACCGCTTTGGCCCGTTCGACCAGCCTCCACCCATTCGACGTCATTCCGAATCCATTTCCGCGAGGAGCTCGGGGGTGGTAGTCCCCATCGAGACGGGCTCCGCAATGCTCATCGCCGAATGGGTCTATAACTCAAATCTTGCGCGTGTATCCATACATTCGCTCTGCTTCCGTGATCATAATCTTGTGCTCCCATGAAGATATGTTCTGTCAAAATGTATGATTAATGAACCCACAAATTTCATTAAAGAATTTGCTATTTTCAACTATTTGACGTATATATTTTTGGATGATTGAAATAATGTTATCCAAAAACAGGGGGATAACTGATATGACACTTAAAATACTACTAGTCAAAACACGAATCTTGATGCTAAAAGCAAGCTAATCCGAAGTTGAAACTGGTCGAGATCAAGCACTTAAAATATCCTTGGAAACTTTGGGATATTAGTTAAATCCCTGAATAGCTCTCAAACATAAAGTGTTTATAGTCAAATCGAGCGTCTTGACGAGCCGGATCTAACGAGCCCAAGATCTCATAATTCTGACTCCATTTGAGCATTCAAATACTTAAAATACACCAAATGATCAAAGGAATCATTTTGAGTCCAGATGGAGAGGTGGTTGGATTTTTCATGTATTTAGAGCCGCCTCCTCCCATAAAGTAACCTCATTCTTCATGAGAGCAGAAGGAGGAGAGAGAGAGCTCTAAAGCGAAGATCCTCCAAGCATAATCGTCTCCACTCGATGATCACCACCCGTTGGTTGTCAACCACGCCGCCGCCACCGATCCTTCGTTGATCGTTCTCCATCATCTTCTACTAGCAATTGTTACCATCAGGCATTAATACATGTTGTTCTTCTCATATACAATTCTCTAATCCCTTTATCGGAAAGATTTTATACTTTGAAATAGATATATAGTGGAAGATTTTTTACTTTAAGTCTGATTTTTTCCTCTTTTCGAGGTTTCTGTAAAAATTAGGTTTTCTTACTCTTTAAATATCTGTATGTGTTAAATTTCACAATAAAGCTAAGACGTAAACTTTCACTCTATCATAATTAATTTTCTAGCAGGCAACACTATTAAAGGTTTTTTTTTTTAAGTAGGTCTCTTTCTACATCATATATTTGAACGCATAATAATGAAGTAATAATTCAATCAAATATTTGATGCACCGCTTAATTTATATTGATCGTGACATACATTTATTCATTAACAATTTATATTACTAAATTCATAAGAAAAATATTATGATTTATCATATTTTAATATTTCTTCATGAATTAATCTTTTTTTCTTAATATATATATATATATATATATATATATATATATATATATATATATATATATATATATATATATATATATATATATATATATATATATATTTCTTAAAAATAAAAACAGAAAATAAAAAACAAAAATTAATTCTAAGCAATATCTTAGTTAATCCAACTGATTTGACTAAAGTCTTTTTAATAATTAAAAATATAAAAAATATAAAAATAAGAAAATTTTATTGCAAAATAAAGTTTTTTTATTATCTTGAATTTTCAAAATATATTCTCTAATTAAAATTTAATAATATGCATCGCATTATAAAAAAATCTCATAATTTTTTTTTTTAAAACGCATTTTATTAAATTTAAATTAGAACTAATTAAGAACATTCAAACCATATTTTTCCAACCGTTTTCCCTTCCTCACGAATGAGAGAGAGAAAACCATCCAAAAAAAAGGTCCGTTCACTGTGGATTCAAACAAATGAATTCCGAAACAGCCGCCCTCCCACTCATTCAAACAATCGAAGAACTCCATCAACAAAACAAAAAACTTCTTTAACAACATATAATATTTTTAAAATAATTAAATTATTCTCACACAAGAAAAAAATATGCATGGCTTCCCTCCACCTTCCTTCTCCTTTCTCCTCATCCTCTTCCTCTCATTCCCCATTCTCCAATCCATCTCCATCCACAAAGTCACCCTCATCCACCGGGACTCCCCTCTCCCCATTCTACAACCCTAATGTCTCCCTTGACTACTGGTCCTCCATCCTCCACCGCGCCTCGCTCCGCCATGACTACCTCCAATCCACCCTCACCAATTGCTCCACCTCGTCAAAAACCACCAGCCAGCAACTAAATTATCACCCTTACATGTTCGGTGAATACTTAATGAAATTCACAGTAGGGACTCCAGCGGTGGAGTTCCTTGGAGTCGTGGATTTAAATGGCGACTTCGTCCACGTGAAGTGCATGGGATGCAGCGATTGTGGGCCGAGAGGTACTAGTTTTTATGACCTTGAGAAGTCGTCAACGTATGCCAATGTGCCATGTGCCTCTGTGGCATGCGGGAACCAAGACCAGCATTCTTGTTGGGGTTGGGATAGATGTGAGTATACACGTATGAGTCTAGATGGAAAGAGCACCACAGGAATACTTGTAAGCGATTTGCTCCGCTTGTGGCAACGTATGCTGGCAGTCAGGCCATCTTCGATAATTTTCAATTTGGGTGTTGCGTGGAGCACTGCCCAGTTCATAACAAGGTGGATGATACATTGAAATAGTATTATGTTTAAATTGGTTGAATACATAATTAATAAATTATTAATTATAACATAATTAATCATAAATTATCTTATTATTGTGGATAAAGCAATTATTGATTGATGATTGAGGTCTCTTTAGTGGCTGCATCAATATTCATTTTAGGCAACTTTTGTAAGAAGGGGAAACGAGTTTAGATGAAGTTAATGATTTTTTTTGTTTGTTATAATTTGAAAAACATAAAAATAAATTAGGTGTAGCAAAAAAATCATTAAGCAATCCTAATTTCTACATTATTCTCCAATTCACTCCATGATATGAAAGGAATAATAGTATAATTTTTCTAACATTGTATCATTTGTTAGAGTCTTTAGTTTACATATTTTGTTTTCCATTTGCCTTCTAGATAATTAGCTATATTATAATGAAATGTGTGTTCAATACCTTAAATAATTTCAACAAAGATTAACTCATAAAGATTCTATCATTATTTAATATCATTTAATTATGGAACCCTATGGTATTTACATATATTTAAGATGAAATCTTAAGCTAACTTAGCTACTAAGATCGATGATGGAAATGGTGTGAAGTGAGTATATTTTGTAAGCTAACCTATGATTATCAATTTTTTTTTCTTGTTATTTGATGGTGGTAACAAAATTAAAATATTCATGGTTAAATTTTCCTAAGCTTTTGCAAGTATCAATAATGGTTGAAGTATCCTAGCCGGGTTGAAGAGTTGATACTTTGTGATTTAGGCTACTAAATAAGTTTTCATGAAATCATAGGCATCTTATTTGAGTTACAGTCAAAGGGTATTATTTTTCGAATATATATATGCAACATTTTATGTATGAGTCTTGTTTCTCTAATGACTCTATTGTGATACTCTTTATGAAGTCTTTATTTGATATCTGTGATTGTTGCCAACACAATCAACTTATTATGTTATATTATTCCATCATCTAAGGTGCAAGCTATAAAATTTTTAGGTTGCTAAATAATTTTTTTTATTGCACTTTTAGAATTGTGATTATATTAGCTCATAGTTGATCTAATATGTGGGGTATAAGCATAACAATGGTCATAAAAGATTGTAATTTGTGTGATTCTTTGTCTTTATCTTCATGAATTTTGAAAAATACACCCACAATTTTATTTGAGGATCTTAGTTGTGCTTAGTGAAAAAAATGTATCCAAAAAAGTATGACTAAAAATTGTAGTTGTTTAAATGGTTAAACTACTTGCATCATCAATTTACAAATGATTTTACATTTTAATCTCATAATGAATTAGGAGCCCAATAGGTATTGTCATTATTTCCCAACTTTCTTGACAATGAAAACATTTCTCAAGTATATGTAGTTGCTTGTTGTATTTTAGAGAGTAATTTCTTATTATAGATGCAATTGGTCTCTCATATTAGCACAAGATCGCACCAATGCCAACTTTTGACATGTCTGTGTAAATGGTGAATGTATTGTATGCCAACTTTTGACATGTCTGTGTAAATGGTGAATGTATTGTTGAAGTTTGGTATTATCAAGGCTAACAAGTTGGCAAAAAACTAGCTTATGTAAAAGAAAGCTTATTCTGCTTCTGGATTCATAAGAGAGTTTTGTGTAAATGAGTTGTTAATGGAGTGATAATTGTAGCAAACCTTATTAAATTTTCATGATAGCTAACTTTCCCAAAAAAGTCTCAAATGTTCTTGATAGTTTTGTATAATAACTATTCTTAAATTGATTTAATATTATGCTAATTAAGGGTTACTCCTTTGGCATAAATCGTGTGTCCCTAATACTCAACTTAAGGCGAAGTGAAAGTGCATTGTGATCACTTCTATTGGAAGTTATTATGTTAGAGGATGTTGAAAATTGCATTCAAGTAATAAATATGTTTATGAAGTTTATGACTTTGTGTTAGAATGTCCTCAAAAAAGATAATGTCAAATTTTCTAAAGGATGACTTTAGCTTGATATTAGTGATATTTTCGAAATGCTAGGAAGCATTTATAGAGTCTAATATTCATAATGATCTTCAGGCATATTGTGGGTGTCATCTTCTCCTATTTAGGCTTTCTTATTAGGAAAAAAATGAGTATTTTATCTAAAGTTTATATTATAAACTAATTTTAGATGATTGTTTGATTTAGTGCTTGATGTTCAAACTAAAAATGACAAGTGTTATATTGATTTTTCTTGAAGAAAAAATAGGAAAAAAACCACTTATAATTTGTTAAAAGCATTTTGAAAATTTTACTAATTTTGGACATTTATTTTCATAGCACATAATTCTTATATATTTATATATTTAATATTTAAATTTAATATTTATAAAGTTAGCACTCAAATTTTTATTATTATATCAAAAATAATATCATTATTAATTTTTAAAACTGGCATGCACTTTCTATGCTTAAAAATGTGTTTTTTTAAATAAATATTATAGTTTAGATGTTAGATATGTAAAGGTTTAAGAATTATGTAAATGTTTAAGAATTATGTGTTAATTGTTATGTATGTAAATTTCTCAATTTGTTCTAAGTATTGATTCTTGGGCGGCATCTTTTAGGTCTCCGCCTGGATAGGTGTCGCCGGCGGCCTGTTCGCTCTGATCAACCAGATGGGCTACAACATCAAGTGGCGCTTCTCCCACTGCCTCACCTCCGACGCCATCGGCTCCAGCCACCTCCAGTTCGGCCGCGAGGCCGTCCTCTCCGGCTTCCCTGCCCGAATGGAGTATTGTAAGACCGGTACATTCTCCGGCTACATGTCCACTCGCATCGCCGACCTCCGCGTCAACCACCGCTACTACTACGCCGGAGCAATCTCCTTTGGCAGCAATGAGCCTTGCCACGTCGTCTTCGACAGCCTTTCACCCATGACCTATATCCCCCGCGGCGTCTTGAAGTACCTCGCCAGGTACCATATGTCTACGCAGAGCTTCGGGTTCAAAAAATTGGCCTCAATTTTAAAACAAATAAATTTTTTCAACCTAATTATTTAATTTTTTTTTTATTAGATTTAATCGCATAATTTTAAAGGACGTTAAGGATCACTTTTTTTTATTTATATTTTAACTTAAAATAAAATAAATTTGATAGTGTCAATTATTTTTTTAAATACCATGAAACATTCAAAATTTTGAATATTTTTAAAAAATAAAAAAATGGAAAACAATTATAATATACTTAATACACATCTTTCTAAAAATAATATTAAAATAAAATACTGTCGTTGATTCTGATCAAACCTTTTATAAATCACTATTTATCAGAATTTGTTGAATTTCATGAAAATTTGATTAGCTATTAAATATTAAAAATAATTAATAATATGCAACTAATATCGCAAAAAAAAAAAAAAAATTATTCTTGAAAATTAAATCCCTTTATCGTGTTCTAGACAGAATTTTAGGCATCTGTGCAAAATTTTATTCGAATTAAACAAAACATCTTTTTAAAAAATAGAAAAAAATTGTTATATAATCTCTCATCAATGAAATTAGTAACACATTAGTGACTAAATAATTACAAATTTCATAAATTTGATTTTTTTTTTATATTTGAGTTTGGAGCTTATAAAGCATTTTAAAAAGTTAATAAATAAATAAAACATTTCTATCAATATTATAATATCAAAACCTGTTTTTATTTAGCAGCCTATATAAATAGTTCGTAAAAATATTCAGAGAAAAAAATATATAGAAAAATTTCTGATGTAATTTACATCGAAATGAACAAATAAAATATTTATAATTATGATATATTCACATAAAAATAAAATTTTGTCTTATTTAAAAATTTAAATATTTCTGAATTTTGATCATTTATTTTATTATTTGAATATGATTTTATATTATTTGTATAATATCACTAATTTATATGTATTTATATGTCAAATATTTAATTATATAAATATTTAAATCCCTTACAATTATTATTCATATTTTACTTCATAAGAGGAACTGTTTTTTTAATACACCTATCGCCAGCAATCTCCCGCAGGAAGTGAAGCTCCCGGTGGTACGGCGGCAGGGCTGGGACATCTGCTTCGCCGGAACGTCGCGAGATCTGTACAGCCTGCCGGAGATCGGGCTCGCCTTCTACGGCGCCGGGATAAAGGACGGCCCGCCGGGAATGCTCGATATTGATTTTCCGGTGGCCAATACGTACGGTTTGGTTAATGGCAACGCCATTTGCCTGCTGATCAAGCCCACTGATGGGAACACCATTATTGGGACTCGCCTGCTGCATAATGTTATTGTGGGTTATGATTTGATTAATAATACAATTTATATGGATAGAATTCCATGTGATGGCCTTTAAGGTGTTAAATATTTAATTAGGATTTTTTTTAATAGGTGGAATAATATTTGACACATGATTTTTTTTTCAAAGCTCTTAAGGGTGTCAAAATTCATCAGATATATATCCGACCCGAAATTTTTTGATTTAGGTGACTATTAATTTTTGAGCTTTGTTTTGATTCAAAAATTGATCTGTTTAATATTTCTAGTTGAACTAACATGTTAGATACAAAATTGACTTGATTTTTTACTCATAAACTTGAATTCGACTCGATTTTAACCTGATGATCTAGAATGAATTTATAAATATATCATTTTAATTGTGTATCAGTCAATCAGATTGAAGACAGATTAGACTCGGAATGATATTTGTGACATGCTTAATCAATGGGCTAGATAGATTTATAATTAGACTTTAACTAGTTTCATCGATCTGAATTGACACCCTAAAGTGCTATGAATTTATATAATTTATTTGAATATTTTATCATTATATTTTTTGGCATTCAAAATTATTGTGATTTTATTAAATTTTGTGTCAAAAATTAAAAATTATGCACACATATGAATTTAATTTTTGGAGGATTAATATATATTACATAATTTTATACGATTACATATCTAATATTTATAATTTAATATTTATATTTCTAACATTTTACGTGATGTGATATGATGTATTTACTTTTAAAAAAGATAATCATAATGACACCTTTCGAGTGATGCCAAAAAAATTTTTTGGGCATTTAAGCTAATTTAATCAGAAATTTATATAAATAATACATGCGAAGTCTTGAACGCGAGATTTTTTGATTGAAAATATAAGTCCTTAATTACTAAACTAAGATGACCTATAAGATCTCAAAGATATGAATATTATGCATATAAATATTAAATTTGAGCGTTAGATATATAAATATATTAGAATGATGCAATATATATGTAAATATTTCTTAAATTTTTCTTCAAAAGATGTTGTATTCATTTTTATTATAAATTAATTAAATATCAACTAATTATTTTTAATTTTCATATATTATGATTTTTAAAAATCATTGTGAAATTTTGTTTCTTACTCTAATTATTCTAATTATTATTGAGTAATTATCATATGCTTAATATTTTGAATAGAATACTTGATCATAATATCTTGATCTAACTTTGATAAGAACATTCAATTTTATTTTAAGATAAATTTTAAGGTAATGAAAAAAATATATTATCAATTATATAACAAAATAAAAAGATATTGAAATTATTGTTTATAAGCAGAAAATAAATAACTTGAAAAATAATAAAAATTAATATTGTAGGATAATTTTTATGAAAATTGAATGTGAATATTTTAAATTGTTTTCTTAATTTTCTTATTCACGAACCTTTATAAGAATGTGACATTTGTTACCTTATTTATTGCAATATTCAATTTTTTGACAGAAAATAATACAATATCTTAAAAAAAATCATGAAAATTTAATGGCAATTTTTTTAAACTAAGTATCATTAGAATATTAATTAGGTAATTAAGTATTATTAAAAAAAATTTAAGAATAATCGTTAAAAATGTCACGCCCACGCCATTCCCGACGCATCGCATGCTTTAAAATTGGGTCACGTCAATTTATTTATTTGCAAAGTATCTTTGATTTACAAAGCTTGGGATATAAGTATGATATTAAGTCAAAAATAATTCTTATCAAAGTATCTTGATAATTTTGATTTGCATTCCTTCTAATAATTATTTTATGATTTAAACATAAATATTAGTAAGCACACTTGTATCTTCTATATTTAGATTTATGTTTTAGTGACTTCAGAGTTTAGTATATTGATTGATTTAGCTTGTGAAGTTGAGTTAATCTTTAATATTGTGCTTTTTTATAATAGATTCACTTATTACCTTTCTTACTTAATTTACACCTTAATTCATTTGTATAGTGATGAACTTTAAAACAAATTTATTTTATTACAAGTTTGTAAGCTAAAATGTTTGAATGTCATACAACATAAAACAACAAACGAAAGAGTTGAGTAAAAATAGATAAAAAGATCAATGAATGAAATAGATAAAAAGAAACGTAGTACAGACGCACAAATAGACTACCCTAAACATCTAACGCCCCTGCGGTGAATCGCACTCCCTGTGTGTGTACCGTCGTGCACGGATGGACGGCCACGCATGATGGTGACCTCCAAAGGTAAAGATCTTCTAGCTGGATCATCCGTGCGGAAAGATAGGTGTGACTCATACGTAGTGATATGGAAGGACCGGATCAGCATACATAGATGGACCTGAATTGGCATAAGTAGATGGCCCAATACTCCGGCCACATGATGTGTGACACCTCTCAGTCATCCGCATAATATGTGTCCCCGAGCATGTATTAATCTCCCGTCTCGATAATACTGCACTCTATCAACGATCCTCAGAAATTTCATGGTCATCCACACACCGGCATGACTAAGATGTCCCGAGTGGTCGATGTGCTCCGCCCATGCAAGTAGATATGACACATGTGAGTCGGCTCCCCACATGAATATGTTCTATAAGGCCGCTGTCTTATATAGACTACATGTTCTACCACTATTATCGATATTTTCATCCATCAGAGCTGACCGCTTCAGATGAGGTCCTCACACCTTCTAAAATTTGGTATCGTAATGCTATTAAAACCCATGCTCAGACTAAACGATGGCCTCAGCCGGCGATATGAAACTTATTTATGTATGTCAACTTATATAGATGCAAGTAGAATCGTGACACGCGCATGAGGTAAATTTCAACCGTCAAATCCGCAACTACATGTAGAGCATGGCCCGATATATGATCGTTTTGTTGCAATTCTACAACTAAAGGTCGTTATCAAATCAACAATCGGCTGACCTCAAAAACTTGCATCTCACATGAGTTGATGTTCACAGGTTCAGGGAAATGTCTAGACTCCCTTTTAGTACGTTGTAACATTGTGGATACCCTTTGGGTGAAAATAGACAAGTTGGCATCTACTTGGCAGTTGCGATGGCTAGTCTTTTCATGAACAAAACTACTAAGTTAGTAGATAGCGAGATTAGAGCTGTATCGGCCACGTGCTTCAAGACACCATTAAAACACTCAGATGCATTAGTCGTCATTGTCCCATAACGCATTCCACCGTCGTGCACAAGTGACCATTTAACAGGGTCGCGCTCTATAAGCCATGTGCGTGCTTCTTCTTTTACATTTTTAATATCTAACATTTACCGATTGAACTGACAGATATCATCAGTATTTCTTGCCTTGTACATCTTTTGACATAGAAATTCAACATCACCAATACCCAATCTACATATTACTTTTTTTTAAAATTTTCGCAGATTAAGCGATTCGTGAGCGCCCATGGAAATACTTCTTTACATTCCGCGTAATAAACCAACATGTTTATCAGATATTATGCACAGATCACGTCTAGCAGACACAACAGGCAACATATCATGCAAGCATATCAAGAATCACAGCCAGGCATCAATCTACTCAGACTCCACAACGGCAAAGGCTAGTGGAAACAACTCATTATTTCCATCGATTCCAACAATAATTAATAATGTACCCGCGATACTTGCTGAACAAAAATGCACCCGTCTAAGCTTCGGCATTGGCATCTCCATCTCATGATTGAAGGACCAAATCGAAAAAGTCGTAAGCGCTATCTAGGCTAATTAATCGATGTACTGCCGGGTAAAAGTCTCGCAAATTGATTATATAAAGACTTAGAATCTTGTGCGACTCTTCCCTTTATAAATATAGCTTTTTTATTGCCTTTCGTCAAGCCTTCATGCGAAATTTTAAACATTGAATTTGACTCCATTCTACTATAATCTCTACAGGTTTCGGATCTATCGGTGCACGATCGCGGTATAATGAAAAGCTGAATTTTGAACTACAGCTGCCGATGATTGGGCACTATCTTTTATTGATACATCATATTAATTAGTACAAGAGCAAGCGGATAAATGTTGACCATATATTGCAGGAATCAACTCATGCGTTGTGTTCCTGTGAGATACGTAATGCGATGAAATCTTATGTATCGCGTGTAGTATATCTACCGACCTTATTCTTTGGTCACGGTGATGTTAACATCCTCCAATTCGACATTATACACTAACATTTGACGGGAAGCTTCTTCTAGTGTAACCCAAACGTCATATATATTTACGCTATAAATCCGCCACCCACCGGGATAACACGTAGAGTGATTGTGTTGGATCAATGTGCAAGGTTCTCGTAATTGTTGCTTCAATTCCGGTAGGTGCTCGACATAGAACCTTAACCTGATGATTTCACCTCTCACATAACTTGGGCGAATCATATAGTTCACCTCCATAAAAGGATCTAAACAAATTCTCTATTCATTCTTGCAAAACAAACTATATGAATAATCAGAAATTCATATCAATCAACACCCTAAATAATATTACCTTTGTCTACTTAACACCTGAAGCGCAACGCCAACAAAAACCTATAAATCAAATCTCAAACAAAAGTCGAACCATACAACTACCTATCCCAGACACATACTCTATTAATTTATAAATTGATAGAAATAGAATTTACCGTGTCTTCTGAAGAATGATGGAGATGTAAAAAAAAAATAGAATCCGTGAAACTTCCCCAACAAAATGGAGCCAATCGTAGTAAGCTAATGTTGGTTTCCAATGGTCGCTAGATGGGAGAAGAAAGTCGTTACGGCATGAACGCGTCGGGAAGAAAGGGAGTTTATTTCAGATACCCGAAGACGGCACAATGTAGGCGGTTGGGCGGCACCGACGATCACCGGAAGTTTTGAGATGGTGAGAATCGCGTTCTCGACCGAGAAATCTGGTGAGTCTGGGAGGCAATCAGGGGTCGAATCAGAAACCGAGAAACCGAGTATTAGGGCCGATCGGTCGATCGACCCAATAGGAATCACGCAGACTAGTGGGCTTCGCTCTAATCTCTACTGCTGGGTGACTTAATTTCACCCTGATCACGTGGTGTGGCTAACTACTAATTGGGCGACTGTATATATTCTTAATTTTTTTTAATAATACTTAATTATCTAATTAACATTCTAATGATACTTAATTAAAAAAAAATCAAATTTAGTTCACCAGCACAGGAAGAAGACATTTGTCGGTGGCAGGGCGTACAACAGCACACAGGCTGATCAATTATTGAATGTGGATTTGAAATAAATAAATATATATATATATATATATATATATATATATATATATATATATATATATATATATATATATATATATATATATATATATATATATATATATATATATATATATATATAAGATAAAATTATTCTTATAGGAGTTATTTAAATATATATAAAATGAATTTTGTATTTTAAAAAGGTATAAATTTTATGATATAATGAATCCGTTTTGACATTTTTTTAATGAGAGATTGATATTTAAAATTTAGGATATTTACATACATAACACATAATTCTTATATATTTACATATCTAATATTAAAATATAAATATTTACATATATAATATCTAAATTTTTATTAATACAATAAAAATAGTAATTTTTTTTTATTTTTTGAAGCATAATTCACTCAAAAGCATAAGAAAAATGTTAAATTTGTAAATAATAAATTTTAGATATTAGATATGTAAATAGATAAATATTAAGTAATATTATATATATAGAGAAAAAACGATATATTATTATATAATCCTTCCCCTATTTTAAATAATAAACAATGAATCAAGATTTATATTATAAACAAAAAATAAAATATACAAATAATTATTTTATTTAGTATTCGATTAATTAGAAGGAATCAACAAAATAATTTAATAGATTAATTAATCCAACTAAATTGCACAAGCAGAATTGAATTAAATCAAATTGTAATATAATTCAATTTATTCAACTAAATAAATTTTAGAAAGTAAGGCAAGAATTTGATTTTGATAATAGGAAGACTAAACTCAAAATATAATATAAGGTAAAATTGAGAAATCGAATCAAGTTCAATCATTTTGAATCTTTAAACATATTATCAACCATTCAAGTTTCTTTACTCGTCTTTCATGTCAAATCAAATAATGGCAATGAATGTAATGAAGATATTAGGCCATTCCCACCGCCCTTAGCTTTGTTGATGAGGCGGCGTAGTACTCACCTCACGATTGATTAAAAAGTGCTTTACCCGCGTGTAAACAGAAATAGGGGTCGACACAGTTTCGGGTTTCGTGATTAGTCATCTTCAAGTCGCCAAAAATGAGTGGGATCAGGGGTGGACACCTCGTCACCAAAAAAAAGATATTAGGCCATTTATCAAATCAATCTTAGTAGATGTTACTCATACCTTAATACTCAACTAATAAGAGGTTGTTTGGTTGGAAGAATTTAGAATGCAATGTAAAGTAAATATAGAGATTTTAACTTTTTTGGTGTTTGACTTGAAGTAAAATAAAATTTTAAGATAATGTAATGTATTATAATTACATTACATAAGTCATTTTTAGTGTATTTGAATTCCGGGTTGGGTGAATTCAAATATATAATAAAGTGTTGTGGCCATTCTTTCATCACGCCGCCGTACTTGTCGGCATGATCATTATCATTATCAGGCCAAAACCTTCAAAATATTTCACATTATATTTTTTAAACCAAATAGAAAAAAGCAAAGTCTTGAATTCATAAACTCTTTTATCAAATAACTGTAAAGTGAGCCTTTTATACTGTACATATTCCTTTTCAAACCAAAGCATCATATAGTATTTTTTTTCTACTTGAAGTTATTCATAGTTTTGTTGTGTTACTTGTTAAAAAAAAAAAAAACTCATAACATTGGCTATGAATAGGCCATCCCCTTGTAACCACATATAATGAGTAATTTTTTTTAGAATATCAAAGACATAGACATATAATTTTATGCTATTTTCATTTGAAATTTTACTATAATTTTGTCTCTAAATATATGTATGGATTCTCAACTGACTTCACTTCTATATATATATATATATATATATATATATATATATATATATATATATATATATATATATATGTACTTTTAAAGAATAATTTGACTACCCTTATGATGATCAAGCCTTCATACAATCATTCACTTAATTTACTTTTGGCACTTATAATTAAAAAAAATAATAATTATAGGTCCAAAAAATCTTGAATAATTCTTTTAGTAACAAAAGAAATGAAGCATTTTATAGAACATACAATTTAAATTATATATTAAAAAAATATTAAATGAAAATGATTCATCAAGTTGGAACGCTAAAACTATTACAATATCAATGCTACAATTAAAATAAAAAACAAAAAATTTAAAGTATATGCTCATTTGATGTTGCTCATTAATATAAAAAGCATATGAGGTTACATAATTAGATAAAATTTTAATTTTCTTTTCCAATTTAAGGCTTTCAATATTCTTTTGATTTACCTTATTTTCTCATGGAATTATAAACATCATATAAAAGTTAGAATGTTAACATTATATAATAAAATTAGAGCCGCAAATGAACCAAAATTTTGACAAATTATTCATAATTTGGTTGATTAGAGCTCATTTATGATCATTTGATTAACTAATTGAATGAGCTTTATCATTTTATTAAATACTAGATTAGTAAATGAACAAATTTGAACAATTTGTTGTTCAATTCATTTATGTTCATGAATAATGTCACTTAAAGCTCACGAGTAACCTCATTAGAGAGCTCAATTAAGAAAGCTCATTAGAGAGCTCAATGAAGACTTGATCTTGAATAATATTATTTTCAATTTTTAGGTTTAATAATATTTAATCAATATAATTCTTGTATATTTATTAATAAATTGGTCAAAAATAAATTTGATTAATTCTCATTTATTTTAACGAGCTACTTTTTAACTGTTACGTTTGATAATCCTAATTTGAATTATACTCATAAATAAATTCGAGATGAATTTAAATAAGATTTTTTTAAAAAGAACTTAAAATTGAATATCATTCTAAAAGATTGACTCTACAGTATTATGGTAAATAAGCTGAACTTGATGAAGCATCGGCGTGGCTCGGCTCGGCTCCAAAAGTAAAATAAGAAATACAAACGATTATGCATTTAAAATAAATTAAATTAATTAAATACTACTTTCAATATAATCTACCCACCGTCTCTTAGATCAGTTGGTGGGCGAGTATGACCGGAAACTTTTCGGACCATATTTGATTCATCTTCAAAGCGGAGGCGCCTATTCGTAATAGAGGGTAATTAAAGAAGAGATTTGATACATGTGAATGATAAATATGTTACTATACTTTAGAGAAATTAATCATAATAATATTCTCATTATAGATATTGACCGGATATCGTTTCCAAAAAAAAAAATATAATCTCAACTTTCTTGACAGGTATGGCCCACTAAACTTAAAACTAGGAAAGAAACCGATGCCATGCATGTGGAACAGTGCAGCTCATCAACATGGGGATGCCAGCGCAGCAAGTGGCAATGCGGTAATTAGTGCTTGAAATAAGGGTTTTAACAAAAACCCCTTCTTTATAAACCCTGACTCTCTCGCAGCATCCTACTCCGACCCTTCGCTAGCTCTCCTCCAATCGACCCAGCGAGACGCAGGGGAAGATGCCGGACTTCGCTGCGCCGTTCTTGCTATTGTGCGCCATTTCCCACGTGGCTGCAGCCATCAACGACGGTAAGAATCCCATCCTCTTCCGCTCAATCATGAAAAAAAATAAATATTTATAAATTATTTTTCAAATTAATCATTAAGGTTTTACTAATTAATAAATTTATTCATTCTTTTTATTTTAAATCTTAGTTCCACCACATCTTTTTTATTCATAAAAGTACATAAGAATATGGAGATATTTAAGAAGGTAGCTAAAGAACAAAATAGTCATTAATGTTATGTTATTTTTGTGTTTATAATTTGTATAATATTTTGTCGAATATTTTTTTACGATGTATTTAGGATAGGTGTGTAAACTGAGTCAACTCGAGTCAAGTTTTAACTTAATCGAGATAAGCTTGACTAATCACCTTCGATCTTGATCTCATTTACCAAGCTTAAGTTCAACTCGATTTAAAGAAAGTCAAGCTCATACTCTAAACTCATTTAAAAAGCTCGGGCTCATTTAAAAAGCTCAATTTCAGTTCGTCGTTATATAAACTACTCGACTCAATAAGTTATCAATCCGATTCAAAATAGTCCTAACTCAACTTGATTATGAGCTCGAGCTCGAGCTCGTGGCTCGATGAACATGACTCACGAGCAAATTAATAAGCCTAGCTCAAGTTAGTTTGTGAGTCAGCTTCACTCTTTATACCTCCAATTTAGGCATTAAAAAAGCTTAAAAATTTTAAAAAAATTGTCAAATTATTTGTCACATTCATGCGGAGAATAATTATATAGTTTAAAAAATCACTAGTAATGCCGCATGGGATTCGCCCTACTTTGGGCCAGGTTTTTATTTACTATTATTATTATTATTAGTATTATCATTTCATCTTAAAATTAATTTCTCATATTATTTTCTCTCTGTTAACCCTGGTTTAATATTAACTATGGAGGTTATGGAGTGTTATAAAGCCTATAATGAGAAGAGCTGTATTCCCAGCCAGCACGCAAACAATTTTTCATGGTAATAGAAAGAGAATTGTATTTAGATAAAAAGTATAAACTATTATTTAATAGTTATAAAATAAAAATTTTCACCATAAAAACTTGAACTTAATATTTTTTAATTAGGATAAAATTCTGTGGTATTAAATTATTTTTCATCGATGTCATTTTATTTTAATTATTTATCTTAAACTCTTGATAAAATTAAATTTGCACAAAATCTTAAGTGGATTTTGCTTTATTTTTTATATTTTTATTTTTCAATGAAAATTTGGTTGATATGAATTTTAATTCTCTTAAATTTAATTAAAATAAGTATAATATAAAAATTGATTGATTATTTATATATTATATTTAAACGTGAGAATGTATGGGCAAGCATATGACAGCCCATGTTTCTGTACATGGCTGCATGTGCGTAGGTGCCAGGCCTTTATGGCTTTGTCAGCGTTCGTTCGCCTACCAGTTACAGACTTATTGCCATTTACTGATTTACCTTTGGATATTTATATAAATTAATATTTTTTTATGCAAAGAATTATATAAATGACAAAAATTTTAACAAGCTTTGATGAAATTTTTTCAGCAAACAAAAATTAAATTAGAAAAAACAAAAATTATTTATTTTGATTTTTTATTATTATTATTTTCTCATTCATGGCACTGTCAATCTTTTTTTTTTTAATAAAAGATTTTATAACGTTTTTAAAAATAAAAAGAAAATCTATATTTAAAAAAAATACTAATATTTTTTTTATATTATATTAATGTGATTGATTACATAAATATTTAAATTTAATATTAAAATGTTAAAATATCTTTTATATTGTGTATTTTTATGTGAAAACGAAAGATTAAAATAATATTTATTTCACCAAAGTGTGCAAAAAACATATTTGTTAAAATCAATCAATATACTTAATGAATAGCTTAATGCTTATTCAGATTAGACGTATTATTTATGTTCATTTGTTTAGATATTTAAATAATGCACATAATTTTAGAATTTCGGCATCTAATAAAATAAATTCGAATATTATTATGTTAATTTAATTATACTTTTGTTTATAAACTAATTTTTTATATTTATTTTAAGAATCAATGTATATATGCTAGATCTAAACTATTTTATTTATTTATTTTATTTATTTATTTTATTTATTTTTTATATTAAACTTTCAAATGCCCTGTCTGTATATTTTAAGTGAATCATATTTAAATCAAAATATTATTATGTTGGTATTTATAATATTCAAATCATTAAGTAAATAGTTATTTTATTTATTTATTTGAATTCCAAACAAATATTCAACCCAGCCTGTTCACAGTCGTATTTATATTTTAATAATAAAATCAGGGGGGTAATAATTACATAGATTTGAGTGTGCATTTGTCAAAAAGAGTTCCTCTGGTCAATAGGTGGGGGCCGGAACTTGTGGGTGGGGTGGGGTCATGGGGTGGGCACGTTATCAAAAAAAAAAAAAAAAAAATAGGTGGGGCGGGCTTGTGGGTGAGTTGCATCTGCCGGATTAGTCATGTCCGAAGTCTTACGTTACAAAATGGGTGAGGTCAGGGGTGGACACCTACTTATCAAAAAAAAAAAAAAAAAGACGAGCTGACACGCGCAGGCTCTTACCTCAACTAATTAAATGAGGCTAATCCACGTGTCGGGCTGCTAATTTCGAAATTCCCGCGGTTATTTCTCGGAACTTTTTTTAAAGGAAAATTTACATACATGCCACACATTTTTTTTATGTATTTATATATTTAATACGTAAATATATAATATTTATATGATATTTATATAAATTTTTCTTATTTAAATATTTGAATTATTTTTATGATAAATTTATACTATGCTTTGATCAAGATTGGAATTCCTTTGAGAATAAAATAGAATCGTAATCAAATAGATTGAGATAAAGGAACATATTTCTTAAACTTCAATTACTTTATATTTGAGCGAGGTGAAATTGATCCAAACTAATCTTGAGAAAACTCTTAGGGGTGTAAACGAGTCAAATTTGAGTGAGTTGAATTATTATTCTTGTTCGTTTTATTTGAAAATTATTTTATTGCTCATATTTGTAAAATATCTTAAAATTTTACTTGACTCGAATTGTTCAAAATTGTTTGAAATGTAATAATTTGAAAAAAATTTAAAAGAAAGGATTCAAATTTATGTCAATTTTTTGCATAAAAAAATTTTAATTATTAAATCATGTTTGTAATTGTGTGTATAATATATATATAATTTTTTTTTTATTTTGAGTTAAATCGAGCTAAACACTATGCAATAAAAGATTATTCATGTTCGATTTTTTTATAAATCGAGTTTAAAATATTTATTTTTATTAAGTTTATTTTGTTAACGATCCAATTAAATATGAGTTGTTCTTAAATAATAATATTTTTTTGGACATCTCTAAAGAATTCTATATAATTCAAATAATGTACTGGAAATATATATATATATTTAATGAGATACTAACAAATATCTTCTTATAATTGGTCTTCAGATGAACACAACAATTATTAATCATTGATGGGATCCTAATCTTTGATTTATTATTATTATTTATTAACCTTTTTTGTGTCAGTTTCGTACTATACCGAATTGGCCACATGGTTTGTCGAGTTTTGGTAACCACGAAACCGCAGATTACAACAAATTACAATTGTCTATCTTGCAGCTGAATTAGTCACATGGCTTGTCGATGACACGAGATCTTGTGTATATAACTAATAATAATTATTAACCCACCGTCTCTTAGCGAGTTGGAAGCGGCAGGGGAACTTCCCGGATCAGTCAATCCCTTCGCGTGGCGCTATAATTTTAACGTAATTCGATGCAATGAATGCGCATTTTATGACAATCACATCCTCAAAGAGTGTTGGGTGGATACTCATTTTAAAAAAAAATAAAATAATAATAATAATTATTATTATTATTATATAAAAATATGTTTGATATTATAATCAATTAAATATTTTTTAATTTTTAAGTTTTATTATAATCAATTAAATAATCAAAGAAAAAATAGTTATAAAATTTAAATCTAAGCTCAATCCATTCCTTTTAGTTGAGAAATCTTATTACTTGTGATATCTTTTATATCAAATTCGAACTCTAATAATTTAAAATCATGTCGCTCAATTAATATTTAATATTATATATATAAATATTATATATTTTTATATAATTATATATTAGTTAAGTATTATATGATATTATATTATTATAATTTTAATTTAAAATTATATTAAAACTCGGTACATAATAATCTCTTAACATTAACAAATGTAAATCCCAATTCTAAATAATATAAAAAATGCAATGATACAGATTAAAATCGAAATTCAAAAGATAACGGTAACGTCATCAGCAGCACCTCACCGCTCCCCTCCTTGCTTTCCACAGGCTTACTTCCAAACGGCAACTTCGAACTCGGCCCCAACTCCACCGACCTGAACGGCACAATAATCCGCAGCCGCCGCGCCATACCCGAATGGGAAGTCTCCGGCTTCGTCGAATACATCCCCTCCGGCCACAAACAAGGCGACATGCTCCTCATCGTCCCCGAAGGCTCTTACGCCGTCCGCCTCGGCAACGAAGCTTTCATCCGCCAATCACTCCTCCTGAGCGCTGGCCTCCGCTACTCCATCACCTTCTCCGCCGCTCGCACTTGCGCTCAGTCCGAACGCCTCAACATCTCCGTCACTCCTTACAGCGGAATTCTCCCCATCCAAACCACCTACAGCAGCAACGGGTGGGACTCCTACGCATGGGCCTTCCTCGCCAAACAATCCGCCGTCGACCTCGTCATCCACAACCCGGGCGTCGAAGATGACCCGGCCTGCGGCCCGCTCATCGACGCCGTCGCCATCCGCACGCTCTACCCTCCTCGCCCCTCCAATAAAAATCTTCTAAAAAACGCCGGCTTTGAGGAAGGCCCCTTCTTCCTCCCGAATGCCAGTTGGGGCATTATAATTCCCCCTAATATCGAGGACGACCACTCCCCGCTCCCCGCGTGGAAAATTGTGTCTCTCAAGGCGGTGAAGTACATCGACGCCGCGCATTTCGCGGTGGCGGAGGGGCGTCGGGCCGTGGAGCTTGTGGCGGGGCGGGAGAGCGTGCTTGCGCAGACGGTGAGGACTGTGGTTGGGCGGGCCTACGCGCTTACGTTCTCGGTCGGCGACGCGCGCGATGGGTGCGTCGGAAGCATGGTGGTTGAAGCGTTTGCGGCCCGGGCGACGGTGAAGATACCGTATGAGTCGACGGGGAAGGGCGGGTACAAGCGCGCGGTGTTGAGGTTTACGGCTGTGGCGGAGAGGACCAATATTGTGTTTCAGAGCTCATTCTACCACACCAGGGATGACGGTGCGCTTTGTGGGCCGGCTGTTGATGATTTGCTTCTCCTTAGCGTGCGGGCGGCGCCGCCGAGCACTTATCGCCGGCTGTGAGCTTAGATTTGTAGAAACATCGAGTAATGGTGAATGGGCGTTAGAAATAGAAAAATTCATAATGGGAGGATAGACTGATCAGAATTTAAGGGTTTAGGGAAAATTTGACGGGCCTGGTGGCCTGTTGTTTGTGGCTACTATGTTTACGAGTAGGCCTCGTGCTTAGAAATGGCGGTTAAGTTATTTATATGAAGGTTTTATATATTTGAAGAACTGTGAAAGAGCAGTAGAGTTCTGCAGCTTCTTGCTGTGATTAGATATTGTGGAATTTATTTTCTTTTTTTTTTTGGTGTAAGTGTTAATGGCCGGAATGTGATGCTTGCATTAACAAATTGTCGTGTATTAATATTCCTTTACAAATTTGGTTAAGAAGATTTCAATTAGTTAAAGACTTGCATGGACGGTCAATAAAAGTAAACCGATATTCAACTATTCAGCATTCAACAACATTAAATAAACTAACAAGAAGGAATGTTGAGTCCATGGTGTAACTAGCCTCTATTTCTATTTTGAGAGTGTGCAAACTTATTTTATAAATAAAATAATATTAAAAATATTAAAAAAGATAATATAAAATTCAAATCAAAATGTTGCATTTTAAATCTATTGACAACTTAAAAATTAATTACAAGCTTTGCAATCTATTTATATATTTGCTAATGTTGTATAATAATTTCATGAGGAATCAAATTAGATACTTATTTTTTTGATATAAGATACTGATAGTTATTAAGTTAATCAATTTTTATTATGCTACGTAATTAATGCTTGACAATTCTCATTACAAAAAAGAAAAAACTATTTTCATGATGATGATAACAACTGGTAAAATTAATGCGAAAGTTATAAGTTTATAAATTAGGAGGTGCACACTGCTTCTTCATTTTAACCAATGTTTTTACAAAATCAAAAATCTCACTTAAAAGAAAAATTTATCATTAATATACATATCAATAATGTAAGTAGATAATTGATATTTAACGAAAGAATTAATTTTCTCTTATCTAATGCAGAGAAAAGATCACTTGAATTTAAACAAATCACATAAAGAAGCATCAATACTAGCTTCAAAGAAATTATTATTAAGCTATTAAAGTTGTATATCAATTATGGTGTAAAATAATTAGACATGATAATGAGTAATAAGTTTGTAATTTTTTCAACATTTCTTATAAATTGTTGATGAGACTTGTATGCAAAATTCATATTTTGTACAACAAAATCAAAAACACTACAAAAATATGACACTTCATCCAATAAAGAACTCCAATCATTATTCTTCATCATCTGAAATTATTTCTTTGATATTTGCAACAACTACGTCATATTTTTGATGTTTTGATCTTCTCATTGTAAAGATTCTGGTAATTCGTTTGCAACCCACAAAATTTTAATCATTAAATGCATTGAAAAAAATAAAAATCAAAAGATTTTGTTGCATCTATTAATACACGTGTTTCAATTAATTGGTAATCATGTACCGCATCTTCCTTAATAATCTCAAGAACTTCAATTACTGACGCATATATTTTTATGAGATAAATTAATGTATGAAATGTGATCTCTAGCGATGTCACTAAGTATTTGTAATCTAATCTCTCAATTCAAATTGTGACCACTAATTAACTCTCCACTTTAAAGATACAAAAAAAGTCTTCATATTAATGGTTTTCAATATTATTTCCCTTACAAGATATTCTAATTTACAATTCTTAAGTAATATCAAACAAATATTTTACTTATGAATGATTTTTAGGTTATGACTATTAAACACAATTGGAGTTTAAGAGCAAAACAAGAATCATAAATCTCTCAATAACTTATCATTTGTTAGCAACATATCTTACTGCAACAACTAATTGCTCCTTTATTGATACGTCACGAGATAAATCTATAATTATAGAAAAATATAAATAAATAATATCAATTATGATAGGATGTATGATTTTAACATAAGCTAGAAATTTCTCAATCTTTTCTCTTCAGATTTTTAAATCTTTTAATAATCAATGAGTTTCCACCATCTTAGCTTATGATAGTTTGTTCTTAAAATTTGAAAAGATAATAATTGAGATAAAATGCAACAACTTTTTAAACAATATACTCCAATCAAGTTGAATGTTCTAAAAACAATTTTGCATTAAATCTCAATGCAAAATATAATTAATTGGAAAAAATTTATAATTTTTAGATTGATAAGATCCATTCATTAGATATACTCTTTATACTTATTCTCTATCATTAATAGCATAACTTTAAATTGGAGGTCAAAGGCCAAAATTAGCTCGAAGATTGTCAATGCCAATCTTTTCTCATTATTTCTTCATTAATTAAAAAAAATGATTTACTAAACCCTAAAAATTAAGAATGCCTTATTGTCAATATAAGTAATAAAAAATCTTTAATCAAATAGATCAAATCTTAGGAATAAAAATTCATGCATTAAATAATAATTCTCTTAAAACCTAGTTACTCAATGCTAAGTAAAAAAAGTAAATACAAATTAATATGAAAAAAAATGCAAATAAATGCACACTTTTAATTTTTTTAAAAAATAAAACAAACAAAAAATAATATTTTTTAAAACAAAGGCACACCATTAAATATTTTTTAAAAATTAAGACATACTATCAACCTTTTTTTTTGATATCTTATATAAATAAGAGACATCATTAACTTTTTTTTAAAAAAATAAAACACTCTAATAATAAATTTTTTAAAGCAAAGTCATACGAGCATTTTAACATTTTTAACCATTGCTTCATAGCTATCAACATTTACTTTATGAAAAAAAACAAAGATTTTTATACTAAAAACATTTAAGCAAAGAAAAACCTAAAATATTTTGCATATATAGATAGGTTGGTACGAGCATTTCCTGACTTTTTGTTTACAAACTATATATAATATCTTAATGAATATAAGAAACATGAATATTTATAGGATTTAAATTATTATTAGTTTTTATATCACATTTTTTATGCTTAATATAAAAAATTACAATTGCATTCAGGCGTCAATATTAGCAAACTCAAGGGAAAAAAATGCAGAAAAGTTCGGCCATTACCAGCTTCGGGCATCGGCTTGGCGGCGGTGTCAGTGGCACAGGTGTAGCCTGGAAGGGCGTCAATGGAAAGAGACTCCTGAAAGTTTGAGGTGTCGACCATAGGAGAGGTTAACGATGCGATGGTGATATTGGTGGCAAGGCAAGTCGAGATCCTGATAGTAAGGGAGAATATGAGAGTTGCTGAGTGCAAATGGGATTGCAAGAGAGGAGATATCTTAAATCTCTCTCTTTTCTCTCTCATTTATTTCTCCATGATCTAATGGATATGCCCAGGCTCCCAAATTCTATATATATATTGCTATGATTCTACTAAGATAGATGCTGTTGAGTTATTCGAAGTTTTAAGACATTTAGAAGTTTTAAAATCTAGTCAATTTTTTAGTTGTTGCTTTTAGAATTAGTACCGGCTGCATTTCAAATACACGCTAATATCAAGTGTTTGGCAAAGAAAAGTAAAATTTCGTAATATAATGCATTTCAAATGAAAATGCTAGAGATGGGAATTGCCGATTTGATAATTCCAAATACACCGGCCATCGAAGTGACGCGGCGCGGGCCATCGCCACAGCCGCCTCCCGCCGCTGCCACGCGCCGCCGCTGCCACGGTGCCGACGGCCACCTCCACAGCCACTGCCACGGCCACTGCCGCATTACCAGCGCCACCGCCGCCACACGTCAAACCTTCGCTTTAATTTACATTACATTTTATCAACTAAACAAAAAAAAAAAACAAAGTCATGAATTTGTAAAGCT
Source organism: Cymbidium sinense (assembly GCA_021442155.1). Lineage (NCBI taxonomy): Eukaryota > Viridiplantae > Streptophyta > Magnoliopsida > Asparagales > Orchidaceae > Cymbidium > Cymbidium sinense. The sequence goes on along the minus strand of CM038224.1, from coordinate 124,733,685 downwards.
CTCAACCAAACAACTATAAAGTAATTCTTTTACACCGAATTCTTCTTACACTGTATTTTTTTTACACTGTATTTCAAATACAGACAATCAAACAGCCCCTTAATAGATGGGAAATGTGGGTTTTTGCATTCTTAAATTTAGAAGCTTAATAGATGGGAAATGTGGGCTTTTGTATTCTTAAAAGGCAATTTTTTTAAATTGAGTACCGTTAAAATACGAATTAGCAAATTGAGTATCAATAAAAAAATTTACAGGTATAATACGCCAATTAGCGACGTTACGCCATCGACGACGGCGTTAATGGTCCGCCCACTAATCGGGCGACGCTTTCAGATATCAGCCGCCCAATTACTGAGATGGAGCCGCCGCCACCAATTGGGCGACCGCTTCGACATATTTTAGGTCCGATCGGCCCCGAATCCTATTCGCTTTCTCGCTCAACGCCGCCTCCCAGTAGAACGCCGACAACTCCACCTCCCCTCCCCTTGAACTTCCCACTCACGGCGTAGATCTAACCACCGTGCATTGCCTTTGTGTATTCGATAAACTTTATTTTTCCTGCATTCGCTGACGACGCTTAACTACTTCCTCTCATTTACCACCGTGAAGTCAACTTTAGCTTTTCTGACGATTCTTGCAGCCCATTTCCTTGAGAAAATTCTGGATTCTACATTTTTTAGTAAAGATGAATAGAGAATTTGTTTCCGATACTTTTATGGAGGCAACCGAGTATCGATGAGAAATTCACCAAGTTATGTGGAGGTCGAATCATCCACTAATCACAAAGACCTTACCGCATTGAAGCAACGAATTACGTGAAGCTTGCACATCGATCCGCGCCACACCCACTCTAACGTCGTTATCCAAGGTAGCGGATTTATATCTATATCCGACGATGACGATGTTACACTACAAGCTTCCCGCCGATGTCGGTGTTGTATGTCGGGAAGATGTTAATATTGCATCCACATCACCGATCCTAGTAGGTCAATAATATACCGCTAACACATGTGATTTCATCGCACAAGAACATCCCGGGATACAACGCACTGATGAGTTTATTCCCGTGTAGTTTATCGTCATAATTTATCCGATTAAACTTGTAACAATTAATATGATAATTAGTCAACTTATAAGTTAGGCGATGATGATCATGTCTACCGCTCGGATGAACCGTATGTGCCCGAGAGTGCCGCAGTAGAGATGAGTATCGACCATGAGTGGCTCGCGATCCGAAAGCAGTAAGGATGATGACCGCTCAAGTTAGAAGCCACCGCATTGGGAATATAGACCATACTCCGAGAAATCACTCATTTGAAAGGAGAGTCAAATGTTGTCCACAAACCAGTATGTCCTGATGTGTAAAACTACGTGGGGACAACGATGTTTACTACGCCCATCCGACGAACCGCCTCTAAATGATGAAATTGAAATTCCAAATGACATCAAGGGGTATGTGTTTTGCAAGTAAACTGAGTTTGCAAATATCACGGGTCCATAAGAAATAATGTACAATTCAGCTACCTCTAACCGTAAGAACTACACAGTATGCGCAAAGACGATACCTACAAGGCCCTCAGAATTGCTACATATCAGAAGATCACAGACCATTAGGGGTGCTTGGAGAATATCAAAAGTTGGTGAAAATCATGATGTGTCAATGCAAGAAGTTCATCCCGGCCATCGCAGGCTCAAGTTTCATAGATACTACATCAAACCCGCGGATCGCACCGATTGATTTGAAACCTGTAGAGATTATGCGTAGGGATGGAGTCAAAATTTAATGTTAAAGTTTCATATATGAAAGCATGGGATGCAAGGCGTAAGGCAATAAAAGCAATATTCTAGAATGGAAGAGTCCTACAGACTCTCGCCTTTATATGCAATCGGGCCACTACTTTACCCGGCATAGCCTACGTAATTCACCTACCAAGACGCTAACATTTTCAGACTTTTGGGCTTTCTACCTTCAATTACCGGGATGGAGTCGTAAACTGCTTTTAAGCTTAGACATTACAAGGGCATCGCGGCACATTATTAACCGCCGAGAATCGACGGAAATAATGGGTTGTTTCCTTTAGCTTTGCGCTGGAATCGAAAATGTTGATTCGTGGTTGTGGTTTTGTTGTGCTTGCATGATATGTTACCCGTAGTGTCTAGTAGACGTGATTTATGCATAATATCTGATAAACATGCTGGTCTCTTGCGTGGATGCAAAGAGATTTTTCCTTGGGCAGCGCATAGGCATTGTTTGCGCCATTTGCGTGAGAATTTTAAAAAAGTCGTACGCAGACTGGGAATTGCTGATGTTGAGTTTGTATGCCAAAAGATGTACATGGCGTAACATGCGATATTCCAATTCAACCGCTTGATGCTGACATTAAAATGTGAAAGAAGAAGCATATAATTGGTTTAGAGACCGTAAATGGTCACTTGTGCACGATGGTGGTATGTGTTATGGGACAATGACAACGAATGCATCTGAGTGCTTTAACGGTGTACTGAAACGGGCACGTGGTTTGCCGATTTAGGGTTTAATCACTGCTATCTACTATAACTTAGTAGCTTTGTTCATGAAACGATTATCCACTGCTACTCAACAACAGGAAGTAAACTTGTCTATTTATACCCAGAGGTTCTCCACACTAATACAGCGTACTGAAAGGGAGGCTAGGCATTTCCTCGAACTGAATATAAACATGAGATGTTTTGACAGTCCACATCATTCGAGTTGATTTACTAGATAATGGCCTGTGTTTGTAATTGGCGTAACAATCATATATCATTGTCCATGCCCACATGTCATTGTCGCATTGGGATTTCGACCTGCTAAACCATCTCACATGCGGTCACAAGATTACACTCGCATAGGTCGACATACATAAATGAATTTCATACTCTACCGTGATCGCCCGAATGGCCATCTTTCGCTGAAGAGGATGGATTAGTCATGTTGACCTTAACTTTCAGAAGGTCGCAAATGCACGAATATATTCAGAAATACAATGGATGACAATGTAGGTTCAAGTAGCATAACTTGTAGCATATGCAAAACATCTGGTCACTACAGGTCATCGTGCCCCTATAACATTGACAGTCGACATGACATTTTTCAATAGGACAATGCTTATTTTTTCTTCGTTGAGACGATCTACTAAGATTTTACAATATTGATACTAATATATTTGAGATTCTTTGTCATGTGTACGATGGTAGAGCCACCGCCGCATGCTGACGCACGACATAGTCGAAAGCAAGCATGCACTGTAGGAATGCTACACGGGTGTTTTAGACGTTGTCTACTACATTTTATTTTTCTGTTTTGATTACCAACTTCAGAGTCATGTACTACCTAACTTTGATTACGGCATAATGAACTTTTGTTTCTTGTCCATTTGTGAAATGAATTGGTTTATTAGTGTATGTTTACGTGCTCAAATTGGGAAGTAAATGTGCCAACTCCGGTAGGAAGGAATATGCTTGCAAGGCTTCTAAAATGTAGTATGAAAAGAATTTGATATCTTACAAAATACTAACTATTTTTAGTCTTATAGATAAGTTGTTTGAATGAACTTAAAAGAGATGATGTTTGAGGAATACTTAAATCATTATCCAAATGGTCTAACTCTTAAGCACAAATGCACCTCTGTTCATTGGTTTTAAGTATACACATCATTTAGCTATACATATCATTTTATTTGCATCTTTGGAAATACTTATTTAGATTGTAAATACTACTTGGAAATACTTATTTAGATATAGTAATGTTACATTGTAAATACTACTTGGAAATACTTATTTAGATATAATAATGTTACTTAAGAATTAATTATTATTTTCGATAAATGTTCTCGTAGGCCAAGCAATCTTATTTTAGATAACAAAATCGGGGCTTAGATATCCGCCGCCCACCATCGAGTGATCGCTTCAAGATCAAAATTTGTCTGCTTGGCTTACGGGCTGCAGAAAACATTAAATTGTACTCATAAAATTGCTTAGCTTACTAAAAGATTTGAACAACATTGAAGGAGACCACAACATGTAGCAGCTGTGTGATTCAGAAGTGCCTCAAATAATCAAAAATATGAAGTCTATAAGGAAATTACATTTTTCTCATATTTCTATTTCCTCATATTTTCTATGCTAACTCAAATATTTGTTGACTGTGGTTTGAGTACAATCTTTTCCATAGCATTTGGGAGCACAGCAAATAGATTTATCTGGTTTATAAAAACTGAATATTTTCTTCATATGTACAGCGGAAGGCTCTTCGATAAAGCTTCTGAAGATGTTTCTTGTAGCTCCACACCAGATGGGACATGCAAGCTTCAAAAACTTGAAAACATCTAGAACTGGAAGATAAACACTCCCCAAGTCAGATTCATCATCTGCTTTTCTACACAAATGAAAACCTTTGCACTCTAAAAGAGTGTACTCCATATTCCAAGTTTCTTTAGATAGTGGACATCCAGCATAAAACTTGCTAAAAAACATGCCATGAAACCTTAAATACATTAACTGCTATGTACATAAAAAATTAGAAAAATAACTAATAAAATTTTATTATGTCATAATCAAGGTTACCATGTACATGACTCAGAAGTTTGTAATGAAACAAAGAAAAATGTAGTACGTATTAATCGCCCTAAGCCCTACCCCGTGAGACAACCGCCTTCCTGTTCATGGAATAGCACCACTCCTGTGTGTACGCGACGATGGACGATCACGCAGTGATGCCGGCCCTAGTGCAACATCCTCGACCTGCAAACATATCATCCCGTGATGGGAATATGTATCCGCGAGTCATATGACGGCCGATATGTAGAAGGTCCAGATCGGACGAAGGATGATCACAGAAGAGGAACGGATCGATAGAAGGACCGGATCGCCGCACGTAGAAGGAACCGACGGACACGAAAGGACATCACCGGTAGATGGACCGACGCCTCAGCCATACGTGCACACCCTCAGAACCGTAATACGTGTCACCTATATGTACACGCCGATCAAGGTTCATATCTCGCACTATCGACACACATCGCCGTAAGTGGTGATCATCGACAAAGACCGTATGGCAAAATATGTCCCGAAGTTGCATATGGTCACACACAAAAATAGAATGTAAAATTATCACTTACAAAAATATTGAATATTTACTTATATCATAACTTACATAAAGACGCCCACCGGTTTCTAGTGGTGAGGATCTGTCAAGGCTAGTAAGTACAAAGATGCCCATGATCAACCAACGACTGATCGAGATAGCAGTTCTTTCCGCCCACATCCTAGCCCTCGACAGGCAATCCTCCCTTCTCCCAAGAAGCAATGTGTGGTGGTACTCAACCCGGCCAGATCTGCTACCTCTCCATCAACTTTTGAGGTCAACGGCTACATCTACTCAGGACTTAGTCAAGGCAAAGACTTCGTAAATACCACTCAACCCTCTTCCACTGATAAGAGGACTCGCTAACCATATATGTCGAGCCTATAGATCGATAGTGCTCTCGACTGCCACTCGACTCCCATCACCTACACATATGATAAAATTATGTTAAAACATAATCTACATTATTATTTAGACAGATCCAACCTGTCGCCAGTTATCTAGCTCATTTCACACCGCAACATTCGCTATCGTCATTGGCTAACGTATTTCATTCCACCGCATACGTAAAATAGTTTAACATATATATAAGATGCATAATTGAAAGTGTAACACAACACATACCTCAAACCAACACCGCCAAGCTCGCAGATATGGCATGTAAAAGTCGGCCTACCCACATGAATATGCTCCCAAGCCCAAATCAAGGAGGTGTAAACTGCACCATGTTGGCGCTGGTCTACGACTGCAACTCTCTATATAGATGAAGACCGCTCCACCTATACATCATGCTAAAAGAATCATCCTCCAAGAGTAAATACCGGTGGACTCCTCAACTGTATATCGCCCGCCATATGACTCTATGAGAAAGTCCACCTAAGCCACCTGTGGCATGTATGGCATGTGCTCGCCCATCCGGAATGTCACCGATATGCGAGGACGGATCATGGTATATCACGGGTAATGGGTCGCCCTAACAAATCATCGCAGAATCGCCAATTCCCATCTCTCTCCTCGCCAATCACAATCGGACCTATGATAGGTGGTCATCAATCCGTAGTCCTAATCATCGCCACGCCCGAGCTCACATATCTCACCTACAGCGAGGTGAAAAGTATTGGTCTGCGACCATCTCTCAACCAAAGCGGTAAGCAACTGATGATCCAACCGGATGAAGCGAATGACTCACAGGCAGCCCACTGATCTGGCGCGATCGATGAATCTCGCATGTAATGGGCCACTCCTTCAAAGATAAGCAAGTGTGATGCGCCTCGCACGGTGCTCAAAAAAAAAACTAAGTACATGTCCAAATAAAAGGTAAGCAAAGCATATCGCGCAAAAAAAATTCATTTACGAGATCGTGGTGAGGCTCGATGCCGCTCACGTAGGGAGGCAATAGGATGAACCTCGAAGGTGCCGCTCCAATGGTGGGTCGGCCTCCCGCTACGCCGACACGCAGTCTGGTGCTCCTCGCCATCGATCCGCCGAAAAGTAGAAGATTATGGTTTATAATTAGCGCTACATACTGCAAATATGAGAAATAACGGATTAACAGCTAAATAAAAGTGGGAAATAAATCTTAAGATAAACCTTACATTCTTATCACATTTAATGAGTGGGAAATCCACATAGACAAATGCTTTTTTTGAAGAATAATTTGGCTACATGAGAAGCATCAACAATCTTATAAATTATAAATAAATTATTAATAAAAATGAACTACTTAGTTAAAAAAGGATTACTACATATTTACTCTTAAAACTCACATGCACATAAACACAATCTCAATCCTCATCATGACAACATACAAGAAGAGTATTGAGATTGTGAAAATAGATGACCCTCACAATTTTGGTAGTGTTTCACTATCTCCTTGAGGGCTCTCCTCAATATTGACCCCACCCCACATACACATAGAGCATCAACATGATTCCCATCTTAGGATTATAGATTGGATTAACTGACCCAACCATATCATGATCCAACATCAAAATTATCAAACCTTAAGAGAGGTCAACAACATTCAAGGATAGAAGATGCACCAAATAACTTCTGACCAATGATGGGCTTAGATGAGAGATAACATAATAAATAAATAAGAAATAAAATATGCGATCAAATGCAATAGGACAAGAAGTTTCATGAAGATATGTAACCTAAAGTTGGCACCTTAAACTCAACATAGTGGATGGAGAAAAATAATTCATAAATCAGCCTCAAATAATTAGGTTAAGGCTATGATCATGATCATGATGATAAAGAATTTCAAAATCTCATAAGTTAAAACTATGAACAAAAAAATAATGTAATAAATTTGAAAACAAGCAAATAGTTCAAAATTGAGACAAGCAGAGAGGAGCTTTTCTAATTTCCATTGATTGAATAATTAACCTATAAGGAAATGCTTAAGACTAATGACAACACTACATGAATATGACAATCATACAAAACATAAAGCAACCATATTGACCTTCCATGGCCCATTTGTAAATTTGTCTTGTAATATTTGCCTTTCTCATCAATCGATTGTAAACTAAGATAAGCGTAACAGCTTAACAGAAGTTACAAAACCGGGCCAGATGCTAAAATCAGTTTCAAAACCGCTACAACCTCCTCCTCGCCTCTATGAAAGGTCAATCTAACTCAAATGAAAATAACATATGGCAAGAGTTAGAAAAGCCATATATAGAACACCCTCAAGGCAATTTAGAGACTCTCAACATTGCAGGATATGGATCACACACAAGAGGATATTATGACAAAGGATGACAAAGGTAAGAACATATATAAGAGATATCAAGACAAAGCGAGAGGGCCATGACAAATGAACTTTAGGATGATATTGGCCACAAATCCATAGACAAGATACCTAAAATCTTGAAAACTCACATGCACATAAATATAATTGCAAGTATTAGCTAAATAAAATTGCAAGTATTATCATTATACTTAATGTGCAACGAGATCGAGTGATAGCAACAAAAAAAAAATACCTAGAAGAAGGGTAACGGACAAAAAAAACACAATGCAGCAGCTTTGCTGGCCGAGATGTTCGCCGACGGAGGACCGTGGTGGGTTCTGGTGCGCCGACTTGGCTCCTACGATGAGAGAGCGGAGTTGGGGAAGGAATCGAGGAAAACCGAGGGGCCGACGGGGCTAAAATGTAATGGGAGCCACCAATTAGACGAGGTTTGGCCACCCACTAATCGCACTATTCAGACTGCCAATTAGCCACTACTCTTTCATGTAGACAACGCCACGCCGAGACAAGAAGCCTCCACCAATTACTATCTATTCTTAAATTTTTTTTATTGATACTCAATTAACTAATTCATATTTTAACAGTACTCAATTTAAAAAAATTGCCTTCTTAAAATCAGCCTAATCTTGCTTCATTAGAAGGCCCACTTGGAAGTGCAAACATATCGGATGACAAATGTTCATTTGTCCCATTTCTCGTTTTGATAATAGATTATCAGACTTATTTGGGTCCCGGTACGCGACGCCCCGCAGAGAATTATCCATCAAGATCTCTCCATGCAACCAAAATTTTATACAAACACAAGGGATATTTTATTACAGGGGAAAGGCCAAATGCAAACAGAAGAATTTTTTATTTTTTTATTTTTAAATTATATTTTAGGGATTGTCGGTCTTACTAAATGAAATAAATATTCCAGACATTGATATATTGATGTGATGAATGGGAAGAAAAATAAATCTATATTTGTGCGTAAATATGTTTGATCTTCATGTATTCATATTCATTACAGAGAGTAGCAGCCTCTGCTATATCGACGGAGTTGCGCGTCTCCGGACAAAGCCGGAGCGTCACGATAAGCCGCAAGGCCATCGGATCTGTGGCTGGGCGACGGCCGGGGAAGATTCTCCGGCACTACGTTCTCCAGCGAGTTGGCGTGCCAAGGAGGACACTTTCTCTTCTCGCTCCACCGCTCCGCCTCCGGCGCCGCCACAGCACGGCCAGCTTCCGCAGCAAGCACTGCGGGCGGTTCCATTGCCGACGCAGCCCCAATCGTCATAATCGTCGCCGCCGCCGCCGCCGCGAGGGTGTTTCGCCGCCATCCCGCCTCCTTGCTCCTCGACCTGTAAGAAGCCTGTTAGCAGGAATCGTGCCAATTTGATAGCTTTAAAAGGGGAGTGGCTGAAACTTGCACTTACCAATGGGAGAAAGGAGGAGGCGAAGGGTTTGGGAGAGGGGAAGGGGGAGTCGAGGAGAGCCTGATGCAGGCGTTGATGGAGAGCGCCATGGTCCCGTTTTCTGGTCTGCCCTATCGGTCGCCGAATCGAGTTCAATTTTTCCTTCTTGGCTGCTCTTAATAAGTAGAGGGAACGAGCCTGGCGAAGGTGCGCGAGTAGTCGTTGGGAGAATCACGACTGTTGATCACGACACGGACGGTGGATAGAGAAGTGGCACGTGTCGACGGTCCGACGGTAGAGAGGAAAAAGTTGCTTGTCGACCACCATAACCAATAGCGTGCGGTATAAGGTTGACACGTGTGGGAAAGACGTGTGAAACCTTGCTCAATTGTGGGAGACGATATGAACCGTCTGATGAAGAATGGAGGACGGCGATTGGAAGCGAAAAAATGTGAAAATTATGACTGATGCGAGGCTTATTGGGTTGACACGCCACTGCATTGAAGTCGCCGCAACTTTGGCATATATGGGCTGGAAAAGTAATGTTGGGGCGGCTCATTTTTTTTTTTTTTTCAATGGATATTCACCCAATACTCCACTATCTTGGAGATCATCGATTAATCCCACGGAACGCCACATTCATCACCACGTGCCCCACTTACTTTCCCCACCGCAGATAAAGGCCTCCCTGGAGAGAATTAACTGATCCGGAATTTTCCGCCAGCACCAACTGAGCTAAGAGACGGTGGGTGGGCAGCTCATTTTTAATCTACAAGTTAGAACTTATAAGTTTTGAGTCTGCCAAAGGTCAATTTTATTTTTTATTTTTTAACTTTATTTTTATAATATTTTAAATATATAGTTATTTAATATATTTTAAGTATTTTTATTTTTAAAGATAAATTATACTACTTTTAAAAAATATTCAAATTAATTTTTGGTTATTTTAAGTATTTTTAAAAATAAATATCACTATTAAATATATTTTTATTTTAAATTAAAATAGAAATAAAATAAAAAATAAGGTGATATCAAACTTTTACTAAGGTTTCGTTTATATGGATACAACTATTTATAATTTTAAAAAATAAGTAGTTATTAATTTATTATTTAAAAGTCAATTTTTTAAAATATTATGAGTATTATAATATTTTTAAAAAGTAAAAAAATTTATTGTAGTATTTTAGCAAATATGTTTATAAAAAATTATTAATCATCATAAAAAATATTGCCAAAAAAAAGCATAACAATGATTTGAAAATATAGAACAATGAAAAATTACCTTAAATAAACCCTATATAATATCCAATTTGTTGTAGTTCAAATGCCAATCTTTAAAAAAATATTAATAATTAATATTTCATCAAAAATTCATTTACTTATCATTACAAATCTTCATATATTAAGTATCCTAATATGTAAATTAAAACATTTAAAATCAACTTCAAAATTATTTAAATTTTATTATCAAAAAATTTATAGTTGATATAAGTATTTTCATAAGATGAATTGAACAATACAAAGAAAGAATTGGTTGAATTTAAACTTAAAAGTTAAACCAAATCATTCGATTCAAGATGTAATTAGAAACTATATGAGATTAGTTGAAAGATCAATTAACTTCCAAATTTTTGATGTTTATAATTAATATATGAGACAAATTCAATGAATCTAAGATCACTCCATTTTTATTTTACTAAGCCTTTATAACATTTCTTTAAAAAAAAAGCATCAAATGCGAAATGGGATTGTTGAACTCATTTTTGGATGATGTTTAGGCATTTTGCCTTTTTTTGTTTTTAAGAATTAGAACATTTAGCTCATTCAATAGTCTAAATCAAATCTCTAATTTTCTTTTAAGATAAAAACTATTCATTTGCCATTTTTTTTTATAATTCAAATCTCTCTTAAAACTAAGTAGCCCTTTGATTGATTTTCTTTTAAAGTATGGCATAGGTAGTCATATGCAAATTCTCCATTTAGGACTAAGATAGCCCTCCATATATCTTCCTTTAAAAATATTACAAGAGCACAAATCAAATTTAAACCTAAGGAATTCTAATTACACATTTATGTATGGTCCTATATGCAATTTAAACCAAATCAAATGAAAACTTAAGTGAATCCAAATTAATTTTAAGGCTTAATGTTTTGATTCAATTTCCCCACTAAATTTATTCTAGTTCATAATTAAAAAAATTATTAATCAAACTCAAAATAATTTTGAAGTCAAAATTAAAATAAAGCTTGAATAAGATGATTGACAATAAAGTATTTTAACCATTATTAACCTAACCCTAGACCTAGTGGTCCTTAGCTTTATCTTAGAACTAAACTAAACACCATGTGTGCAATTGAGTTTCAAATGGCTCAAATATACATTCATTGAAAAAACAAAACCTCTTTGACATGCATGAGCTAACTCGGCTTTATTTAATAGATTTCAAGGTAAAACCTAATTCAGCTTAATCCTGTGTCATTTTAAAGCTGATTAAATCTAGTCAATCTTAGATAACTCGATTAAATCAAAAAAAAAATCTCATTCTAACCTAATGTTGACCTCCATGTGTGATCCATCAAGTCGAAATCATAAACTTTGATAAGAGCTGCAACGGAGTTGATGTGCAAAAAACATCACCAATCGAGCCTACGACACGAATTATTATAGAACGCCGAAATGCAAAAATATAGCACAATCAACAATCAACCGAGCAAATCGAAATTTAACGCTAAGATATATGAGTCAGATAATGCGATGATGCCTAAATAACCTCCGATTGATCGGATTGCTATCAGATTGGAATTGAAAGATTAAATATGAATATTGCACAACCTATGATCAACCGATCTCGAAGTCAATGTGCCAACGCATAAAGTGGAAAAGTCAAACGATGCTCATAAAGAATGATTAGTTTCAAAACATCAAATCTATCAAATGACATTCATACACTAATTCGCATAATTATGTGAATGTGATTATTGGAAGCGGATATTTTTTTGTGAAATCTATCCATTATTTAAAAAACCAAAGATGGACAAAATTACATGTCAAAACATCTAATAATAATGATATATATATATATATATATATATTGACATAAAATTCATATTAAAGTGATCAAACATTATAAAATAATTATTAAAAATGCTTAATAATCCTAACCAAGCCATATCCTTTATATAGAGCCGACTCAACCAGACCGAATCACATACAAGCCCTAGCCGATCCCTCCATCTTCGTCTCGATCCCTCCTCTTCAAAGGCACGCTCGGTTCTCTCATCTTAAAACAACTGCAAGCAGTTCGCACGATCCCTCTCTTCTCTCCCTCGTTCGGCTCTTCCATCATCACGCGCACGCTTCACGCAAGAACTGCCTCCTTCCTCTTCGTTCGGCTTCAACTGTTGCCTCCTAAGAACCACTCCGTCCGTCTCCCCTTCAACCGCACAAACCGTTCCCCCCTTCGCATCTCTATTTCTTCCCTCAAAAAGAGGACTTGTTTCCTCTCATCTGCACATGTGTTCTTCCTCCTTTTATTTTCCTCTTTCCCTCCTTCTTCTTCTTCCACTCTTCCCTCTTCTTCTACTCTTTCCTCAATTGCTAGCAACTCAATCGTAAGCCTCCCTTCTCTTCCGCTCCTGGTTTCTAATCGAAGAAAGCCGCAAGGAAACCAAAGCTTCGCACGGTTTCTTCTCTCCATTTCAGCCTTCTAGCTGAACCTCCATTCTTGGCTGAAGTTTCCTTGGCTGAACTCCTTTTGGCCGAACTCTTTGGCTGAAATCCCCTAGCCGAAATCTCCTCTTTGGCCGAAACCCCTCTTTTTCGCATCCAAAATAGGAAGTCAGATTTCAAGGTACAATTTGTGAATGTATATAAATATAGATGTGGGGAATGATATATGTATATAATTGTATCTCTTTTTACAAATTTCAATATCTTGTTAATGCCCAATAGGGCATAGCGGCTATGAAGAGTTATAGTGTCATAAGACACAAATCTTTACATATGATCGAGAAACAAATTATTGAGTATATGAAAATACTATGCTCACAAGGGGATTATTTATAAAATCTTTTCTTTAAATTTAAAAACTCAGAAACAATATTACTTAATATTTTCATTTTCTCTACCAATGTTGAAAAGATAACTTATGACTTGAAGAATTAAATGAAATGTGGAATAAAAAAAAAAAACTCTCCTAAATCCTTTTAACTTATAAGAGGAGAGTCAACTATTTTATCAAGTTCATAATTAATTAATTTCAACTAAATTCTTAAGCTTATAACTTGAAATTGAAATGATTTTCAAGATGACCATGAGATGAATTTAAAGGATACTAAATAATTTATAAATGAATTTGAATGGGGATTCATGATTCATAAATAAATCAAATGCTGATTATTTTTAAGATCTCAACCCTTCCATCTTATACATGACTCCTTTTAGACTTTAAGAATTCTTAGTCTTAAGACATATATAGTGATTACACTCTAGCCCTAGAAGACTTAGAAGAGTTAACCATGTGAAAATGCCTGGGTGTTAGGAAATTTCTACCCTTAGCCTAAAATATTCCTCACTTTCCTTCTTCTTTCAAGTCCAAATCAATCTTAATTGATTTTCTCCAAACTCAAATCAATTCCATGATTGAAATTCATGATTGAAATCTATGATTGAAACCCATGATCAAAATTCATCAAAAACCTAAGTCAAAATTTTGCCCAAGTCCTTAATCTTCCCTTAAGGACTTAACCAAAATCATGATCTAAAGCTAATTCAAATCTTTGAGATTTTCTCATAATCTATTTATATTCTCATTTATATTCACATATATAAATAAAATATAAATTTAAATCAATCCAGCTAAACTCAAAATTCCAAATCAATTCATAAAAATTTTCCTAAATCTTTTAAACTACCTTTAATGGATTTAACCTAAATCTTGATCAAACCTATTCAAAGCCTTGAGATTTTCTCAAAACTTATTTATATCCTCATTTATATTCTCATATAAATGAAATATAAATATAAATCAATCAAATCCAATTCAAACATAAAATTCCAATTTAAAATTCCCTTAAATCCTTTAAGTTCCTTTTAATGAATTTAACTTAAATCATGATCAAACCTATTCAAACTCATGAGATTTTCTCAAAACTTATTTATATCCTCATTTATATATAAATAAAATATAAATATAAATCAATCAAATCCAATCCAAAAATTAAATTTAAATTTAAAAATTTCTTAAATCCTTTAAATTCCCTTTAATGGATTTAACCTAAATCATGATTAAACCACTTCAAATCCTTGAAATTTTCTCATGATCCATTTATATTATCATTTATATTCACATATATAAATGAAATATAAATTTAAACAATCAAAACCAATTTCAAAAATTAAACTCAAATCAACTCAAAATCTAATCTAAGCCTTTCAAGTCAAAATCTTGAACTTAGCCAAATCTTTCAAATCAAGCTTGATTTTCTCATGATTCAATCAACCCTACAATCATGAGCTATATAAATCCAAACTTCAATCAAACAATCAAAACCCAAGTCAAAATCAAAGCCAAAACTCTTTCATATTCTTCTTTTTGAATATGAAATTTCAAATGGATAAACCCATTTGACTTCAAACCATTTGTAAATGGATTTATATTTCAATCATGAGTCCATATACAAGATCAACCAACTCAAATCAAGTTTTGACCAAGCCATTTGACCCACTTAGGCTCACTTGACCCAAAGTGACCTAAAGTCTATTCGCCAAATTCATCCTAACCAAATTGATTGAACCAAACTATATCCCTCTCATCATGATCAACAATCATCATGGGATGATCAATCAATCAAATTGGGTCAAACCAAGTCAAACCTAAGGTTGACCAAGTCAACACTTAACCCAAAAAACATTACATAGAAATTCCACCATAGGCCAAATTGATTGAAACCATTGATCTAAGTTCACTCATGACCTATGTTTGAACTTGAACAAGCCAACATTTGAGCCTAACCTAGCCCATTTATCCAACTAGACCTAACCTAGCCCAATTGACTTTAGGTCATGTTGAGCCAAAATTGAACTTAAATCAAATTGATTGAAAAAAAAAAATACCAATCCACTCCATATGACTAACCTAACCTAAACCTACCTTGACCTACCTCAAATAGGTCAAATGGGTCAAATAGGTCAACTTGACCCATTTGACCTAAATGAAGTCATATGAGCCAAATCCAAAACTATACCAAATTGAATCAAACCAAAGCCACCAAAATATTTCAAATGGTCATATGAACTTGACCCAACCCTTGGTTTGACCCAATTTGACCTATTGGTCAACTTGACCCAAGTTGACCCATTTTGACCTAAATGGGTCAACATGAGCCAAACCCTATCAAATGAATTTCAAATCCAATGAAACTTGGCCAAACCTAATTTCTCCACATATCCAACATATCCAAAGTAGAAAAATATCAAAATGACCATCCTACCCCTAGACCATTGAACAAATTTTGGCCTAACCCATGGGTAATTTGGTCACACTCTCTTCACATTCACTTGAGGCTTTACTAAAAGCTCAATGGGACTTAGTGATGAGTGGTGCACCCAACCCAATGGGTTTGGGTCAGCCTATTTGTTCCCTAGACCAAACCGACCCCCTAGCTCAAAATTGAAATTTCAAACTCCCTCTTAAGTTCAAATTCAAGCACACAGGAGGTTGGCCATCCACTCATTGGCTCAAATTGACCATGTGCACACCCCTAACTGATCAAACATCATTCAACCTATGATCAATTGGATCAAAATGGCATGTCCATTGTCGGTCGTCCGATCCTTCAAGGGGGAGATATACTCCCCCTAACTCACTTCTATTTTCATTCACTCAAGGTCGATTGAAGGATAGGAAGTGAGAGGAGCCATTGGAGATTGATCTTAAGCCTCATAGAGCTCTTCCTATTTTCCTTTTCTCGGCTATTGAACATTAAAAAATAGGGGAGGTAGAGTGAAATTTCAACTTCTTCCACACTTGATTTCCTTCCAATTGCTCTTGCACACTTCATTTAGGAGCTAAGTTGATTACACCTAAGCTTCTATTGGAGTTCCCATAGCAAGGAAGGATCCAATTCAATCAAAGTCGAAGCTCAAGCAAGGAGGAGTTGGTCCATATATTAATCCACTCAACCTCAAGTGCTCATACTCGAAGGCTTCATCTCAACGCAAAGCTTCTCCAAGGGAATGGGATCACCTCATGATGTATGAGATTTTTTGATCATTAAACTCAATGTGGTGTGGAGCTTTGTGAAAGAAATTTTCACCCCATCGATTTTTGATCGTTGGATTTTCCACTCTCTATCTTTAGATGGTGTGGGTTGAATTTAGTTTGATTCCATACTAGATGCTTGATCTTCCCTTGATCATGGACTCTTTGATCAAGGAGAAGAACTTGGATGATCTCAGCCATCCATCCACGCATTTTAGACAGATGATTGAGATTATTCAGCACGTTTAGAAATCCTTTTACCCTTTTTAAAATGCCGGGAGATCCTTAGTCGTCCGATCTTTGATCGGATGGTAGAGGATTAAAGCGCGTGCGCCACCATCACCACACGTGAGGTGACAACTTAAGTGAGCCCCTCACGGTGCGATGAGTGTAAAGCGCGTTGACCGTCGCCGTCATGCATCGGCCGTGAGCTAGGGATTAATTAGGATTAGTTAAAAATGCTTAATTAATT
Organism: Cymbidium sinense; assembly: GCA_021442155.1. Classification (NCBI taxonomy): domain Eukaryota; kingdom Viridiplantae; phylum Streptophyta; class Magnoliopsida; order Asparagales; family Orchidaceae; genus Cymbidium; species Cymbidium sinense. The sequence continues at coordinate 124,716,689 of CM038224.1, read as the reverse complement.
TCTAATTAATCCATAGATCTTCTAAAATCTATAAATATTCCTAAAAATTCAAAAAAATATGAAATAAAATCCTACGGATAGATAATTAAACCTAGAACATTTTAAAATTAATTTTGATGAGTTTTGAATTATGCTTTTTTTGAATTTAGGTTTTATTGGAAAGTCTATTTTGCTAATTACTTTTTAATTAGGCCTTTGATTAATCCCAAATTTCTTGGGCAAGTTTTAGGGGATGACTTTTGCCTCACTCAATTTTCTTGGGATTTATTGAAGGCTTGATTAGAATAATTGCATATGGTTTTCTTAATTACCCTTCTTATGTAATTAAGCATAATTAGGTATGATTAGTGATTTAACCTATGATTAGGGTTGATTAAGATCCAGTAAGTAGGAGGTTTATGGAATATTTTGGGCATTTCTCCAAAGCTATTCCTAAACCCCTCTTTCTCCTTAATCTCCTCTTAATTAAGGGTTAATTCATTATCCCCTTAATCAATTTCTAAAAATTCTAAAAAAGTTTAGAACTTAATTAATCTACTTTGAGATGCTTAGTGTTTAATAGCCTAAGTTTAATTAAGAAAATCAAAACCCAATTCACATGTGTGAAAGGGTGTTTTGAAATTACTTAAGCTAAACCTCTTAGCTTAATTAACTTTTAATTGTGAGCCAAATTGCATTAGGCCTTTTTCTTATTAGGTGCATTGCAAATTTAAATTCATTGTGGGTTTTATGTCATCTCATTGGCTCATAATTATTTAGTTAATTCTTCTAAGGTGGTGTAGGTAAGGGTTAATTATGTTACTTAATTCATACCTTAACCTAATCAACTAATAAAATTGGATTTAATTATCTACAAATTAAACAAAAATATCAAACACATGTGGGAATGGGTTAGAAACAATAAACTCATCTCACCTTTTCAAAATTAAATCATACTTCAAACTAAACAAAAATCACTTTGAATTAACATTGATTTATTCTAAAATTTCTTATTTTATAAGAATATCTTTAGGATTTAAGTGAAGTGAACTTGTTTACATGCTTTCATTACTTTGAATCTTTCCCCAACATGTTAAGTTGTATGCCATGTGATGTCATGCATTCATAATTTTAAAATTCAAATTTTAAAATGAAATTATTTACTTTATATCAAATTTGCATATGTTGGCTAAAGTAGAAATATGAGTGGCTATTATCACTACTAAATCCAAATTATTTTCAAAACTCATAAATAAATACCAAATCTAAAAGTATGCTACTTATACTTTAATTATAAGCTTGCATGTGAAAGATTATAAAGGTATGCTTAGTATATGTTTCTTTCTCTTATGTTGGTATAGTTTTGAATAGAATTTGGTGAGGTATAAGGTTCATTTGAAAAGGACCTAACACCTAATTTCATATCCTATTCATCCCTATGCTATCTAAGAAGGGTTACTACATTTGCATACATAAATTGCATAAACAAAATGAATCCATTAAACAACTTTTGCATTCTTCTTTTCCATTTCATTTTTTTTTTATACATATGTTTGAATTTTAGGAAAGTGGTATATTAGTCTAGACAACCCTGAGATTGCGAGGCTTTAAGTAGCCCTATGTAGGTCTTGTACCTTACACCTGTTAACAATGACACTTTATGCCTTTCTTACTTATGTATGTGAAATTTTGGATAAGGAAAACCTTTTCTACTTAAGAAAATCATGCATATTCAACTTCTAAATTTTCTTAAATGGATTACTTAGCATGCATCATAAAGTGTGTTAAATGCTCATTTACATGTATAGATATGCTTAGGGTCCATCCATATGCATGTTATATATGTTGGGAAAGAAATGAAGTAATGTGTGTTATGTGAATTTTGATTCATTTTATTTAATCTTAAAATACCTTTTTTTTGAATAGGTTTGTTTAGAGTTCATCTAAACTTAGGATTAATTAAAATATTTAATCAAAACATTTACTTAAATGAAACTAAAATGTGAATCTACTTTAGAAATTACTTAGGTTAGGGAAAGAATTCCCTCTTTTTACAACTTAGTAAGTAATTGTAGGATCCACTTAAACCAAATCAAAACATGAAATAAAATCAACATAAAATAACTAAACAACTTAAATGAAACCCTCATCTAAGTTGAACATGTCCTTCACACTTAGAAAATTTGAACCTAAAGCCATAGCTAAGCATACCACACAAACCTTCAAAGCACACACATTAAAGTCACCACTTCTAGCCTTATTTAGGTTGGCATGGTTTGATGTTTGTTTTATTTTATGATATATATGTTTTAGACGGATGTTGGGTGTATGCTCATAGAATGAATGGGATATTCTTAGTCTAACTATTCTTTTATAGGGATTGTGCTTAAGCTATCATAAATAAAATATAAATGCTTTTGCTTGTAGTGCTTTATACCCCTAAGCATAATCCATAGGCCAGGTGGACTTAGTCACCCATGTGTGGGGTAATAAGTCTAATATACATACTTGGAATTTATGTGATTTATTTTAGCTAACCTTTATTTTGTAGGTGTTAGTTAAATTTCCATTTTTCCTTTTCATATAAATTTGTATGATTAGGATTTTGGAATGATTTGTTATGGGGATTAGGATGAACATTGGTCATAAGATCCTATCTTATGCACCATGTGAAGCCTTGGAGCATCTACCATCCAACCATCCAAAAGAAGGAACCAAAGAAGAAGGAAGAAAAGAAGAAAGAAAGAAGAAAGAAGAAGAAGAAGAAAGAAGAATAAAGCTTGAAGACCCCCATAACAATGAATTCCTTACTTAATTATAATATTCATTTGTAATCTGGGTTGTATAAGGGTAGAGCTCGATTACCCACATTTGATATTTTCAAGTTTGTGCGATGGTGTCCGACCACAACGACCTTTTATTCTTTTTTACGATTAGCTTTATAAATTGAGTGATGATTTGTTTAGCTTTTATATTGCATTATACTTTTTTCCTAGTTTCTTCCTTTTATGTATGGCTGGATGAGATTAAGCTCTTTAGGAAAAATAAATCTTTACCCAACTTAATAACAACTCAAATTAAAATTAAATAACTCATAACCTCACCTAAAGCTTAGTTTAAAATTAAGATAAAAGAATTAGCAACCCTTTTGTGAGCATTTCTTTTGTAATATCATGCACAAATGCATCTTATTTAACTCTTGATTGGAGGACTTCCACCTTGCTGAGAACTTCTTGACCGAGATCCTTGGTGGAAACTCACCTCCTCCCTTCTCACGATTTTGGCCAATAACCCTCTTTCTCATGCATTAGTCATAAAATCCTATTAGTCAAAATAATTGTCCAAAATGAAAATAAAATAAAATTTGAATTGCATTAGATTTAGGTCATTTGAAGCATGTCCCTTTACATGATCTAGTCTCTTTAGGGAGTGAGTTTAAGGACTTAGTCTCTTTCTAAATAAATAATAGCCTAGCTATCTTGCATAAGCATAAAGACTTGCCTACATGTATTTAAAATATAGGAGAGTTAGTTGGTGGCCACCCCTAAAGTTGGGTCATGTCGTGGTTTGTCCTCTCTTGTGGAGGCAAACCAAATACCCATTTTCACCTTAGATTTAGGTTATGTTTTGCCCTCACAAGCTCCCTAGATTTAGGTTCTAGGTTGCTTCTCCCCATAAGCATAATTCCTAACTCTTAGTCATTTTATTAATATTGTATTAAGGAAGCTTAAGTCCTAAATTTTTAATAAAAAATATAACTCAAACAATATAAATCAATTTCATAATTATAAAGCAAAACTATAGGATAGTTTGAAATACTTGCTAGGTTTCTAGCATCTATGGGCATCTTTCATTTTGCTTTGATAATAACTCCCTTTTGATCAATCCCATTTGATCTCAAAAATAAACCAATTGATTGATAGTCCTTCCTATTGAAATCTTCAAAGACAATGATCATTTACCTTGAGAGTTTTCCTAAGGAATCTCCATTTTAGGATGTAATTAACTATGGGGCTTGCCTGTAGGAACTTAATGAACCGGTTTAAAATAAACTATTTTACTTTTTCATGTAAAGGGAAGAATCTCGGTATATATGACCCATCATCCTTAGAGTCCTTATGAGGTGATTAGGTCCATTAAAGGGTAGTGATTTCTATCTTTGAGATAGTACACTATTTCCTTGATGACATATCACCAATAAGTACATCTATGGATCTGTGCGCCCTAAAAGATGAATTTTTATATTTAGGTCTATTTCATTTCTCCCCACGATTTGAAAGGCGACTTCTCCTATAATAGAATTTTTCACCATGATTTTCTGCTTGGGATGGTTTCTCTCCATCTTTGGTAAATGATCGTTGTCTTTGAGTATCGATAGTGGATTTGTACTTTGGTATGATTCGAAGACTATATTTCTTTACGTTGGCACTTAACTCATTTCATTTTTAAGTTGAGTTAGCCAACATCTTTAGGTTTTAGGATCGCATTCCTTGTTGGTCTTAAAACCCACTTTAGGTTCTCCAATGGGTAAAATGAAAATATCTAAATAAAAAGAGAAAACATCCTTTAAAGAGTTCCTCCTTATCATTTTCATGATAAGGAAAGGTTCATCCTAAAATAATAAATCTTCCATAAAGAATTTTGCTTTTCAAAAGCACTTTTCCAAAAATGCACTTAATAAAATATTTTCCAAAATTTTGTCACCCTCATTTAACAATTCCCATAATTGTTACATGTAGGATTTTCAAAAAATAAAACTAACAACATTTTCCAAAAGCACAAATGAACATCTTCTTTCAATTGATGAAGCATTTCATTTTCATTTTCAAAATAAAATGAACAATCATCTTTCAAAAATCACAATTATAATCATAAAATTTTCAAAAGCACACATGAATCTTTCTATTTCAATACACTCACACTTATTGAATGGAAAATTCATTTGTAAATAAACAAAATCAAACTTTTCAAAAAGCACATATGAACACCTTCATTTAATATACTTAAATTTATTAAATGAAGAGTTCATTCCCTAATAAAATATCATTTAGGAAATCCCATTTAAACATATCTCACATATGTTTTAAGTTGGAATTTCTCCATTTCAAAAAAGCAACAATAACACACAAAAAGTTCATATTTCAAAAATAAAATTGATCTCCATTCTACATACCTAAATTTGTTGAATGAAAGTCCCCTTTTCAAAACATTAAAACTTTAACAATCATATTTCTAAAAATTTCAAACAACATTTAAAATTTCATTTAACATACTCAAATTTGTTAAGTGAAGTCTCCAAATTCAAAATCCAACAAAAATTTTTCAAACATACATTTGGAACTTCATTTAGCATAATCAAATTTGTTAAGTGAAGTTTCCAAATCAAAATCAAAATCAAATCATAATTCAAAAAATTTTCAAACAACATTTGGAACTTTAACATTTTAAATTTAAATTAGAGTGAGTCTCAAATTCAAAATCAACAAAATTTTCAAACACATGTTTGGAACTTCATTTATACCCAAATTTGTTATGAAGTCTTCAAATTTAAAATCCAATAAAAATTTTTTTTTTTTCAAACATGCATTTAAACTTCCTTTAA